>CAKLNU010000114.1:0-122321 GCA_922788865.1 Poeciliopsis turneri | reverse complement strand
CAATGATTCTTCATATCACTCCCACTACTGTAATATTATAACACACACATTATATAAATGTTTGCTAAATAATATAAAGACTAATAATATTTAGATTTATAATATATGAGAAATATCACTTGCTTCATGTTATATATATATATATATATAAATATATATATATATATATATAGTAATAATCACATGACATAAATATATATAATTAATAATATTTACATATTTTCTAACACTAACTTTTTGTTACAACATGAGAATAATATAATAATAATATAATAACCAGAAAATATATGAAGAGAGAGAGAGAGAGAGAGAGAGAGAGAGAGAGAGCAGAGGTGCCTTCTGCTAAAAACACACTATGCTGTATGTAAAAATCTTTTTGTATAGCAGAAAGTAGGTAGGTCATCACTCTTCAATGCCTCCCTCTGAGCATTCCGAAAAAAAAACAGTTAAAGGCTACAAACGAACTTTGACACTAACTTTATACAAAACTCCAACATACGTGGAAAATTTCTTTACTGACTTGAATGATCTTCTCTCATATGCATTGATTATGATTGTTTAATAATTGTTGGTGATTTCAACATTCATGTGGACAAACCCCAAGACAGAGGAGCAAAAAAGGTCTCTGATATTTTAGAAAATTTTGGTTTAACACAACATGTCAAACAAGCAACACACACTCAAGGTCACACACTGGACCTGGTTATCAGTAAGGGTGTGAATATTTCCAATGTCTCTGTAACTGATGTCGCACTGTCGGATCACTTTGCTGTTATCTTTGAAGGCTCTTTATTCTTTGACCCACTTGAACAAACATCTACTGTCACAAAACGTTCCTTCACAGAAATCACAGCAGAAACATTTAATCAAATCTACTCTTCTTCCTCACCCTTAAGCTGTAATAATGTAGATAAGTTGGTAGATGATTTTCAGTCTAAAGTTTCATATATCATTGATTCCATCGCCCCAATTAAAGTAAAGGTTGTGTCTGGTAGGAAGAAATCTCCATGGAGAAATGCACAAACAGTTCGGTCTGCAAGACAACTCTGCCGCACGGCAGAACGAAAATGGCGTAAAACTCAACTTCACGTTCATCATGACATCTATAAAGAAAGACTACGTAACTATCACTTGACACTAAAACATGCAAGGGAGGCTTTCTTTGCAGATGTCATAAACAAAAACATTAACAATGCTCGAGCTTTATTTGCAAATGTTGACAGGCTCACAAACCCTCCTATGACATTACCACCTGAACTCCAATCTAATGCTGCTTGGAACAAGTTTTCAAGCTTCTTTTCAGACAAAATTCAAAAAATCAGAGGATTAATCTGCACATCAACTCTACAGCCAGAACCACTGCTGAACCCAAACAAAACTAATACATGAAAAATGACCCACTTTCAACCACTTAATAATAAAACCCTAGAAGAAATTATAAGTCAATTATGTTCAAGCTCCTGCTGTCTGGATGTCCTACCCACACATTTCTTTAAGAAAGTCCTGCCTGTTTATGCTAAAGATCTGATCCAAATAGTAAACTTATCACTCACATCAGGCGTTTTCCCCAAGGCTTTTAAAACAGCAGTTATCAAACCACTGATAAAAAAGAACAATCTGGACAAATCACTACTGCAGAATTACAGGCCAATCTTCAACCTCCCATTCATCAGCAAAGTTATTGAAAAAACTGAGTGTAAACAATTAAATAGTTTCCTCATGATGACCAACTGCTTTGACTCTTTCCAATCTGGTTTTCGGGCTCACCACAGCACGGAGACTGCTCTCGTAAAAGTATTCAATGACATCCATATAAATACTGACTGTGGGAGAACCACGGTGTTGGTTCTGTTGGACCTCAGTGCAGCTTTTGACACTGTCGACCATGACATATTACTGAACCGATTGGAGAGTTGGGTTGGACTCTCCGGTTCGGTGCTCGACTGGTTTGAATCTTACATTAAGAACAGGGATTTCTTTGTTTCAATTGGAAACTTCTCATCAAAGAGGTGAAAGGTCACATGTGGGGTACCCCAAGGTTCAGTCCTAGGACCTCTCTTATTCAATATATATATTCTCCCACTCGCTCAGGTTATAACAGGAAATTAAAGCCGCACGCGGCGTCGGGCAGCCCTCGCAGCCAAGCGCCGCTCCGGCCTATTGGCCACCGCGGGGTACTAGCAACCGCCGGCCGCCAGCCACCACAGAAGCTCTCACGCAGTTTCCAGCAACTCCGGTCACACGGCACCACGGAAGCTGTTGCGTAGATTCCAGCACCGCGCCCACGTGCCAACGCAGAAGCCGTTGCGCAGTTTCCGCGCCCGTCCACCAGGCGGTTCGCACTGATGCGTTCGGCGGCGCTCCATGACGACACACAAAAAATGTGGTGCAGATTTTTATATTTAGTGAGGAGATATAGCTGGTGGATTAACCTAGGGGCGTAGTGTAGTCAAATTATATTTCAATGCTGTTGTTCTCTTTAGAGGTCAACAAAGGTCATACGTATCCAATTTGGCGTCAGTCGGATGATCCACGTGTCATTTACAGCCGATCATATGCACATTGCGAAGGACTGCAGTTCGACATTTCTACACCACAATGCTGTTCAAGTCAGCAGCCAGCATCCACTGAGTTCATCATCTTATCCTTTTAAGTCAGTTTTCAGATGATGAAACCCATGTTCTGCAGAGAGACATAGGAAGTCTGGTGCAGCTGTCATCGTGCATTTGGAAGTTATTTAATCTTCATCTTTCATGGCAAATATTCAGTTTCACACTAAGCCACGCCCACATGCTTTCATGCTAACTACAACTTAGATGTAAATGCAGTGCAATTTCAACCTTCTTCTAAAATCAGAGGAAAATTTTAAAGTTGAAGATGTTCCAGTTTAATAAACCAAGCACATTGACAGAGCACAGTTAACTGTCAGCACATTAGAACAATAGCACAGGCTCAATCTACTGTCGAAATACTGATATAGTTATTCATCATATTTATCCGTGTGCCAAAAGCGCGTTGTTTCATTGGTGGAGTAACACTGACCCCAAGTGGCGAATTACGGAAATGGTTTCTAAACAGTCACTGCTGATGAATGAAGTCCTTTCTATAATTTCTAACCAAAATCAATGAATGTTTGTCCTGTAACCCATTTTGAAAACAAAAATTATTTAAAAAAAATCGAAAACTTATAATAATTTTTATTTAAATAATTAATATGCTAACCTGCATAACATAACCTATATTTCATGGGCTGCTTTGGTGTTACAGTTTTGGTGGGCTAAGGTGATTTCATCAAGTGGCCATGCAAATGTGTTCAGAATTGTTCTGCAGAAAGACATAGGAAGTCTTATGCAGCTGTAATCTTGCATTTGGAAGTTATTCAATCTTGATGTTTGAGTTTCATAATTGTAGGTTAAAGCATGGCTTGGGGCTGATCATTTAAAGTTTTCTAGGGGGCGCTATACAAAAATTAGGCCACGGCCAATAAATGTTGTGAAGGATTCCTGTCAGCAAGTGAATGAGGATCCATCCTAGTGAGTTTGGAGCAGCTCGGCCCGAAACTCTGGAATTTAGAGCCAAACGTATGGCAATGGCGTTACAGGTCACTTCGCCACACCGCCACGCCCACCTGCTTGATCGAAGCTGGTCAGGGTTGGAATCCTCAACACACCAACATGTCTTCTGTCTCTGGGTACAGTTTCAAGTTGATGAGGTAAAAGGGGTCAGATAGCGACCGTTCACAGTAAAATATGAAACTTCCTGTTCTCAGGGGTGTGGCATAAGTGATGTCATCATTCAACCATTGGGTATTGTAGGACACCCGATAATGATCAATCACTGAAACTTTGGTGCCTCTGTGAGTTTCTGTGTAAGAGATATAACAGTTTATTATTTCATGGCGAGTAGGTGAACTTTGACCCCTACAAAACCCCTTTCAGCATGCTCAAACACTCACCGTTTTGATAACTTTAAATGGGACATGCCTTATGAACAGACTGACCGAGTTTAAAGCCGATCAATCGAAATCCCTAGGAGGAGTTTGATCAAATACGAAGGCTGTAAACGTCAAAAATGGGGTCAAAATCCGTACTTCAATCCAAAATGGCCGACTTCCTGTGGGGTTTAGACCATGGCTCCAAGAGACTTTTTTGTACGTCCTGACAAGATACACATGTGTACCAAGTTTCGTAATTGTAGGTTAAAGCATGGCTTGGAGCTGATCATTTAAAAATTTGTCTAGGGGCGCTTATAGAACAATTAGGCCACGCCCACCAAATATAGTGATGGATTCCTGTCGGGGAGTCGACGAGGATCCATCCTAGTGAGTTTGGAGCAGCTCGGCCCGAAACTCTGGAATTTAGAGCCAAACGTATGGCAATGGCGTTACAGGTCACTTCGCCACGCCGCCACGCCCACCTGCTTGATCGAAGCTGGTCAGGGTTGGAATCCTCAACACACCAACATGTCTTCTGTCTCTGGGAACAGTTTCATGTTGATGAGGTTAAAGCCGACGCGACTGCTCACAGTGCAAAACATGACACTTCCTGTTCTCAGGGGGCATGGCCTAAGTGATGTCATCATTCGACCTTTGGGTATTGTAGGAGATCCGATGATGATCAATCACAGTAACTTTGGTTCTTCTGTGAGTTTCTGTGTAGGAGATATAACAGTTTATTTTTTTTTGCCGAGTCGGTGAACTTTGACCCCTTCTAGCCCCCCTTGAGCATACTCAAAAACTCACCGTTTTGATAACTTTAGATGGGACATGCCTTGTGAACAGACTCACCGAGTTTGAAGTCGATCAATCGAAATCCCTAGGAGGAGTTCGATCAAATGCGAAGGCTGTAAACGGCAAAAATGGGGTCAAAATCGGAGCTTTAATCCAAAATGGCCGACTTTCTGTGATACTTGCACTATGACATTAATTGTAAATTTTGAGCGCCTGTGAGCTCTACAAGTGTACCAAATTTCATGTCTCTACGATGAAGTAAGTGAATAGGAAAGGGTCCTTTGAAAATTTCTAGGTGGCGCTGTAGAGCCGTTTCTTGTGTGATTTTTGTGTTGACCTTAAAAATTAAAATTTTTAAACTCCCTTTATGCTTCCGCCAAGTTTGGTGAGTTTTTGAATATGATAAGGCCCCCAAAAAGCCCCCCAAAGAGGTGGGAAGAAAAATAATAATAAACAGTACAAAAACAATAGGCCTTCGCAGCGCTTAGCTGCTCGGGCCTAATAATATTAGCTACCATAACTATGCAGATGACACACAGCTCTACATTACGATGTCACCAGGTGACTCTGAACCCATCCAATCACTGAATAAATGCTTAGAACAGATAAATGTGTGGATGTGCCAAAACTTTCTCCAACTGAACAAAAACAAAACTGAAGTGATTATTTTGGACCTAAAGAGGAACGATCTGGAGTCAATGCACAGCTTAAGTTATTACAACTAAAAACTAGCGATCAGGCCCGAAATCTGGGAGTAATAATGGACTCGGACTTGAACCTCCAGAGCCACATAAAGACAGTAACAAAATCGGCCTTCTATCACCTGAAGAACATCTCCAGGATTAGAGGACTAATGTCTCAGCCAGATCTAGAGAAACTCATTCATGCGTTTATCTTTAGTCGCATTGATTATTGTAACAGCGTCTTCACAGGCCTGTCCAACAAATCAATCAAACATCTGCAGTTGATCCAGAACGCTGCTGCTCGCGTTCTCACTAGAACCAGGAAAGTCCCTCTACTGGCTCCGTGTAGCTCAAAGAATACATTTTAAAATACTGTTGTTAGTTTACAAATCACTTAACGGTTTAGCACCACAATACATTAAAGATTTGCTGTTGTTGTATCAACCTTCCAGACCTCTCAGATCTTCTGGTACTGGTCTGCCCTGCATTCCCAGAACCAGAACCAAAAGAGGAGAAGCAGCTTTCAGCATCTATGGACCAAAAATTTGGAACAAACTTCCAGAAAACTGTAAAACAGCGGAAACCCTGACTTCCTTTAAATCTAAACTAAAAACACACCTGTTTAGAATTGTATTTGAAATGTAATATGTAACAATGTACATATTACAATGTACATATTACATGTCGCATGACTTTGTGTTTTGTGTTTATGTTGTAAAGCACTTTGAAATGCCTTGTTGCTGAAAAGTGCTCTACAAATAAAATTTGATTGATTGATTTGATCAACACAATCATTTCTAATACATTTCTTCAGTCATAACTTCTTAATACTCATTAACTTTTTAATCAAATAAGATTATAGTACTTTCAACTTGTGATTTATTATTCTACTGTTTTTTATTATCATTGATAATCAACTTCAGAATTTGTTCACTTTATAATCATAAGCACGTCAACAGAATACACTTTTTCATAATCAATAGTAAATCAACATACAAGATTACTTCAGTCTCTCAGGCTTTTCATGATCTGTTTTCCACATGAACCTGGAAAGATCTCACCTCCATATACCAGTTTTCACGACATTTTCCTCCTGTACATTCACAGTTAAATTAATAAGGGCATGCTAATGAATATTCATGAATATTTATCTTGACGTTAGTTGACATATGCAATTACATTTACCTATCAAGCTGCAGCAGCATAGTGTAGCATTTAGGATACTGCACTCATGTTTAAATAAGGGAATCAATATTGATAGTAAGGGGCTGTTTATCAGAAGACCTAAGGATAAAACTCAGGGAGGCTGTACAGCTCCCCAGCTCTGGAATTAGTTTGCGCAGTTTCAACAGGTGATTTTCAGAGTTTTACTTTCTTTTATGCGGATCATCACAGTCACCACACCCACCTCACTCACTGTGAAAACGTGTATAAACATTAGAATACAAGACATAAACTTACAAAACAAACAAAATGTACCTCGCTGCTTTCACTAAGTGTTGAAACTTGAACTACTGTCAAGATGTGTTTGTCACAAAGAAATCAACAGCATTGTACCAATGATTCTAGCATAATCATTGGTACGATGAGTCTATTCATTGGTACAATGATTCTACCAGCTTTTGTATGGCCTGTACTCATTAGCTGCAGCAGCCTGTGAGGTACATACATTACAAATTACAAATACTTAAACAAAACAAAATATAAACCATCAGCAGTGCTAATCAAAACAGACAAACCTCTATAAACTATTCACAACATTCTTAATTTACAAAATTTACTTTGAATAATTTACAATAGGGCTGAACAGTGGAGCAGTTGGTAGCACTGTTGCCTTGCAGTAAGGAGGTCCTGGGTTCGATTTCCGGCCCGGGGTCTTTCTGCACGGAGTTTGCATGTTCTCCCTGTGCTTGCGTGGGTTCTCTCTGGGTACTCCGGCTTTCTCCCACAGTCCAAAAACATGACTGATAGGTTAATTGTTTTTTCCAAGTTCTCCCTAGGTGTGAGTGTGTGTGTGTGTGTGTGTGTGTGTGCATGGTTGTTTGTCCAGTTTGTTTCTGTGTTGCCCTGTGGCAGACTGTCCAGGGTGTACCCTGCCTCTCACCCGGAATGCAGCAGGAGATAGGCACCAGCAACTCCTGACCCCACTAGGGAGAATGGTGAACAGATAATGGATGGATGGATGGATGGATAATTTACAATAAATAGTCTACAAATTTCAATAATTTAGACAATTTGTTTTCAATTGCTCACTATCCATTACAGAGGATCAGCGTTGTATTTAACATACAGACAGAAAAATAGTGCAGAAGGTGATTTGTATTGTAGTTGAAAAAATTATAAACAATATATATAGGATAAATGTCCCTCAAATAACTGATTATGGCATTCTAACAGTCCATTGCTCCACGGACTGTAAGCAGGTGTTGTCTTAACTTGAGTATTAAAGTTCTAGGCCATGTCTCTCACTTCCTCGTTATTAAACTCATCACCATTGTCACTGAACAACTTTTGTGGTGGGCCGTGTACACTGACCAATCATGGATAAAATGTTTGACTGTTTCAGAAGACCCTTTGGGTGTTAAGACACTACTGCCACTCAAACAGGTGAGCTGGTCTATAATGTGTAGGTAATGTTGAAACTCAGGAGGAGTAAATCTACTTATATTTACTTGCTCGTTATTTTCCTCTGATCTTCTGGGTTCCAGGAACTCTGCGTGTACAGTGGAGTTTCAGAGAACAATCATACGACAGCTGACTTCAGATATTTCCAGAGTTTTATCTAAAGAATCCAATGCAATACAGAATCTTACAACAGCATTACACCCGGATTATCAAAAAGTACAACACATGACAAACATAGAATTACCTGCATGAGTAGAAACAGAAAAACAGAAATAGAAAATAAACAAAATGCATTTTGGAAATCTCTCACTCAGCACAAAGAGATTCGAACTTCTTCTGTAAAACAAACCTTTTTATAAGAATGTGTATTCCCCTTATTTAAATATATGCATTAGAAGGTGTGCCTTCTCCTTGCAGGGCTGTTCCAATGTTAATTTTATTACCTCATGCTAAAGAGCCCCACAGGCAGATATATGGATTGTCAAACTGGGTCTTGCCGTACCAGGTGTCTCCAGCAGACACTCCTAGACCAGAATTTATGACATCCACCAAGGTCTGTTTTGTCTTCTGCCTCAGTGCTTCAGGCAGATAGTGTTTAGTGTACTGAAACAAAATCTAATGCTACAAATATTAACTATACGTTCGGATTTAAAACTGCAAGATTGTCTAATTTGGAAAAGCTCTTTTTGAAAATACCTGAAATAATTTTAAGAGTAAAAATAATGGTTTAATAATCCTATTGTATCTTAGTAATATAAATTGCATGCAAGTAATATGATTTAAAACTAACCAATTCAAAACATGCTGTTTAATGCTTAAGGAAATAGCTTAATATGTTTGATTATACTTTGGAGAAGACTTATATGTTTGATTATACTTTGGAGAAGACTTTTCTTATACCTTTAATGTTTTATTTAAGTTTACCGAAAGTACAAGGCTGCCCTGTCCTCCCGGTTTTTTATCTAAGTTTACCAGGAATACAAGGCCGCCTCCTCCCTAGCAATGTATGCAAGTTCAGAGAGTCACCAGGTGCCCCAGTTTGGATGTTATCCAAGTTCGCCGAGAGTACAAGGCTACTCCTAAAAATTCATGCTACATCTAATATTACCTGTCTCTATAATTATGCTAACTAAAGTTATATTCTCAATAGTAACAAACCCCAGGTTCAAGTTTGTGCAGATCTACAGCAACCGTTTCATTTTATGTAGATGCCAATGGTAAGCCGACAGCACATTTTGGTTTGGAATTGCAATATTTTTGAGACACTTCACACTGGTTCACAACTTTTTTTAGCAGGCTGTCACATTCTGTGTCCTTGTTGACAGAATTAATTAAAAGTCTCTGTATTTTGTCAGCAGAGGTGTGTTCAAACTGCTTATGAAGTTTCTCCAGAACATCTTTTCACTTGTGTTCATTTTGTCTGTTGTAGTCAGTATTTCTTCCTCAGTAGCTTCTAATAGCTTATCAGAATGAGTAAAATTTCTATTTTCACTGTCCACAATGTTCACGCAGTAATGACCTGAACTGGTAAAGTCCAATTTGACAGGCTGGTTGAACATCACTGCACTGTCCCTTTCCATGTCCAAAACGGTCCTTGTCCTTTTTAATGAGGTTTTACTCAGAAGCAGTGAGATGTTAGCAGGTACTACTTCAGTTTCTATATTACACTTTGTGTTGTCAATTTTAGCAGGTAACTTTGCCTTTTTGATGGAGTAGACAATTTTTCCATCGCCAAACTTGAAGGGCATGTGACCATGTGTCTGTCTCTTTCATAGTTTTCATACTTTTCTTTTGTAACACAGTACTGTAGTTGTCCAGGAACTCTTGTCTGCAAACTGTCCTAGTGCAAGCAGTGTCTTATTATTGCTGAGCTAAAACATTCTGTCATGAATATTTCTGCATCTGTTGGAAGTTCTTTGGTGTACAGAGTTAAATTCGACTCTTCCGCTTTTGTATCATCAGCAATTTTAACATTGTCTGTTCGTTATATCCAAACACGTGGTGTCTAAAAGCTTAAAAGCCAAAACTGCGTACATCATAGATCTGAACACAATCTGGGCCTTTGATCCAGACTCTCTTAGGATCCAAACCTAGAAGCAGGTGGACAAATAGAAGCCAGTAAACTGGGATCAATTCCATACTTGTTATATTAATTTTATGCTTTTCAAACAAAAAAACATGAAGACACTTGGCTGCAAAGCACAAAACATGTGAGTAGAAATCTTAGGGTCATGACCTCCCAGTATTTTGCTCTATGGTTGTTTCTGCAGAGTCTTACTTTAACCTTCACTTTTGACAAAATCTATACTCTCATTAACAGTATTTGTTTAAATGTTTAAACTTAATCCTTCAAAACAAACAGAGCTCCAGTGAAAAGTTCCTCCTTGTTCCTGAAGGTTTCTAATCCTGATGGAGACCTGCGTCACACTTTGCTTAACTCCTCCGTCCTGGAACACCCGCGAGCTCTGGTCCTGCTGCCTGCAGAAAGGTAAAGATACATAGTGTAATTAGGTTTGGAGTAGTGCTGATGAGGGTCAGTACTGCTCGACAGTAGCATTGCCTGAAATACAGAGCATTACAGGTAAAAGTATCAGGAAACTCATAAATGGTTAAACACATCATTGCTGCACCATGTCTTTTCGTTTTGATGTATTTTACGTAGGCATGCTTTTCCTACTTAAAGGACAAGCATGCCAACTACTTTTGATGGTAATTGATAGTGGCCAACTACTGTCATTTCTCTAGTATAATTCACACATTTAATAGTCTTGGTTGCAACTCATATATATTTTTTGACTGATTAGATTAAAAAAATCTAATCAGTCAAAAAATGATTAAAATGATAAAAATGCAGTCTGGAAAAAACTAAGAAGCAGGTGGACAAATAGAAGCCAGTAAACTGGGATCAATTCCATACTTGTTATATTGGTTAACTAAGTCTTCGCCTTATATGGCGAAATACCAGAACTTATTTGAATCTTTACCAGTATGATGTTCTGGACTGACTGGGGAGACCGGGCAGCCGGCGTCTACCGGGGCTACATGGATGGAAGCAATGTGTCCTGCATTGTGGCAGAAGGAGTCCGCTGGCCCAACGGGATCACCGCAGACGATCGGTGGTTGTACTGGACCGAGGCGTTCAGCGACCGCATCGAAAGGGCAGACTTCACCGGGAGACAGAGGAACATTCTGATGGAGGGACTGCCCCATCCGTACGCCATTGCTGTCTTCAAGGTAAAGTATGGTTTTCCCGTTCAAGCTTTAGACTGACAAGTTCACGTCAAGTCGCAAGTTTCTGACTGAAATCCACTTCCACACGTGAGATGCTTGGTCTGTGTAATACACAAAATGGCTATTGGCTATGTCTAAATTAATACATGACACACATTTTGATCTTTAAAAACCTTTAAAACTTATTATTTTTTAAAATTAATAAGCTATAATTACTCCACTACAATGTAAATGTTTATGTATTCATGAGGAGAAAAACACCTGTTTATGATAAGTGAACATTTCACTATAATTGATTGTGCGAATTGCTGAGAATACATTGCTATTGGCTTGTGTTGCTAATAGCAGATAACTGGATAATTAGTAAATTTTGTTAGGTTTCCGTTTTGGAGTGGTGTAATGGCTAAGTTACAAATCCTCCAGATCTAACTTTCAAATCTTGAGTAAATAGAATCCAGTATAAGCGGTCACCATACCTTGTTCCTGATTCACTCTTCTATTCACTTCATAATTAGAGTTTTCTCTATTTTGAAGAAGATTTTGATAAAGCTGAATTGAATGTGCTTTAAAAACTCCTCTTTTTGCCAGGTGGAACTTCTCAACTGTACACAATTTAAACTTCTTATTTACATTGTACGTAATCCAGTCCAACATTTTCATGAAGTATCACTAATAGCAGTCCAAGTACCACCAGTTGAACTTATGCCACTGTAGAACCATGTGTTTAGTTGAACTAGCTTAATTTCATCCTTACTGGCATGAGGTAAAGATTTTTTATTTTTCTTCTTTCAACTCTCAGTTGAGTATGGAGTTTTTCAAGTCCCAGTATAATGCCTTCTTTCCACTAAGCTTTATGGTGTTACTTAGTTTGCCATGATGCCATTTTGTCTGTTTCCATTGTAAAAGTGTCCCATATAACCAACTAGTACCGCACCATTCCTGGACCCCTTCATTCCTGGACCAGGAATGGTGCGGTACTAGTTGGTTCTGGTCTGGTTCTGGTCTGGTTCTGGTCTGCTCTGCATCCCCAGAACCAGAACCAAAAGAGGAGAAGCAGCTTTCAGCATCTATGGACCAAAAATTTGGAACAAACTTCCAGAAAACTGTAAAACAGTGGAAACCCTGACTTCCTTTAAATCTCAACTAAAAACACACCTGTTTAGAACTGTATTTGAAATGTAATATGTAATAATGTACTTTTTTTAATTCTATGTTGCATGACTTTGTGTTTTGTGTTTATGATGTAAAGCACTTTGAAATGCCTTGTTGCTGAAATGTGCTATACAAATAAAATTTGATTGATTGATTGATTGATTGATTGATTGATTGAACGGTACAATACAGTTAGGGTGGAGCTGTTGGTGTCACAACACAGTCTATTGATTTGAGGACAGAAAATCATTGCTGCTCGCAACAAGCATGAGACATAGCAGTGTGTCACGTTTGCCATCGCACTAGTATGATGCAATGTTAGGTATATGGGTTTAATGCCGCCTGCCCAGTGAGAGGTCTAACTGGTGGTGAAAACACTCTCTTGAGTGGACAGTGTATAGACTCATGGTGTACCACTGATTGGAAACGGGGCATCTGTGAATTGAAGTCTTTGTCTTTTCAAGGAAGGTCTATGTCACAGACTTAAGTCTCCACCTCTGGCATTTGTGCTAAATCTGAATGCTTTAGTGTTTACATTGAATGGTGATTTCAGAATGATCTGTACTGGGACGACTGGTCAAGAATGGGAATCTTCAAAGCTCCAAAAGCTGGATCTCAGAAAAACGAGCTGATTGTTGGCAGATTAACTGGAGTCATGGACCTCAAGATTTTCTATAAGGGGAAAAACAGGGGTAAGGAGCATTCATAACCATTATTATGGAGCTGAGTTCCCTGTTCTGGTTATGAATCAGGACTTATTATAATCACCGGGTTGTTCTCTCTTCCTTATCAGGGCACAATGCCTGTACCTACCAGCCATGCAGTTTGCTGTGTCTCCCACAGCCTAGCCACAAACACTTTCCGGAGGGTGCACCGACCCTGACCATACCCAATGGAGAGCTGCAGTGCCAGTGTCCCCCTGGTTACCAGCTCCAAAACAACACCTGCACCAAAACCAGTGAGCATTACCAGGCCTTAACTTCTCAGTGATTTATAATCTTCTCCGTCCTGGAGCAGAGGAATCCATTCTTAGAGAGTAATTTGCAGCTTGCTTGTCATTCTTCCTGTCCTCCCATCAGAGCACAGCTGCTTGCCCAATCAGTACCGCTGTGCCAACGGACACTGCATCAGCAGTATCTGGAAATGTGACAGCGACAATGACTGCGGAGACATGAGCGATGAGCAGGAGTGTCGTGAGTTTCCACCTGCTTAACCTTTTCCACATAAAAAACAAGAAAAGCAGCCAGATTAGGAAAGAATTTCACTTTTCTCCTATACTCATCTCTGTTTGCAGCCACTACAACTTGTGATCCATCCAACCAGTTTCGGTGCATAGCCTCGGGCTCGTGCATCCCACTGGGCTTTAAGTGTGACCACGAAGACGATTGTGGTGACAACAGTGACGAGGAGCACTGTGGTAAAAGGGGGTAACTTTGTGTTGCAAGTGGGTGGGGACAAGGAGGAGCGGGGGGGCGGGGGTGGACACTAATGCTCCCACATCAACAAGAGATTCTATAACAATCAAATTGTCATTAAACATTTCAAAAGCAAATAAGTAACTTCTGTGTAAACCTAATGAATCATTGTCAGTGCAAACTTTGTATTTTTCAATTATGTGATTCTGACTCTACAGCTGTCCCTCAGTTGGTTGGCAAAAGCTTTGCCCTGACACATCTCATCTACACATAGCAGATGAGATGTGTCTTAAATATAGTTAATATTAAAGACGCAAAAACCTTTTTGGGTCTAGTTGGGGCAGTTCGTGAGTAAAGTGACCATCGATATGACTGGATTCTATAAAATGTGGCTTAAAGCTGAGATGCCGATGTTTAGATGTGGAAATATATATTCTCTCTGCATATAAATCTATGAATAGTTTGGTTTCTGTCAGTTCTGTAAAGATACAAGAGAGAACAAAGTGAATTTCTCTTTCATATTGACCAATAAATTTTACTTAATTGTAATTTAACAAACTTTGTTTTTTTATGCTTCATGAAATATTTAATTCTATTTGATGATTTGTCTGATTATTAAATCGTTCTGCTAACAAATTATGCAATTTGCCCAGGGGAGAAATGTATATGTTTCTCAGCTAAAGGTTGCGCAGCCTCGTTGCCATGGCAACCAATAAACAAAAGCCCGGAGCGCAGAGCAAAGATTACATTGAAGTGCGTCAGGAATTAACACTAAAAAAATGCACAAAAACATTTCCTGCACAAAAAAATATGTAAAAACACCAGACCATTTTGTCTGTTGCAGATTTATGTTTTTGAATTTCTGTTTTACGATAATGACAAAGTGATTCCTTGAACACTACCAGTGGTTGATTAGCTAATTTAAACACCTGCACTCCTGATTATGTGTCATTTTATAGCAAAAATTATGTTATAAACCTAACGACTCAACTGCTTTTAATTTATGTACCGCAATATTTTAATATACATATATCTAAAACTTTTTTTCCACTCTATCTCTCTCTTAGTCCTCCCTTATCATAAGAACAAAAATCTCTTGTTCGACCTACAATGATTCTTAAAGGTTCCCACATACTTGGTGTACTTGACTCCATTGAGGTCCACATATACACGAAACAAACTGAAATCGGATATCTGTCATACATGTTCGCACAAAGGTACATTTTTACATCTGCGTTTGTGTACTGTGTTGCACAGTAAACTGCTCGATGGGAAATGGTGTTCACATCAAACAGTTTTATATGTCACACCGAGTTGATAAGTTTGAGAGTCAGTGCAAGGACATGCATTAGCCTATAACAATCAAGTTGTCTGTGTTCTATGCCACAGAGAGTGGCACAGACTGCCACTCTCTGTGCCACCCTAACATGTGTGCATTGGCTTCCCTGGTGGAGAAGAAAAAGGGCTGGGCAGCAAACTAGCTCATCAAACTTGCTCGTGTCCATTTGGGTTGTGGGGAATGACGGAATTTACTATGAGAAATGTAGGCTCTCACAATGAAATCCCAACAATCTTCGGACAGTGGATGCAAAGTCCAAGTACACCCGAGTGTGTGAAAGCCTTGAAATTGGGTGAACTGTGAAGGATACACCCGATCCATCCTTCAAACAAGGGAAAAAGAAGGACACATTTGTCAGCCATTCTTGATAGAGCCTTTGAATTTAAATATCCTTAGTCGGCCTTCGAATGTGATCTTTGAAGGATGGTGCTCCTGAACACCCACAGAAATTAGCTAAAATCCTTAGCATAAAATCTCATGAACAAACCACTAAATTTACAAGGCAGGACAAATGTTACCTTTGGTCCACTTCTTTTGGTCACAAAAGATGAAGTGTAACTGCTCTGAATGATCAACTAGTTCTGTCAAAACAGAGTGAGTATGTAACATTAGCATAGCATTCCAGCTAACTGCTCACAGAAAACGGTCATTAGCAGAAACAAAACAGGAGTTTACTGACAATTAGCTAAATTGACTAAGTCATATATACTCACCGGTCACTTTAATAGGAACAAAGATTCAGTTGCTTGTAAAACAAATAGCAAAACTGCCAAACACACAGTAGCAACTCCATGTATTTAAGGATCTAGATGTGACGATGATAACTTCATGAAGCTTAAGGTGCACATCAGACTGCAGATGAAAGAAGATTTAGGAGACTTTAAACATGGTGTGGTTCCTGGTGCCAGATTGTCCTAAATTCTGCTTTGCTGAGGTTTTCAAGCACAACCTCTGGTTACAAAGAGCAATTGGTAAGCCTCAGTAATCACTAATGTTCAGGAGATTTCCCGTTAACTTCATCCATTTGTTGGCAGTCCGATAACATTTAACCCAAATTCAGACACCACTTAAGGCGGACAAGGCCGCATAAAACACTACAATTATTCACTGCAAACTTATGATGCACTTAATTCACTGAAGAATGATTACATGCGATCCAAACCGAAGGTCACAGGTCTCAAACAGGATCAGGTCTCAGATATTTAGGATGAAGAGCGACATGGAATGTGTGTATTCAGGGTAGTGACCCAAAGAGGACATACAAACACAAAATAAATGGAAAGTTGTTAGCCGACCCTCACAAATACTAAGGGAAGACAAACAATCCATAAGGCTGGCCGACCTAACAAAAAGAAAATCAAACTCTAAAGGACAGCAGGAAGCAAGGATAGAACTGTATAAACAAAAATGCAAAAATTACTAAATGCTTACGAAATCACTTTAATCACATCAATCTAAAACAAATTAAAAACATTGCATACCTGCATCGCACAAACTAGCACTGTAAGTCAAACTTGAAGGATCTGGTGTAGACCTACCAAGTACAAATCAACACTATAAAAACAAAAACATACAATTCAATCTGATTAAAAAGACAAATGTATAAAGCCTATCTGCAGCATTACATAACCACACGGTCAGGCAATGCTACCACCGGAACGTCACTAACAGTGTGGCCCTGTATAAAAACATCACCTCAACACATATTGCATTATTAAAAGGATTGATTTAAAACAGTTTTTCTCCAAAACTACCACAGCCAGCAAACAATGGAACACCTGGGCACAACAAACATCTGGTCACAGACCCAGGAAATTGATACTGTTGCCACTACCCTTCCACCTTCCCTTTTATTGAAGCTCAGGCTATAAAGAAGGTGCATGACACCTTGTGGTGCCACCTGTTACATTCTTCCCCATCATTATGCATCGGCAACCCATCGATGCACCTAAATAAACTGTTATCCAAGAACAGACCATTATTTCTTCTGCACAGAACAGGTCAGCCAATAAGGGCTGGAATGCTGTCCTGCAGTTTTTTGAGCTGACCTATTGTCAATTTTCTGTGTGAATTTTTGGCCAGGAAGAGGATGAAGTTACATCTTCAGCAATATAAACTTCATCATTCTCAACATCTACAGAAATGATGAACCAAATTACTCTCAAAATACTCAAAAATCTGAATGAATTTGACTTGGGGGCCAAAAATATTGAAGCCAATCTTTCACTTGTGCCTCTGCAACAGTACTAGCACACTAATTTTCATGCTTGTAAACTTTGAAAATATATTAGTCATTACAAGAACCTATTCTCTATCATCTGTAGCAGATCCTAAAACTGTAAAATCTATTGCCAGAATCTTATTGGGTTTAAATCAGTGGTTCTTAACCTTTTTTGAGGTACCGAACCCACCAGTTTTATATGCACATTCATTGAAACCCTGCTTTAGTGATAAATAAAATTATTTTTTTTCCAAATTCAAGACATAGATATGTTTTTTTTACTGATGCACAAAATTAGTCTTGCATGAACTCACAACAAATTATGGTATTACTTTATTCTGCCCCCCCCCCCCAAAATATTTTGGCCCCATAAAAAAATTTCAGCTCCCAAAAATATTTATATATATTTTTTGCAATTTTCCAAATTAAAAATACATTTGGAATTTGTAAAGAATTTCACATTTTTTAATAATTGAATTTTGTTTTTATTTGAAATTTTATTTGTTTTTTTGTCGTTTTGAATCCACAAAATACTTTTTTTACTTTTCCCCATCTCCATGCAGCTTCAAGAAGTGTTCTCTTAGTTTTGCCGGTGCGAGACTAGAGTTGTTCAACATGGTATTGCATATCATGCAGATGGTTCGCTGTCTTCCATCCCATTCCGTGATACATGTGAATCCATGTTGTACATCAGGGGTGCTCAAACATTTTGAGACCAAGATCTACTTTTTCTCTCACCAGCCCGCTGAGATTACCTCATGACACAAAGACATAAAAATTGCAAAGTAAACCCTATTGACTCATTTTCTATACAAATATACATCAGTTGTATCAGAAATGATAAAGTGATAGAAAACCTGATGCGGTTTCTTCCTCAGTGAGATTCTGACACTGGGAGGAGATTACTGGTTTCTCAGTCAGAAGCTGGTTGCAAACCTGAGGCCAGCATCTGTCAGTCAGTTAGGGTAGATCTGAAATTTGGTTTGATGACGTCAATATGAGAAACTATAGACTGAACCAAAGAGCTCTGTAAAGGTAAAGGCAAATCTTCTGAATTTGGGATATAATTAATATAATTTCACATAATTATAGTGCAAGAAGCCATTTGTTTGTTAAAACTTAATCAAATATATTTGTCCTATTTGATGTTTGTTATGACACATTTACTACAAACGAACGAGGTACTTAGTCCAAGTTTGTAATTTATTGAACGTTCAGAATCTACAGCGGCTGTGATGAACCACAGCAAAGGACAACAAAGGTGAAACAAACTCGAACAGGTAATCAACTCAGAACCGCTCGCACCTTTTTACTCTCCATCTCTCGTTATCGTTTAATCACACCCATTGCCATGGCAACCGCCTTTAGGCCGCAAGCTGAGCAAAGATTACATTAAGAGATAACATTCAGTCCGTTACGATATCAGGTTTCCAGGCTTGATATTTAGTTATCAATTATTAATAAGCCTCTCATGAACACAGCGGCGGTTGATTAGCTAATTTAAACTCCTGCTCTGCTAGTCAGTCGGTCTTTGAGTCCCTCTATTTGTTAATGAATCTGAAAGACACTGAATTGTGCAACACCTTGTTGAAACAATAATTACTGATTATTAATTTGAACATGTTTCGTTGATTTTTTAAAAATTATTATTCTTTAATGAAGCTACAAACATGGCGGCGTTCAGTTTGTACCTACTGCCGAGATCGACTCAAAACCTTCCCACGATTGGCCGGTCGATCGCGATCGACGTATTGAGCACCCCTGTTGTACATATTCGTCCGACCACTTTCTTTTTTTGCTCAACATGTTTAGTATGGATAAAAATATTGAGAAAGAAACCACACAACATACATCTACGACAGCCGTTGATTACTGCACGCACTAAATTCCCCTTAGCGTTGATTGGCCAAGCAATGTCACGTGAACTACTGCAGCAAGTGATGGCCAAGCAGGGCGTGTCATCACGTCTTCACACAAGTGTGTCTTTACCTCTGCGGCAGAGGCTCCGCCGAACCCCTGAGACCGACTCGTCGAACCCCTGGGGTTCGACTGGTCTAGATGCTTTGATTGTGCCCATATAGGTTTTAACTTTAGCCAACAGAGCCTTCATTAATGTTCACACAAACTGACTAAAAAGGTATGATGGAGGGGCTTATGACTTACTAGCTTTGAGGGAAATCAAATGACTGAAGTTTGTGAACACATATGCTATGTAGCTTAAGAAAGGCTCACTTTCCTCATTCATGCAATAATTTTTGATCAACTCTTCAGAGTCTCACCAGTGCAGCCCCGGAGAGTTCACATGTGCGCAAGGCGTTTGCATCCGTGAGGTATGGCGCTGCGACGGGGACAATGACTGCAGAGACTGGTCAGATGAAGCCAACTGCACAGGTTGGCAAATGAGAACAAACTAATGGAATATACAGTAACTACTGTACAAGTGATTCAAAATGTAGAATGTTTATAGAAGTTTTATTTAGCAAATTTCATAGATATGAAACCATAATCCATCCTGTGTCTAACACAGAGGAGTCTCCCCTTTCAGGATATCACCTGTGACAAATTTGTTTAACTTACTTCTTCCTGCATTTTCTTCTTTTTTTTGTTTGTCCCTAGTGGGTCACCATACGTGTGAACCGAGCAGCTTCCAGTGTCACACAGGTCACTGTATACCACTGCGTTGGAAGTGTGACGGAGATGATGACTGTCAGGACAACTCGGATGAAGATCCTCAGTATTGTGGTGAGTTGAGACTGCTCTGTGGGGAGGCCAATAGCCTCTTTTCATTGCGTCTCTTCAGCAGGGGTGCCGTATAGGGGGGAAAAGTTAGTACAATTCCAAGGGCCCCTGTCCAACAGGGGGCCCTTCACAATGTTTTTGTCATAGAAATGAAAGAAAATGGGGCCCTGTCAATTACAAAATTAATCATATTGTGTTTTCTAAAATTGTTTTTATCAGTAAAAAGTAACTGCTACTACTCCCAGACCAAAAACCACACATCCATATTTACATTGAACCCTCGTCTGGATCGACATGAAATGGTTCGTTCCTGCTTAGCCGCTTGATGGTGACGGTGTCCAGCTGCAGTCAGTGGAAGACAAGAACGACTGTGGTGGTTATTTTGCTACCAAAAAAATTTTGAGAAAATTAGGTTTTAAAAAAAAAATTGATGAGAGAGAAAAAGACAAGAGTGTCACTTTGTAACCCAGTTTTTCTCCGAGAGGTGGGTAGACTGTGAGATTGTCAACCAACCAGCTAACTATGCTGAGTCTTTAGCTCAGCATACTTAGCTAAGCTAAAGATCATTGTTTGCCTCCATTTCACTAGCATTTAATTAATGAAGGAAAAAAATAACAAGTTTTTCATATATTTAACGTGTCCCTGTACCTTTTACCAGTTAACAACAGATGAGTCAGTCACCAGCAGCTCTAACAAATGTCATTCCCAATTGAAATTAAAGCTACACTATATAACTTTTCAAAAATATTTTTTTTTACATATTTGTTAAAACTGCCATTATATTGTGACAATACAGCATGAGAGACAATCTGTGAAAAATCTATTTCCTCTGCCTTCTCCCAGTTCTATCTAGAAAAAACCAATCAGTGGCAGGAGAGTTTCACTGCTCTCAATCACAATGTCATGTGGCTGCGGTGAGGCTGATTGGGTTGTTTTGGCCGGAACGTTGTACTACTAATAGTAGTTCAGTGAGGAGGTGGAGAAGATTAATTGTTTTTACAAATTATCTTCATCATAACAAACTGGCACAACATGGTGACAGCGTTAACAGATGTGGAGAAAACATATTTTTTATAAAAGTTATTTTGCTGCCGCTTGAATAAAATGCAACTACATAGCATAGCAACTACAGTCTGGATTGCTTCATGTATATTTTGCACGTTGCCTATGACTGTTGCTTGTGGGGAGAGCCATATCAGTAATAGAAAAAAATGTAAGCAACCTACTTTCATACTGTACTGTACCATACTTTTTGTCATGGGCCCCAAGATTCCTGGCGGCGACCCTGCTCTTCAGTATAGTGCTGTTATGTCCAAAAGGGCACAACATATCTTGGAAGTAGGCCTGTCGCGATAAACGATAAATCAATTAATCGTACGATAAATTAAAACTATCCACCTCATTTTAATTATCGGCTATATCATTTCTTCCTGCCCTTTTCTCTTACTGTTGATGACACTAAATAAAAAAAGGCTCAACTCCGGTGCTCTCCACTGACCCTCCCTTCCTTATTTCCTGTAACGCCCAGCGCGTGCTGCACGATCTTATGTCGCCGATTGTCGGCCCATTATCAAAACCTGAAAGACACATTAGCCGACAGAATCCTCGGGATAACGGTTCGATCGAAACCGTGTTGTGTCCAACAATGGACACAAAATATTAAGTCCAGTTCACTCATTTTGAAACCAGGCATTAATCAATTCCTTACTACAATCTACCTGCAATGCATGTGGCGAGTGTTCTTTCAGTCCTGACTGAAAGAAAATCATTATAACCTATTTATGTCACGTTAACGAAGAACAGCTGAAAAGTTACCGGGTTTTCTGGTAGAAATTTCGCTCCAACTCCTCCCCTAGTTATTTATATTTCCTTTGCACGAACTGTTGAATAAACATTCATGTTGTTTCCGATGTCTGCTGGGCTTCAGGATGCACCGTGTCAAATGTTCGGGATTCTCTCCGTGTTTCCCCTCAGAAAGCACGAGAAGAATCCGCGCTTTCTGATTGGCTACCGGTCACATTCAACAGGCTGCGTTATGCTCCCAGTCTGGGCAAAACCTTAATTTAGATCGGAGCGGCCACGACAATCTACCGTAACACAATACACAAGTGACAATCTCAGAACGAATAACGTTCTAAGATTGTCGTTCGGGGTAAAAAATCCTGTAGTTTGAACTATTGCATCAGGCAGTCGGATGTCTTCTCTATTTAAATCTAATGATTACTGAAGGGCAATATACTATACAGACTTCATAATCTGCACTCTTTTGGTTGAATGCAGTATTTATTTCCACTTTGGCTTTATGTTGTTTATTTTTTTTTTAAGGAAAATTTTTTTTTTGTTTTTGGTTTTTTATTTATTTTGTGTATCAGTCCCAGTTGTAAGTGTTCTTTTGAAAGTAAAGTGTATCTATCTTTGGCAGGAAATCGCATGTATTATTATGTAATTTCCATTAAATCAGTGTCAAAAGGTCTTCAAACAATATTATCGTTTATCGCAATAATTTTTGAGACAATTTATCGCCCAGCAAAATCTGTTATCGTGACAGGCCTACTTGGAAGTCTCTTTTGGTTCAACTGCTTTGACTTTCTGTGCAGAAAAGAAAGAGAGTATTAAGACCCTCAGTCCCTGTGTCCAAAACAAACAACAAAACCCCAAAAGTATTAACAGAAAGATGGGCCTGGTGAACCAATCAAAAAAACAAAGGTACAGCAGGGCCATTGAAGCCCCTACTAGTACTGGACTAAAGCAAAAAGTAAAAAGAACCTACTGCAAAAGAAAGAAGCGAAAACAGGACAACTTTTCAGTTGCGCAAAAAGTGGGCATGCACTGTATGCAATGCATAGGGCTGCTGCCAGGGCCAACATAAGCAAACTAAGCAGCTGCTTAGAGCCTCAGGGTGGCCTGAGGGTGGAGGGGACTGAGGGCCCAAATAAACTCCCTTCAGTGGAGCTGATTTTTTTTTTTTTTAGTAACGATTTCTTTGTCATTATCACAAAAAGCACAATTTCATCATGAAGTGATTTGTTTTTAAAATAATATATATTTGATGATGTGTGTAGAAATAATTTATGGACAAAAAGAAAAAAAAATCTCTTGGGGGGGCCCCTTGGTGGCTGCAGTAGGCAGTGGCGCAAAAAGAGGGGTGCTGCACTCGAGGGGGTGCAAAACCAATGTGGGGAATTTTTTTTCTAATCAGCATTTTATATACTTAACAGTTGTTTGTATATGAAATGATCAATAAAAGAGGAGCAGGACTGATTAGGCGCCCCTCCTGGTAGCCGCTCTTCTCCCATACAAGTAGCTTGGACAACGTCCCTTCGACTTTTTTTTCTTTTAAATTTGAATTGTAGTAGTGCACTCGACAAGAGGGAGCTAAAGTTGGGACGCCAGAAAAAAATTCTGGGGCACAAAACAGAAAACGGAATAGGGTGAGAGATAAAGATATTGGAGAAACTGTTTACCTGATTACTGTATTTTCTGGACTATAAGTCGCTCCGGAGTATAAATCGCACCTGCCATAAAATCCATAATAAAGAAGAAAAATACATACATAAATCGCACTGGAGCATAAGTCGCATTTTTGAGGGAAATTTATTTGATAAAATCCAACACCAAGAACAGACATGTCATCTTGAAAGGCAATAAAAATAGAATAGAGACAAAAACAGTCTGAATAATTGTACAGTATGCCCACGTACATGACACATGAACAACGAACTAAGAACTGGTCTGGTATGTTAACATAACATATTAGGAGTTATTCAGACAACTACAGCATAAATAACATGCTAACAAGTTTAACAAACCATCCGTGTCTCTCCAAATCACTAAATCGAAACAAATCTTCGTCCTCGACGTCGCTGTTAAACAGCTCTGCTAACACTGAAGATAGAATAACACAGGCTTAGAGCATGCTTTTGCGGCTTAGTGTGAAACTAACATGTGATATGATATAATGATGTGTTAATTTCCACACATAAGTCGCTCTGGAGTATAAGTTGTACCCCCGGCCAAACTATGAAAAAAACTGCAACTTATAGTTTGGAAAATACGGTATCTATGGGTTGTAGCGAACAGATTCACATCAGTGACTGCAGAGAAGGCTGCAGGTTCTTTTTTCTTTTTAAGAGTTTGTAGTTCTGATTTTTTTGGCAGAATTTGAGCCAAGCAAAGGACATTTCCACCTGCTCCCATATCTGGTAGATCTGGTGGTGGCACAACTCGCCCTGTGTAGATTGTCAAGTTGTACATAACACTATCTGCACCATTCAAATGACCCTGCAACCCCATATTTTTGGTTTTAGCAGGTATTGCTTCAGTCTTTGCCTGCCTTGGAATAGGGTCATTTGTTTATTGACGACCAGCTTATCACCCTTTGGGACTGAAGTTAGTTTTGAGGATAAACAAACAATGTACAGTGGATCCTCATGTTTTCATTAGGAATGTCCCCAACTTATGAACCATGCAACTTTTGTCCATGAAATGATCTTGTATCCATTTCCTGTTGCTGTTAGTCATGAATAAGGTAAAAATATTGGCTGTGATAATTATTTTGTAATCAACTGCATATCAACGCACTACAATAATATTGTCTGAACAAACGGGCTCTAACTGTGCCATGTTGCCCTGAGGGAATAAACAAACAAACAAAAAATAGTTTTAGCATATAAATTATAACAAAAATGTCTTGAAATGATCTACAGTGCTTCTTTACATACTCACAGACGTGAACATATTTTTAGAGTTACCCCAAAATTTAAAAATGAACAAATGTGATCTATAACTTACAAGTAGGAGGCGAGGGTTAGCATGCAACTCTGCTTCAAAAAAAGGACTGCTCCTCTTCCATGTAAAAGGTCACATGAACCTCAATACCTCTTTTATTTGGACAAAAATATGCCTGCTGGTACTTTAAGTCATCCTCCCAAAAAATAAAATAAAGAAGCAATATGAGGTACAGGTATGTGGTTTGTTGTCTGAGGGCAACGCCATGCCATTGAGGGCTAGGATTGCCACCCATCCCATAAACTACGGAATCGTCTCGTATTTGATAGACACACACACCTGTCACAGATCTCAACCAAAACATAACAGAAAATATTACAGTCAGCTAAATTGTCGTGGCGTGAGCTTCATAGGACTCCCGGATGCTGTTGTCACGGTTGCCTAGAGACAGACACTACGCAGTAAGTGACTCTTTGGCTCTCTTATATATTAAATGATAAAATATTGCCCTATTTTTTGTTTCATTCTTTTTTAATTGCCCTCTAGGCTGCAATTTATTCACACATATGTGCATTTATTATTACTTAATCAAAAAAGAGTTGTCCAAGTTTGTGTGTGCATCAAACAAACGAGTGTTCAATGTCACTATAGCCCTTAGAATTAAAAAGGGCCCAGGGATCACTTGAGTTTAAATGTCTGTACTCAACATCACTACAGTAGTGTTGTGATGTATCCGATAAGTCAGATCAGATGCAGTGTCCAGTCGGTAACTGTTATCCAACAAGGACATCATTTAAATTAAAGTTTAAATTTTATGTGGTTTTAGTGCTGTGTTTTTTAAAGCTACTTAACACAAAATTTATGTCATTCAGCTGCGAGGCTTGAGAGAAAGAAGATAAATCAGGACAGACAAAGGAGCCAATAAAATCCAAGAAAAAGAGGATTTAATAGCAGATTTATTAAGGTCGCAGCCCTCTGCTGCATCCTTGTGGAAAACTGACAGCAGTGGAGATACCAGCAGCTTATAGCCTGGTGAAGCTTATATTTGTACGTTTCCAGTTTTTTAAAAATAACTTTGTGGGTGCGTCTTATAGTGAGGTGCGCTCTATAGTCCGGAAAATGCGGTCTATAGAGCGCATAGCAGGTGCTTATCAAATATTAGAGCAAAGCTGGAGTTCTTAAACTGAATTTCTGTCACTTTTGGACAGAAACTCACATGCAAACTGACATTCACAGGCTGATTCTGTGTCATTTGTGTGAGTAAAAGATGATCAGAAAAATATTTCAGAGCAAAAACTGTATTTTCATGTTTCAATAATTCAGCTTTGTTTCTCGCATTAGGATAAACAATCTTATCTCATGTTGACAAAGTAGGATGATTGATCACCCACCTGGTTTTCCAAAATTTTGGTTGATCAGCTGATACTTGCATCTGCAACTGACTTTATTCACTGATCTTAAAGTTGTAGAAAATGGCCTGAAAGTGAGCCACTGGACCCATTTGCTCTGCTGATTAACAGACCCATAGAGCAGGGTTAGAACATGGTTTAAATTTGAAACATAAAAGAGATGTGCTTACTGCTGCTAAAACAATTTCACATATTTATTATTTAGAGCTTTTGGTAAATATTTCTATAACAATACATAGACCAAAGCAAAGCAAAATAAGTAGTTTTCAAAGACATCTGTTTATGTCCTTCTTGGCTGTTCTGCCCTTTCTAGTTGAAACCAGCCTAGCAAGGCAGTATTAGTGAGTTAGGTGGTCTGGCTGTCTGACCTAAAGAAGTCCTACAGTCAACTTCTTAACAACAAAGTCAATCAGTCTCCCAAATTTATTTTGATTGTTGTCCTTGAAACATAACATTTTGGCTTACATCTTTGTAGATGGATGGATGGAACACAATTTGTTATGTTTAAATTAACTTATTTGAAATAACTTTTCCTTCACAGTGACAAAAACCACTGACTGTAGTCCCAGTACGTACAGACAAAGAAATTAAATGAGCACACTTACATTATGGAAGATTCACCTTTAGTGGCCTGACATACTAAAGGGTTTCCCTCAGAAAACTTGCTAAGCCCAGTGGTCGAGACACCAAGGCGGTCCACTGTGTTTTTGTATTAAAAGATGTTGAGTTGACAGGAAATGTAAAAATATTACTGGATAAGTATATGTTACTGTCAGGTCTAACGCCTATTAAACACAGATTAAACAAACACAGGAAAGACAAGAGAGTTAGATTCTTTGTCAACTCGTGAGGAGAACAGACAGAGATGTGCTTTCAGTTACAATCTCCTACCGCTCTGAAACCACATTTTTCTGCTCCTCTCTTTTTCTTGCTTTCCGAATCCCCTAATCACAAAGAACACTGCAACTCTAAAGGGAGGAGTAGACACTTCGTCACATAGTTGCAGCACCAATGACAATCACTAACTAAAACACAAGGTATCTTGCACTAGATAATTTCATTCCAGACACAGGGTTAAACAGAGCAAGTTGTACATCTTCACGGTCATAGTTTTATAGCAATCTAGCCGGTCAAAGACGCAGAGCTTCCTGCTGAGAGACAACCCTGCAGAAAGTTGTTGTCACTGCTTTTCTTCAGTGAGGCCTTCTGAGAAAGGAATCAGAGTAATTCAACAATACAGAAACATTCTTAATGCTAAGATGAAACAAAACAAATAAAAGCATATAAGGCAAGAACATTATAAAGGTACATGAAACAACAAATATTTGATAATAATATATACAATTTACCCAACAGTTACGAGAAAACATTGCCAGTGAAATGCTATTTAAACCCACAACTAGTCTTAAAAACAACAAGACAAAAAAGACAATTAAAATGAATATAAATTATTTGCACTTCTGTTTAGTCCAAATTAAGTCAGTGGCTCCTTCAAACCCCCAGGCCTTCAAGGACCCCACAAATGCTAATATTTTAACATAGACCACATATATATATATATATATATATATATATATATATATATATATATATATATATATATATATAAATGTAACATTTATTTATGGCGATTATCAATGCTGCTAAATTTGATTTAAGGGCTTCAGCATACATAAATTGAAATATTTTAAATTGTTTTAACATTTAAATTTAAGATTATAAGGAGCTGGCAAGTTTACTTTGTAAAAGTCCAAAGAACAATATTCGTAGTTAGATTGCTTTGTTACCACAGCTACACTCTGATGCTATGAGTTTAATCTTTGAGTTTGAGATGTGTTTGTTCACAAATACAAATTAGTAAACTGTAATTATAATTTATTGCTTCTTAGATTGGCCAATTGTGCTATTCCTCTTCTCCCAGATTTCACTAAATCTAACACAGAAGCTGTTTGAGATGCTGATGTTTTTAGGAGCAAGAGGGGCCTTTAAGTCAAATTCTGCTCAAGGCCTCATAAAGCCTTGGACTGGCCCTGCATGATGAGTTAAATCCGCTGCCCTGAGCACAGATATGTGCAACAAACAAGATATTGAATTCAACGCTGCTAATGTGGCTTTAGTAGCTCTTCCATTCTGTGTCTGTCGAGTTTTTAAATACACAGAAACTGTTGTGGTTGCCCAACTTTAAGGAATGAGTTTATCAGGTCTTTGCGACGCACACATTAACTCTGGCAACCTAAGTATACAAAGCATTTGATATGGTTTAATGCATCGTGGAACCAGAAAAATAATACTAAACATACCGGTAAAAATAAAATAATATAAAAACAAATGTGATGCATGACTACAAGGAGAGCGCAAAGGAGACTACAAGGAGAGCGCAAAGGAGACTACAAGGAGAGCGCACCTGCGCATCATGCACCTGCATGATGCGCAGGTGCAGCGCATCATGCAGGCTGCACCTGCATGATGAGTGATTAGTGCTAGGACGACATAGCCACACGCTGGGGAGCGGTTTGAGATATAAATGTCATTTATAATTCTTTGTTCACAAAGATAAATCATTCTCATCACTTGTTCAATGCGCACCTTTTTTAAGCGTGAGTACAAGTTATTCCTGCGGTTCACACTGAGCTATTTAATCACAGCTAACGGTTTAAACTCTTACCTTGATGTCAAGTTCTCTAAAGAAACATGATTCCTCACAGGGATTGATGTAGATGGAGGGCAATGATTTAAATATGTCAGCGGATGTCACCAAAATGTTAGATTTGTTCTTTGGATTGTGGACGTTGGTGTAGTATGTCCATTGAAGAACGCCATACTTGGCTTCTGTTACTGTGCGCTGGGAGTAAAACGGTTAGTATTTGCTGCAGATTCTAAAGATAAGCAATACTGACCACCAACTCCTGACTGTAGCAAAATGTTACTTTTAATGTCCAAGTAGTTAGTTTTGTATTGTTTAGTCTTTTTCTTCCTTTTTTTAATATATGTTGTATCTGTAAACAAAAAAAAAAAAAACTACTGTGTGTACGAGACACCAGGCTTATGATACACTGGGGGAAACCGTGTACTTATAGTTCCTCCTGTTCCATATGGACCTGAATTGTGCACATGCTTGTGTATAATCAAATGTCCCAGTGTTTTGATGTGGATCTGCTGCCACACTGGAAACAGGAATAAAAGATGCCACTTTAGTTGAAGTTTTGAAATCATGGAACATTTTTCCAATAGGTCAAAAGTCAGCAAGACTTGGAATGATCCCGTCTGACGCACATGACCGCAGAAATTTCACACAATTCTCCCCTATTCCAGACATGCTCCAAAGTATGCTGTTCATAACTCTTAAAAGATGAGGGTCATTGAGGCTGCAAATGTGGCTGTGAAGTCAACTTTCACTCTGTTCAGTGATTGGTATGTTTTCCCAACTGTCCCCAAAGGAGAGAGTCCTGTTTTTGAAATAATGAGTAATACATTTCAATTGTGTTGTCATTAGAGGGAACCCAGTGCAAAGGTTTCCTGTGCTCCAATGACACCTGCCTGCCAGCCAAAGCTCACTGCAATGGGAACCACGACTGTCCCGACGGTGCTGATGAGCTCAACTGTGGTGAGTATTTCTATCATAGTCTGACGTATGACAGAAACGATGTGACAGATAGCTGTTCCTGCCCACCTTCACTAACCAAACAGCTTAAAACAAATTAGGCTAAAGTAAAGGGTTAATAAATAAATCAGAGATACTTCATCACATAGGAAAGAACCATGGAGTAAGATGGAAGCTCATCCTTCCAGACTTAAATGTTCCATGTGTTTCCCCCACAGATCCCCTTTGTACTCGGTACATGGAGTTTGTTTGCAAGAATCGTGCCCAGTGCTTGTTTCAGTCTCTGGTGTGTGACGGTATTAAACACTGTGAGGACGGCTCTGATGAGGAGGATGCATATGCTGGATGTGGTGAGGAACAGACTGTAAATGTGTTGTTAGTGATTCATGTTCAGACTGTCCACCCGTCAAAAAGTCTAAAAGCCAGGAACACTACTGGGTTGTGACTGTGGAAATGCAAAGCAAGCTGACCTTTCATGTGGTGGCAACAAAATACAGAACATTATGTCAGATGCTGTGGAGCAACATCAACTATTCCAGAGATAGTCATGCTATTTTTCCACCAAGATAGGAGAGAACAGTCCCTTCTCTTTTTCCAGAGGCAGGGTTGTCCTCTCAGCCCATTTCTCTTCACTTTAGCTATCAAGCCACTTTCAGTTACTCTTAGACTTCACAAAGCTTTAATGGAATTTATAGAAAACAGCTCGAACATCGACTGTACTTATACACAGACAACTCATTGCTCTACATATTGAACCCAGTATTTTGTATCTTCAGCATTTTATATATAAAATTCCCTTCTCACCCACCGCGGGTGGTTCTTATCCTCTGAGCTTGGGTCCTCTACCAGAGGCCTGGGAGCTTGAGGGTCCTGGGCAGTATCTTGGCTGTGCCAAGGACTGCACATTTCTGGACTGTTGTTCCTGGGATCTGTTGTAGCCATTGCTCCAGTTTGGGGGTGACTGCCCCGAGGGCCCCGATGACCACAGGCACCACTGTGGTCTTCACCTTCCAGGCCCTCTCCAGTTCCTCCCTGAGGCCCTGGTATTTCTCCAGTTTCTCGTGCTCCTTTTTCCTGATGTTGCAATCGCTTGGTATTGCTACATCTACCTAACAACTTTCCTCTGTTGTTTATCCACTACGACAATGTCTGGTTGGTTCGCCATTACCATTCTGTCTGTCTGGATCTGGAAGTCCCACAGGATCTTAGCTCTGGCATTCTCCACCACCTTTGGGGGTGTTTCCCACTTTGATCTCGGGGTTTCCAGTCCATATTCTGCACAGATGTTTCTGTACACTATGCCTGCCACTTGGTTATGTTGTTCCATGTACGCTTTCCCTGCCAGTATCTTGCACCTTGTTATGTGCTGGACTGTCTCTGGGGCCTCCTTGCACAACCTACACCTTGGGTCTTGTCTGGTGTGGTAGATCTGGGCCTCTATTGCTCTGGTGTTTAGGGCCTGTTCCTGGGCGGCCATGATGAGGGCCTCTGTGCTGTCCTTGAGTCCAGCTTTTTCCAGCCACTGGTAGGATTTACTGATATCAGCCACTTGGGTTATTTGCTGGTGGTACATCCCATGTAGGGACTTGTCCTCCCATGATGGTATCTCTGGCACCTCAACCTCAGTTCCCTGTTGTCTGAGACATTCACTGAGCACATTGTCTGTTGAGGCTTTGTCCCTGATGTATTTATGGATCTTAGTTGTTTCGTCCTGGACAGTGGTTCTCACACTCACTAGTCCTCTGCCTCCTTCCTTGCGGCTCGTGTACAGCCTCAGGGTGCTGGATTTGGGATGGAACCCTCCATGCATTGTTAGTAGCTTTCTAGTCTTAATATCTGTGGCTTTTATCTCCTCCTTTGGCCAGCTAATTATTCCAGCAGGGTATCTGATTACTGGCAGGGCATAGCTGTTTATCGCATGGATTTTGTTCTTGCCATTGAGCTGGCTTCTCAGGACTTGCCTTATTTGTTGGAGGTATTTAGCTGTGGCTCCTTTCCTTGTGGCCTCTTTTTATATTATTATATATATATATATATATAATCTTATATATATATATATATATATATATATATATATATATATATATATATATATATATGTAAGATAAAATGTAAGATATGTACTCATCTTACATTTTATCATAATCATCTTAAATCATCTTAAAATTCTCTTTGAACATCTTAAATTTGAGTCGGTGAAACTTGCTGATTCTGTCTTCGTAGTTGCACCTCTTTCTTAATTCTTTTGTTTTTTGCCTCCTCAACAAAAGATGAGAAAAATATAATACTTCTTTTTCCTCCCTTACAGATTTCATAAAATTTGCACATGTGTTGTGTTTTAGCAGCTACACCATCTGAGTTTGGCAAAGTGTGTGATGCCTACACATTCCAGTGCGCCAACGGAGTGTGTGTGAGCCTGGAGTGGAAATGTGATGGCATGGACGACTGTGGGGATTATTCTGATGAAGCCAACTGTGGTGAGGAGATCACTGCACTGCAGATCACTTTCGATCCAGGCAGATCCAGATTTAAAAATAATCGGCCTGCATCAAACCAGCACCTACACTAACTTTCAACGTTCCAGCTCACACTCCTGAGGTGCCAGGCTGCTCCAGATATTTCCAGTTTGAATGCGAAAATGGGCGCTGCATCCCTACCTGGTGGAAATGTGATGGCGAGAATGACTGTGGAGATGGGTCAGATGAGCCACAATGTACAGGTACAACCAGCTACAGAAGAGTGTAAAACTTGAATACCTATGAGTTTGTCATTGCTTATTCACTGATTTTCTTTGATTTCTCACCATCAGGAGGCGTTACTCCTCATGCTGTCACATTTGGTCCCGTCACATGTGCGCCCAACCTCTTTCAGTGTGGCTCCGGAGCCTGCATCATCAACATCTGGGTCTGCGATGGCTACGCTGACTGTCCTGATGGCAGTGATGAGCTTGGATGTCCCACAGGTTGGAGTCCTCTGTTTCAGTTCAGGACGTCTTTTAGATCAGAGTGGGATCACCAAAGGACATTAACGGGACCTCGGAAAGCTGGAATAGCCATGAGAATAAAAAAATAAAATCTAATACACATTTTTGTCATAACTCCTTTACCCTAAAATCTAATCTAATTTTCAGCCATTATTATAAAATTCAAAAATTAGAAAACCTATGTGATTTTCAAAGGTGTACATGAAAACTTTTAATGCTAAGTATTTCTCAAAGTTAGAAATATAAGTTAAAATATTTTCAGTTCTAGTTTGTAACTTTACTAATAAAAGTGATATGTTTTTTACATATTTGTTCGAACTGTCACCAGGGTTTCCCCCAGAAAATTTGCAAAGTCCCGTGGTCGGGGCACCAAGGCGGCCCACCAGAGGTCCACCGTGATTATTTATTAAAAGATGTTGACAGGAAATGTAAAAATATTACTGGGTTATTGTAAACGTTGCAGGAAGACATTGTCAGTGATATGCTATTTAAAACCACAATCATAGAGTATTAAAAACAACAAATAAACAAAAGTACAATTAAAATAAATATCAATTACTTGCACCTCTGATAAATCCAAGTTAACCCAGCTGCTACTTAAAGCAGTCAGGCCTTCAGAACTCCATAAATGCTAACAAATATCACAGACCACAGATATAGAAATTTAACATTTGTTCATTCAGAATAGCAGTTCTCTTAAAGAGCTGGTAAGTTTACTTTGTAAAAGTTGAAAGAACAATCTTCATAAGCCCAATTCACACTACACGATTTTTTGCCTCAATTTTTCCCTTACGACAGTCTTAGAACGTTCTGATTCTAAGATTGTCGCTTGCGACAATGGTAACCGATCATCATGTAGTGTGTGGTGTGATACGCCTGATCGGGTTCAGTCGGTAGCCCGATTTTGATCTAAAATCGGGCATATTCAACATGTTTGATCGTCTTGGCTCGTTTATTGCAGTGTTTGTGGTGTTCCCCCGACTGGGAGTGAGAAGGCAACCTGTTGAATGTGACAGGTAGCCAATCAGAAAGCTATGTGACGTCAGAGCAAGATGTTGAAACATTATTTTGTTCTGGCAGACCCTCCGAAGAGTCAAAAGCTTACTTTACGGTGGTTACTTCTGAATTACAATGCTACAATGAATGAAATGTGCTTTAGAGGTAATTAGATCTCATAAAACCCTAAGTAAAGCTTTATCCTTGTTCAGAGGGGCATGCTATTGGATTGTTTTTTTAAAATAAACAATAGAAAAATTATAAAATTGTTGCACAGAGTACATCTGGTTGAAAAGCGCATTCTAACTTTTGGTTGAAATGGCACATTTGATTTCATTCTGTAGTAATAACAAAACAGAAGAAAAATACAAAAAAATGTTATGCTGTGTTAATCTATTTGTAGTCTAAATACAGGAGCAAATACTGAAAAAAGATATAAGTGCAGAAAACTGACAAGCACAGAGCGCTGCAAAAATATTGTGCGGCCTCAGGAGCGATGCCAGAGAAATTACAATTAACTTCCATTGTGGGTTTCAATCAAAAGAACTGGAATATGTTAACCTTTCGCGATCAGAAAAAAAAGGACATCTATCATCTGATTTTCCAAAAAACAAATATGCAGGAAATGCTTTCTTCTAGTTTAAGCTACTCTAATGTTTCAATCATCCAGTTTCCTGAAACAATGCCCAGTATATGCATATATTCTACAACAACATCAACACAGCAAAGAAATATAAACTTATAAGTAAACGGTAACGATTAATTAAACAACAAAACCAAAAAAATTTAAAACTGTATTTGTCACGAGGAAAAAAAAAACTCACCACCTGTGGGTATACAAATATAGTCCTCGCTTGCGATATCTCCAGTTCTTAATCCAAAGCTTTGATTTTTGGTTACGTCTTTTGTGGGTTAAAATAAGTCCACAAACTAAAGTTACGTCGTTGTCCATGTTTGTTTACTCCAAATTCAGGTGTGGTAGCACAGAATTTTAAGGGATTTCATATCTGGAATTGGAATGTCCTTGAACGAAACCTCACACTCTACGATGGAACCCGTTGTGACTACAATTTTTAATCGGCTAGTGTGTGGTCTCTCACGTTTTGAGAATCGGCCAACGATCGGCCGACAATTCTAAAATTGTGTACTGTAGTGTGAACTGGGCAATAGTTAGTTTTGTTACTATACAGTCTGATGTTGTGAGTTTTAGCTCTGTACACAAAAATATATCAGTAAACTACAATTATTCCTGATTTATTTTTAGGTTTTCCAATGAAACCACCTACCCTCCCCCATTTTTCTCTAAATCCATGTTGAAACACTGATAGTAGTGCTGATGTTCTTAGCAGCGAGGGCCTATACATCCAATTCTGCTCAAGGCTTCATGCAAACTTTAGACTGGCCCGACTTAATGAGTTAAATCCACTGTACTGCACATGTTTCTGTTGTATATAGAAAGACAAACGAGAAATTTAATTCATGTGGCTTTAGCAGCTCTTCCAGTTTTTAATAAGTGCCACACAATATCTCACCAGTATTCTGTAAGCTGATTTGGACAGTAAAATCCCAATGAAAAGAAAGTTGCTGGAGAAAACATTAGGCTCTGCTGGACTGCTGGAGTCTGTTACCAAAGTGTTTGTAAAGGTTTAAACCTTCAGTTAAAGCCCAGTAAAGGTACGTATGTAGGACAGATGGTTGATGTCAGGAAAAAGTGAGCTTATTCTAAAAAGCAAACTTCTGCTTAAACTGACTTCTCAGTTCCTGAGCAACAAGTAATCTATCCCCATCTAACTTTTCTTTTTTGCCTTGAAAGCATGGGAGAAGACAGCCAAACAGGAAGCAAAAAAAAAAAAAAAAGTGTTTTTTTTTTTGTGTGTGTTTTAATTAGCGACACATTTGTGTCAAAGAAGCTTCGTGTATTGTTAATGTGTTGCCAAGCGACTGGGGCCCCTGAATTATGTGGTTCAGTCCTGGTTGTGCTCCCTGTGTATACAAACATGTAATCTGGAACATTATCTGCTTCTTATTTCTCTGACAGCAACTAATAGCTCCATGACCACGGCCCTTCCGTTATCCCCTGGACGTTGCACTCAGCATCAGTTCCAGTGTCACCGTCCTCCCCACTGCATCCAGGAGTGGCTGCGCTGTGATGGACACCCGCACTGTGAGGACAGCTCCGACGAAGCCAACTGCCGTAAGTTCCTGTGAACCACATGCAGGCACGGAAATACTTCTATAGACATTTTACGGTTTGTCACAGGGTTGCTATGTATTCTGAGACATTCAGGAATTTTCTTTGACCACTTTCCAGATCTGAAAAAGTAGAAAAGAAAGAAAACGGAATGTTTGATTTTCGACTTTTTTGCCAGCTTCAGTTGTTTGAAGGGAAAAATCAAATTGGCAACAACTTAACAAAGTATAGCAACGATAAATCAATGTACATAAAATAATCAGGTGTAATAAGAGATGTCCGAAACACACAGTACATTTGAATGAATCCAGAAATGCTACCTTTGCATCACTCTATTCACAGTTAAGAAAAATGTAAATTAAAACTTTTCAGATGGAAAAAGGGGGCAGGTACTCTAGCACCACCTAGTGTTTATCTGTGTACAATTTTGCTTTTATTGTCAGTCGATATTTTTTAGCCATGTCAAAGTATCCTTCGAAGGTCAGATTTGTTGGCCAGTTACATCATGATGAGGCGACAAGGCCTGTTCAAATTCGAAGACTCCTCAAATGCATTCTCCCCAGATTTGAAGGATGAGTCTGGTGCAGGCAAACCAGGCATTCAGGCAGTGGCAGTGAAGAGCGGCAAATTATTTTACTATATTACACTTCAACCGACAAAATATGATTTTCTACATAGTTTTTAGGCAAGAATGTAGCATTGTAAGTCTCAGATATCTACTTGGATCATCAGTACATAACCTAATCGCAATATTACTCCAACATTTTTGGAGATGTCTGCTCCCACTGCATTAAACACTAATAGTATTCAGTCAGATAATATCTGGTTGTAAAATGTTTGGTTAACTAAGGCATTTAATTTATTACTGAACAAATTGGTTTGACATATTATAGTTCAAATATAGTAGCTTTATTTAAATCCTCAGTGGAGAGTATTACATTTGTAAATCAGTCATTTGCTTATATTTATTCCTTGTAAAACTGCACTATACATTAAACATGTTAGAAACAAAATAAAAAAATTTTATTAGAGGTGTGTCTATCAATTGGCCACCGATCATTGTCGGCCGATTTCTATGAAAAAGTGTGTGATCGGTGATTGCCAATCACTGTCTCTTGTTGCCGATCATCAAAACCGATCATGTTTATCTCACTTTGCAGCCTGTGTGTGCAGCTGATCTGCTCTTTCCTTCACACTGCGCAAGTGTGCAGCATCAAACCCTGTCATATAATTTTTCCATTTTGCCAGGTAGCATAGTATTTATACCTAAACCGAAAAATTAACAGGCATTCCAGGCGATAGGCAAAGATCGGTGATCGGCAGAGATCAGCCTCATGGATAATCGGTATTGGAATCAGCAGCAAAAAACCTGATGGGAGCGTCCCTATTTTTTTTTTACTTGGCAACAGCCTTTATTACAAAAGGTGAAGATCAATACAGAAATCAGAAGTAATACAAAAACAAACCGTGGGCTCGTTTTTTATTTTTTCTTCGCCACCACGGTTGCTAAGCAACATGTGTTGTTCTGAGGTGCAGTCTTTTATTCACAGCCTTCGATGGAGCCGTCCTATGTAGACTGGGTGCTTCAAAGAATGCAGACCCTGAATTCTGTCGCGGCTTCTATCAAAAATACAACCAAGAAGGTGGCTTGAGCAGATACTCCTTTTCAACCCTCAGAATGCTACACAAGTTTCAATATTCTTTTAAACAGGGAGAAAATCCTTTATGACAGCAAAAATGCTTTTTCAAGACAAAAAAAGATTTTCTAAAAAAAAGCGGAAACCCGCCGGCTACCATCTTCAATAACTTGACGGCCTCTGAACTCGACTACACTGAGATGGATGATGACCCAAATGATGAAGACTTCTCTCCACTGTATATTTTTCCAAAGGGGCTCCTTTTAAAGAACCAGTCCTCAATCAGGCCATTAAAGAGAATGAAAACAGTCTAAGAGGAATCATCCTTCAGTTTTCTTCCCGAACATATAGGTATAGCATATGGAAAGCTGTGAAAAACAACATCTTTTTGAAGGCATTTCGGCCAGTGATGGAGGCAATGAGAAAAGATGGACTATTGCTTACGTTTGTGCCTACGCCTGTGTGAACGGTAAAGAGTTTGGCCACCCTGTGGACTGATGTGGGCAGGAGAGACTAGGCAGTCGGCGCAGCTCCACTACTAACATCTGGAAGAAGATGAGGATATTTTGTGCTCTGGAATCTGACACTTTAAATCCACATTCTATTTAGGGAATTTTGTTCATGAAAACTATACTCATACTCATTTGGCAGGTCAAAGTTAAATTTAAGAATGCTGCAGTTTACTTGCTCTATTAAAGTGTTATTAATGTATATGTTTTTCGTTTTATCTGTAAATAGGAGCATAGTTTGAAAACAGCACAGCACACACATGCACAAAACTTGCATAGTCTTTTGCATACTCAATCTGTTTTTATCTATAGGTCACAAAATGAAAAGATTTATTTCCTTTTTCCAAACAACTATATACAGAGCTTTTCTCTTACAAGAATCACATTGGAATATTGATAACTATTGAAGTCGCTCAAGGTGAGTATTTGTTCCTCAAATGTCTACACTGTTATAAAAATTGCAGAAAGAATTTAGGAATTTGATTCTGAAAGGTGTGATATTTTGAAACGAAAAATGTGAAGGAACTCTATTGTTAGTATAACAGTTGCATAATTAAAAGTTCCTGTTTTTCTGTCTTCTTCATCCTTGTTATGCTCAGCTGTAAAAATGCTGAGTTTCATATTGTCAGCTCTGATTTTATTTAGCTGGAGATTCCTCGTGCCATAATGACTCATCTTACTTCTTCACTCATCTTGATATTTAAAGATGTATGTTGTTGTTTATTATTATTTTGTCTTCCGCATCCCTTTCACACCACACCTGAGACAAGATTTTGCCCACAAATCCCTTCTGTTATGAAACATGTTGTTGTGTTTGTGAATGAGAATACTGAATGTGGCTCTTGTGTAAAGAGCGTCGAGTGGTCCAAATGATTGGAAAAGCGCAACATAAATTCAGTCCACATACCATTTACCATTTGTTTGGATTGTCAGAGGCAGGTAGTGTACCAACAAGAGTCTAATGTGTGAGCTCTGTTTGTGTTTAGCTACATGGCAGTCTCTGCTCTGCACCAACGGGACTCGCTGTTCTGACGGTGAGCTTTGCGTGTTGGATAGCGAGCGCTGTGACGGCTACCTGGACTGTTCGGACCACAGCGACGAAGAAAACTGCACCAGTAGGTTTTCAAATTTTTTTTTATCCTGCAAGGTTCTTATTGTTCCCTGGAACTAACAAAATAACAAAAACTGAAATAGAGAAAACTGTTTTGTTAGCTGACACAAATAAAATAGGTAATTAATGGGGGAAAGTTATAACCAGCTAGAACTATATTGTGCATTAATAAACCTAACTAAAACATGCTGAAGTTATGTATAATATCCTTCGTTTTTGTGTTCATGAATCTATTAGCCTTTTGAACTAATGTTCAAATAAATCTTTTATTTGACATTTTATTCCAGACGCAAGCAGAGTACGCCATACTCCTGCTGGCAGGTGTAAGTCCGTAAAATACAGCAAAGGTTGGGAGAAAACACCAGAGTCACTCATTCAATAAAAATTAAATATATATATTTTTTAAATGGTTTCTTCTGTTTATTATTCTGATTGATGTATACATGGTAACAATGCAATGCTTTCACCTTTTTGAATTCTGCACCTAAAAATGAACCAAGTGTGAAAAACTAATTTAAAACAATATTTCACTAATAATAACTAATAAAAACTAGCCAACACATTCTAAGAACTAATTACAACTAACTGAATTAGACAAATAAAAAGTCACAACAAAATTTAAAAAAAGATATACGGTAATAAAAAATCCAAAACTATCATAACCTGGCTATCCTGGAGAATTTGGTAGGAATGGGGGTGATTTTAAGTGCCTTAAATAGTCTAGTGCTGCCTCCTTCTGGTTGCATTTGTGGATTACACAGTTCCAGTTTCTTCATTTGATCTCCCAGTGGACACACTTGCCTACAAAGTCCAGAATCTCCAGTGGACCCCAGACTTCTCTGGAGCCATCAGCCTGATCTGGTCCCGTCCCAAGAACCTCCCCTCAAACTCCTGCTACTTCCTTGTACACTACAGGTGAGCTTGGTGGACCGTTACCATCTGACATCTGTGCTGCTAAGCTTAGCCCCAATCAGATGTCTGATTTTGTGTTCAGACTGGTGGGAACGCAGGAGTGGACCAATATGGATACCCACAGCAATAAAACCAGCTACAGACTGACTGTGCTGAAACCAGACACCACCTACCAGGTGAAGGTTCTAACTCAGTGCTTAAACAAGCTGCACAAGACCAATGAGGCCATCACCATCAGGACACCGGAGGGATGTGAGTGTCTCATGACCTGCCTTAATTTTAAGTCAAGTCAAAGTTTATTTATGTAGCATATTTACAGCAGCCTCAGCTGACCAAAGTGCTTCACAAACAGTGATGTTAGTAACGTGTTAATCAAAGCACTTTTTTCAGTAACAAGTAATGTAATGCATTACTATTTCAAATCCAATAATCAGATTAAGGTTACTTATTCAAATCACTGTGCATTACTATTTTCTTTTGTAGCGAAGCGCTGCGAAGGCCTGTTGTAACCGCAGGGTTTCTTCTTATTATTATTTTTCCACAAAAAGATACAGCTTTTTCGAGGCTTTAACATATTCAAAAACTCACCAAACTTCACTCAAAGTGATGTTTTGAGTGAAACTTCACAAAGACTAACTGAAAAGCATTTTTAGTTAGTCCCCCAACTAAAATGTTTCAATTTTAGTGGAATCGCAAGTGGGTGAGGAAAAACTGCTCTACAGGACGCCCTGACCTGAGATAGGATAAACCGTAGGTCATAGAAATCTTAAATTTGGTACTTAGATAGAGCTCCCCAAATCAAGGAAAGATGTCTCTTGAAGGTACACCTAAAAAGTACAGGGAGGTTGGCATTTGGGTCAAAGGGTAAATTTTGGCCATTTATGTCAAATTTTAACAAACTCCTCCTAAGGATTTCGAGCTATCATTGTTCACAGCAAACACAAAACTAATGACATGAATAAAAACCAAAACAATACTTAATTTCAGCTGCATATATTTTTTCTCTAACTGGTGTTGAAGGCCAGAGAGATTAGATATGTTATCAGTCTGGACTTAAACTGACCTATTGACTGAGAGGTCAGTTAAATATTAACAGGGAGGTAGACTGCTCCACAGAGAAGGCTCTGTCCCCTCTAGTTTTTGGCCTGGCTTTAGGGAGAGCCACTAAATGATGGTCAGTTTAATTTATCCTTCGCTCTGGGTGGAGTGAAGGATAAGAGTAGGGCTTCTTAATTAAGAAGAATCCATAGAGTTTAGACACTGAACAACAATTAATAAAACCTTAAATTTTACCCAAAAAATGACAGGGAGCCAATGAAGGGTGCGCCAAACCGAGGAGGAATGCTGTCCTAGAGTTACAGAAAAACTCCTGTTTCTGTGCTTTTCCTCTACACTGCCTCTAACTTATTTGGTCCTAGTCTGCCATGGCGAGATTCGTTTTCCATTGACAAATGCAGTGCAACTTTGGCTGACTGTTTTTGGCACCTACTTTAGGAGTGGAACTAGCAGAACTGAGCCAGGTATGGCACATAAACGATTTGATTGACAGCTGACTGCATTCATTGATTGGCTTGTGATTTACGTCACTGAAAACTGCAAACATTAAAGTTAAGTTGTGGCCCACTGACATGGCGTCTGCTTTCAGAGAGCTGCTCAATACAGAAAATCAGTTATGAGTTTAATCAGGATCACCGCCTGGAACACATGCTGTAAGTTTTGCAGCAGAATGGGTGTGACTTAACAGCTCTGCTAATTGCAGTTAGTCACTTTGAAGATCAGACAGCAATGAAGAAGAGAGAGAAACAGTGGAGCTATGGTCAGCTTTCTGACTTGACTACAGTTTTACACAGACAGTGTGAAACACCAGAACTACATAATTTTAGCTTGTGATGTGGATTTTATTTTTCCTTTGGATAAAAAGAAAAAAAGAAGAAAGTTCATGCGTGGCTGTTTTTCTCTTCTAATTACATTACCTAAATCTAAAAGATTGCACATTCCAGAAAATAAAGTGCCAGGATGTAATTATTTTTGCATCTCAAAAATAATCAGCTGATTTGAGTCTGGGCTGCACAGTGGCGCAGTGGGTAGCGCTGTTGCCTTGCAGCAAGAAGGTCCTGGGTTCGATACCCGGCCCAGGGTCTTTCTGCACGGAGTTTGCATGTGGGTTCTCTCCGGATTCTCCGGCTTCCTCCCACAGTCCAAAAACATGACTGTCAGGTTAATTGGCCTTCCCAAATTCTCCCTAGGTGTGAGTGTGTGTGTGCATGGTTGTTTGTCCTGTTTGTCTCTCTGTGTTGCCCTGCGACAGTCTGGCGACCTGTCCAGGGTGTACCCCGCCTCTCGCCCGGAACGCAGCTGGAGATAGGCACCAGCAACTCCCGACCCCATTAGGGAGAGGGGTGACGGAAAATGGATGGATGGATGGATGAATGATTTGAGTCTTTATGTTTGAGCCAGAAATGAAAGATCTGGGTTTATTTGAGTCAATTCCTGAGTGTTACTGCAAACATCGGGGGAGAGTTAACTACAGCTGCTGCGCACTCATGTCCTCCCCACCATAGTGAGGAACAGACTGTATGATGGAAAAGCTCACTACCTGGGGTAGAACTGAACTACACATTAAATGGTTAATGTGTGACTTGTCAGTGGAAAAGAACAGGAACCAATTTAAAGATCATTTGAAACCTTTAAAAGGGCAGTTTCAATTCTGTGCCACAATTTTAAATCAGACTGAAATTTTTCACCAGTTTTATCAAGGTCAAGATAAGTCTGCAGTTGAACTTAAGCAACTTTCTCAAAACTTCAGCCATAAATGGTAATTTAGAAATAGGTCTGAAGTTAGACAACACGTTTGAATCCAGGTTACTGTTTTTAGTGAACGAATGGACCATAGCTGTTTCAGAGTAGTAGGAAAACATTACAGAAGCATTTACAATTTCAACAATACATGTACTAATACAGTCAAAGATATTTATAAATAAATAAACATAGTTTTTTCCCTTTTCCAAACTGGAGTCTGAAAAAATGTAAAAGACAGATAAATGACTGCAGCCAGCCTCACAAACAGCTGAATACAGTGATTGACAGTATTAAAACACCACGTTCGTATGAAGGTTTTGTCATCATTATATCATATGCTTAATGGTTAAGTCACATATCAATGCGTCAAACGTGGTCCAAAACAATAGATGTGCCTAAAAATGGGTTGCAAAGGGGTAACTTTTCTAGCAAGTGGTACAAATATACACACCCTGACATACGTGATGAAAACAGAGTTCATATACACTAATGTGCCTGCAGAATACAGTGAGGAAAATAAGTATTTGAACACCGTGCAACTTTGCAAGTTCTCCCACTTAGAAATCATTGGAAGGGTTTGAAATTTTCATCTCAGTATCATCTTACATAATAATTTCAAACCCCTTACTGACACCTAAAGCAGCTAGCTTTGAGTCTCTTTCACTAACAGCAGTTCTACCAAAAAGTGGTAGAACCTGGTGGCATCTTGGTATTGTGTATTCACTGATTAGGAAATTACGTTTCTGACTAGCCAGTCCATCATTTAACTTAAAAATGTGTCAATTCCAGTCACCTGCCAATTTCACTGTGAATGTCCAACACTTTTTCGTCTACCGATGGCTGTATGTGTGTTTGTGTGTTAATGTGGGGCAGTTCCTGACCCGCCCAGAAACCTGCAGCTAACTTGTGACAGTAATGAGGATGGTACAGTAAAGGTTTCCTGGAGCCCCCCTGACAACAGACACGGTCTTATCAGAGAGTACATTGTAAGTGGTTCTCAGTCACACTGTTTCGATTTGTCCAGTTTTCTTCTTCTTTTTTTTTTTTTATTTTGAAAAGATTGAAGATGATAAACAATGGCATTTTATGCATAGTTGAGTTATTCTTTTTATACAAAAATCATTTTATGTGTTATGTGTCAAAAGAACGAAGCTGAAGTTGGTTTCCCTTTGCAGCTAAAGGACGATTACACCTAATTTTTCACTTCCTATAGACTTTTCAAACCTGGGCAGGATTATTCTCACTTAATAGGGTATTTAAACCATGTGTGGGATTTGTGAAACTACAATAATGAGCACTTTACCACTTTTTATGCATCTGGTCCATATGAGAACTGAATTTCTCTGAAACATACATTATTTTGATCTTATATCCATTGACTGTTAGTTTTGTTTTCTCTTTTTATCTTCAGTGTAGGAAGATTAGAATTGCATTCTTTTTATCTCTTGTACTGTTCTGCCCTTTAATTTATTGTTGTTCATAGTTTTAATTTTTGTGTTAGAGTAATAAAGCTTTCATTATGAAGCTCAAGGTAGGTGTGGGTTTACTCAGTCACACATGAGCAGGTGAATCTGTCACAGTCAGCCTTTTATTTATTCCATTGACGTCACCATCTGTAAGTTTTCATTTAATATTCAAGAGTATATTTTAATTCAATAAGAATGTGTTCTTTGTTTTAACTCTTTTCTACTCATAATAAATGCAGCTATTTTTTTTATGTGACAGTTTACTCTATGTTATATGAGTACTTGGGTCACCAGAATAAAATGGAAGTAAAGAACCTGCATTCTGACTCAAGCGTTCATTCTATAGGAGTTAGGCTTATTGCTAAATTGTGTTAATAAACACACAAGGAGCTCAGAATAGCAAAAGATGGTGTGCAGTTGGCTGAACAGCATTAAAGTAGTTATATTAACAGATATGGAGGAAGCACATCTCGAATGAGCTAGATCAAAAGACATGAAGCGTTTTCAAGATGGAGTGTTGATTAGAAGCAGTAAAAGTACTGGTTCCAGTTCAAAACACTCAAGTACGTCACTGACATTCAAGTATGTCACTGGTCAGTGCTGCAGTACCACGTGCCAGAGCCAAAGCCAAAGCAGCTTGTGCACGTGTTTCATTCGCCCAGACAGAGATCAGCATTAAAGCTGACAAAGTTGGACTAGAAGCCAACCTTGAAGCTTTTAATCTTGAAAAGAAAGCTGCAGCTGCTATTGCCCAAGCTGAAGTTTTGGAAGCAGCAGCAGATTTAGAGAACAAAGAACACCGTAGTTGGAAAAGCCTACTACCAAACCAAAACAAGAAACGATCCCAGCTTTGCCGTTTCTGGAAGCAGTTCAGTGACAGAAAATCCAATCTCACGTCACATTAATTTCAGAACCCAAGTTTCAGTGCACAAGACTTGAGTTATACAAGACGAAGTACCACTAACAGGTGATGTGGCCAAGTATTGCCCCATCTATAACAAACTTCACAAGTGTCCTGGCTTCAGGCTAAAAACCACAGAAGAATACAAAGCTTACATGAAGGATCAACGAATCTGTTTTCATTTCACTCTTGACTGCAGTCACACTGACATTTGATGAATGCGACATCATCACGAATCTTCACCCTGGTCCACCCCACTGGTCCAGCAAGCCTGCAAGTCTTGTGATAGATGATGATGGGGAGCCTGAAAAGGAGGACACTAGGCCAGCACCAGTCGTAGATCCTATGTGCACTGAAGTTTGTGGCAACCGTTTCACTTCAAAATCTTGTTAAAAAATCTGTCTAGTCAAGGTTTACTCAGTAGAGCAACCACAAAAAGCTATCAACATGTATGCTACGATTGATTACCAGAGCAACAAATCTCTGACCAGGTCAGAGTTTTTCAACTTATTTAAAATGAAAGCAGACTCATGTCCCTACACACTGAAAACGTGTGCTGACTTAGTGTCAACGTCTGGCAGAAGAGCAAATGGCTGCCAATGGCAGTGAATGACGGAACTAGTTTTCCATTCCCAAGACTGATCGAATGTGATGATTTACCGGTCAATGAAATACCAATGCCAGAGGCTGCTTTCAATCATCTGCACCTAAAGAGTCAGTGAAATTCAGCCATTATACAATGATGCACAGATTCTTCTCCTGCTTGGTAGGGACTCCAGCTGTGGCAACGTATTGTCTCAGGAGAGCTGCAATGAACGGAGAGCAACAGTATGGGCCAGAAACCAAACTCTTTGTAGGGCAGGAGTTCTACATTGACAACGGCCTTGTTTTCTCATCAACAGAAGAAGAGGCAATTTCTCTGTTACAGAAAACCCAAGCATTTCAGAGTCAAACTTAAGACTTCACAAGATCACATCCAACAGCATCAAAGTCTTAAGAGCCTTTCCAACTGCAGATCATGCTAAGGGCATTAAAGACCTCTGCTTGGACAGAGATGTAGTACCTATACAGCGAAGCCTTGGATTAAGTTGGGATATCAAAAAAGATGTGTTTTCAGATGCTTCGACCAAAGCAATCAGTGCCGTAGTATACCTGAAGACTACAGATGAAAATGGCCAGATAAATGTGGGTTTTGTCTTTGGAAAAGCTAAACTTGTACCTCTGACTGAACAAACCATACCCAGATTAGAACTATGTGCAATTTGGAGGCCTCAGTCTTTGACGCAGACGTCGCGGGTTCGACCTTTGCTGCATGTCTTCCCCCCTCTCCTCGCCCTCTTTTCTGTCTGCCTCCTGTCGAAAATACGATCCACTAGCTCCGCAAAAACTCTTCGGAGAATAAAATGATAAAAAAAAAAAAAAAGAAAAGAAATGGCCGAACTAATCGTTAAAGAGATCAACATTCAAGTTGATGCTGTTACCTTCTACTGCGACAGTAAAGTGGTGGTGGGTTATATTCATAATAAATCAAAACACTTTTATGTGTTTGTCCACAACAGCATACAGAGAATCTGCCAGTTGAATCACAGATGACCATTGATCAGCAAGAGACTCATCAATCCAGATTTGGATGTGGAAATCTGACCACAAGTAACAAGCTGTGTCACAAGTCAAAAGGTTAACCAACTGGAACCTCAGAGATTTACAAAATTCGCTTCTTGGAAGGCTTTACAAAGAGCAGTTACAACACTCATTCATATTAAGGATTCCTTCAAGAAGGACTACAGAATGTCGTGGTTGGCACTGGTGTCCAAAACCTTTCACCACTAATGAGTTGTTGAAAGAAAAAACTGTGATTATTCTTTCTGTGCAGCAGGTCTCCTTCTCTGAAGAGCTGGACATTCTCTCAAGGGGAGATGATATTCCCAAAGGAAGCCCACTGACTAGGCAAAATCGTCTGTTGATTCCAAAGGCCTGCTACACATACAGTCCACATCAAAGTCATTTACTCCTTAGACACTTCATTCATCAATGCTTTAAGAACATTCTTCTTAAAGCTTTTCCTTCCAAGCAGCTACACTCCCTTCGCCAGCTTGTCTCATGAAGTTCTGTGCAGCCTGATGGCAGAGGCGATAGCCATCATCAACTCAAGACCTCTAGTTTCTGTCTCGTCAGATCCAAATGTTCCACAGATACTTACAATGCTTCTCACTCAGAAGCAGAGTGTATTACTTCCTCCAGGGGTATTCACTAGTCACTGATCTGTATAAGTGTAATGGGCATTGGATATAGATGAAATTATCGCTAAAATATGTTTCATAATTGTCCTGTAATGAGTGGTTTTTGGTGTCAATTTCTGGTGTTTGGTTTGTAAGACAGTCTGTTCAGTGCTCTATTGTATACACAGAGCTAGTGGACCAGTAAGGAAGCTCACTGTGCTGTTTGTTATTAATCACTCATTACAGAAAATTCAACCAACTGGCCTCCACTGTGTGCATGCCGGGACTGGTAAGCAACAGTGGCGTCAAGTTCAAAGATTGGCCAACAAATTCTGGCATCGTTGGAGACACGAATACCTTCACACCCTACAACTTTGCCATAAATGGGAAGAGTCAAGTCCCAACGTTAAAAGGATGACGTTTTGCTGAAGGATGATTGTACATGTCGCAATGATTGGCCCATGGCTTTTGTGACTGACACTTTCCCAGGCAACGATGGCAAGGTCCGCAGGATTGAGGTCAAAGTCATCAAGGATGGAACTGCCAAAAAGTTTCTCAGGCCTATTAGAGAAGTTGTTATCTGACTTCTTGGCAGATACCAGGCAGGGAGTGTTCTGCCCTTTAATTTATTGTGAAATAGGTTGTTAGTTTTAATTTTTGTGTTAGAGTAATAAGGGTTTTATTTTGAAGGTCAAGGTCTGGGACAGGAAATCAGCTATTTTGTTAGATTCTTTTTTTTTTTTTTACTCAATCACACATGAGGAGGTGAATCTGTCACAATCAGCCTTTTGTTTGTGCCATGGACACCACTCTCTGAAAGTTTTCATTTATTATTCAAGGGTAGATTTTATTCTATATCTTATTTGTCAAGAATGTGATATTTGTTTTAACTCTCTTCTACTCATAATAAAAGCAGCTGTTTATGTTACAGTTTACTCAATGTTATACAGGTACCTGGGTCATCCGGAATAAAGTGAAAGTAAAGAACCTGCATCCTGACTCAAGCATTCATTCTATTGGAGTTAGGCTTACTGCTAAATTGTGTTAATAAACACACCAGGAGAGTAGAATAGATACGTTCATGCAGGTGGTATCAACTGGGATATTGCTTCCAAAACCCTAATGTTTTCTTCACTCTGGTATTACTTTTCTTTTACACAGAAAGTAGTCCAGTTAAAGGTTTCTGTTGTCGCTCCATGCTTGCTTTCTATAAGGCAGGTGTGTCAAACTCATTTTCGTTTTGGGCCAAATCAAGATCATGAAGGCTCTTAAAGGGCTGGTTGTGCCAGAATGTGTGGATAAAACCTGTTCACAAACTGTCAATATGTCAATGAATTCTTAAAATTACATGATATTGTTGAACATCTTTTCAGTCCCTTCAGGAACTAATAATAAATGCGACTGTTTATGTACTCACTGTATAAATCATGGAGTATAATCATACATCAACTAAATTCTCAAGAAACTGGACGGATTGATTGATATAAATTGGCAGTAAACAGATAAAAACTACATTGATATGATTGATAATATAATATTTAATCACACTTGGTGTCTAGTCTACACTGTGGGCCTTGAGTTTGACACATGTGCTATAAGGCTTTGACAGAAAAATTCATATTATGTTCGCTATGGATCCATTCATAACAAAAGACTGAATGTAGCATGCCAATGACTGCATGCTACCTGTTGGGTTTTCTCATAAAATAACTGCATGGAACGAGTGTGAATAATAATTTGAAGGGCTGAAACCTCACTTTTGAAGTTTTTATTTCAAGGTTTCATAAATCCCAAATTTGGTTTTATATATTATGTTCGTAGTTGAGAATAATCTAGTCCAGGATTAGAGTCTAGTTGTTTTAGTTTTGCAATTGGACCAGTTCCTCCCTTTATTGAAGTTGCACATGTGAGATAAAAGTTTCACAATTCACAAAAATGGTTTCAAATTTTCTGTTATTAGTTGAGAGTATTCCAGTCCAGTTTAAAGAGTCTATGTGTGGTAGTTTTTTTTAACTAGAGTAGACTAAAGTAGTTGGAGATAGTGAAAAATTTGGTGGAGTTGTCCTTTAGCCATTTCCTGAATTGGAAGCTGCAATGAGAAACCAACCTCAGCTTTGTCTCAAAAGACCCTTTTAGTAATTCCCAGTTACTTTATTAAATGAAGCCAGTATGGCAGAACCAAACAAGTAAACTATGCACAAAATAGTTTTTGGACTTCATCTTCAGACTCAGAGTTTTGATAGTCCCGTTGGCTGTGGATTTTGGTATTTTTTTAATGCATGAGGTCTATCATCAGTTTCTTTCTTTCTTATATAGAGACAGGAGCTTCAAAAATTAAGTAGCTTATTTTTCAGACACCGCAGAGGACTATTCAGAGAAACAAACAACAACGGAATTAACAGAAAAGTAACAGAAAAAGCTGTTGAGCCAACCAATTTAAAACAAAACATCTCAGTTCAATTTCCTATTTAGAATAAAACTTCCTGTTAGTTCAAAAAATGCATTTCAATAAATTCTAAATATAATTAATGGATTTTCCTTTACAATCTGTACAAACTAATTATTCATTTATTTCTTATGAGATATGTTACTGGTTTTAAGTCTAAATATTTTACAAGTTATTTGTCCTTCGAAATCTGAATTTTCAATTCAGATTCTGAAAAGTCTTAGGGAATCTGACTTTAAAAGTTTGATTTTTTTTTTTTTTCTACACAATTGGTTGGACTCTTATATCCAGAAATTAGACACAAATCTAAACTTATAATGTTTGAATGTTCAAAATGTTGAGATGCATGGACAGAAATGATCAAGGTCCACTGGATGATTTTGATATTGTTACAAGGTCCAAGTTTTGAGTTACAAAATAAATCGAATGCTACAGAGAAAAGGAAGAGCCTCGACAGCCTACGTTTTTGTTGGAGTCACATCCAAACTTCAGCATTGTCTTTTCACAGTGCAAGACACAAAATTCCATTCTACTGTAATTATGATTGTTTTTTTATTCTAAGCACTATAAACATTAGAGGCAAAAAATTTTCCCTAAGTAGTTTGGAAAATTAGTTGTTAGGAATTCCCCTTCCACTCCCGATCTTCCAAATCTTTCCAAAACAGGAAAATTACAAGATTACTCCTATGTGTGGGTGCAATCCAAAAGCCCTAAATGTGCACCTCCATGTTGACAGGTTGATTACAATGAGGACAAGGTTCCTGATTGGACATCACAAAGATCCACCAAAAACATCACTGAGGTGAAAGAGCTGCAGCCTGACATGCTGTACAGATTCAGGGTGAGCAACTGATTTGGCTATGTTATAGCGTTGACATTATTCTTTCATTGTTTATGGATTTCCAAATGTTTCCAGGTGGCTGCAGTGACCAGTCGAGGTGTTGGAAACTGGACTGAGATTAAATCCATCACTCCCCAGAAAGGTATGCTGATATTCTCTGACAGGATCAGGCAAACTCAGTTCTTAGAGTTGTGTAACAAAAATGACCTCTGCTATTAGTGTGATTGTGGATATTATAGTAATAAAAAACTGAACAAAGCAATGTGATTACTACCAGCTAATTCTTGATTAAACAATGGCTGTTAATATGTTTTTACATAAGATCAGGTTAATTTTCATTCAAAAACTGTTTTTTGTATTTACTCAGGATTTCTTTGCCAGATTCCAATAAAATAACAAGAAATCTCTGTGGGAGCAAATACTTTCTCACAGCATTGTATCTACAGCTGTGCTCATTCAAAGCTGCTTGGTAATATTGTTGTCCTTCATTTTCAAAGTTACATAAAAATCAACAGAAGTACAGTACGTGATGTAACATTCTGATTGTGGTGTATTTAGTTCCAATAAAAGCTGCCTCGTTGTCTCATTTATGACTCCATATGATCCTTCTCAGGTCTGTGTGTAGACCACAACCCAATGCTAACTCATACATCAGCAGAATCTGACTGATAGTGGAGTGTATCTGATGCATGCTTTGTCTGCTGCAGCTCTGCCTCCTCCTGTAGTTAAAGCCACCAATATCTCTTCTGACTCCATGTCATTCAGCCTCAGCTCCCAGTCTGAAGTAAGCGCTTCTCTTTATCACCTTCAGGTTTTGAACAAATGAACTGAGTTCTGGGTACATTGTTTTATGAACCTCATGTGGTTTTCTTTTCCAGACCAAATATTACATTGTAATCCTGTACTGGCAGTTTGACTCTCATGTGAAAGAGAGCCACATGTACAACATCACCCAGGGAGAGTTTAAAGGTAATCTTCCTCTGTGCTGTCTTTCTTTTTTGTTGTGAAGGAAATTAGCATGTCTGGTACAAAACAGCCTTCAGATAAGTTACATTTTTTTGCAAAACATATGATTAAAATAAATCATTGTATTTGCCGATACATTTATTTAATAAATAATTAAATACATTTATCGGCAAATACAATGATTGATTTTAAAAGTATTAGTTTTTGTAGCTGTACTTTAAAACTTCCAGCAGCTGCTATTGTACTGCCACTGCTAGAAGATCAGCAGTAGATACTTCTATTGCACACTGTCAATACTGCTGTTATTATAGCACATATGCATTATAACATTAGCTACTTTAGTTAAAGTGAGTAGGCCTCTGTACTGCTAACTAGCAGTACAGAGGCAATCATTGTATTCAAGAATATTTTCAAATGTAAATTTAAGAATGCTCTACTGAAACCAAGAGTTAAAATTGGAGTTAGGTAACTGCCCACTACTGGCATAGAGTGATCTATGCTAAGGAGATAGCTCTTTACAGCTAAACAGCATTGTTTGGAGTTACTTTCCCTGTGAGGCAGATGGACAGGAAAAGAGGGAATGTCAAAAGATGCCGTACACTAGCTGTGCTAACGCTACAATAATAATACTACACTGATGTTTCATAGCGACTTACAAAGGTCAGTAAAACTCCTTAAAATATTTTCATATCATAAACTTTATGATATGACATATCAAATGCAAACAATTATTAATATTGTGCGCTTTTAACTACTATAAAGAATAGTCTGGTTTTTAAAAATGTTGCCACAATATCAAAATTAGTATCAAGTATTTTTCTATATATCAGTATCATTTTTAGGATCATGACAACTTGAGGTTGGAGCCACATTTATCTCCCTGTTAGATAAACTCACCTGGGTGTAAAGGAAAAAGTTTTGAAATCAAACTGTTTTTGAAATGCAGCAAAGAGTGGCGTCCTGCAGTCATCAGGTCTCTATAGCAACCACTAGAATCCAACCAATGGTTTGGTTAACATCCCAGGATTTGGCTTAATAACAACACCACGAACATAAGCAGGTGGACTTTGCTGAACTTGACAGGGACTTCATCGGGAGTGTTGGATCAATAAAGAGAGACTTTATTGCAGAAAACATGTGAAGTGGGTTGATATGAAACAAAAAGCGAATGGAGAAACACTGCCTACTGTCAAGTACAGCGGCGTATCCATGTTTCTCTGGGGCTGGTTTCCCTCTAGATGTCCTTTGACTTTGTTAAGAATGTGGCTAAATTAGAGAAGTTTTCCTGACAAAAATTAACTGTTTTCCATGGCTGTGTCAGTCCCCATAGCAAAATGGATAAACCATTTGGTCAAAGATGTCTCTGTCTATATTCTCCAACCTTATGAAATATTACAGGAAAAGAGCTGTCCCATTTCTTACATTTTTTACACAGAACTGTTGTGATTCTACTCCAGTTTATGATGTGATGTGATGCTACTCCAATAACAAATAAATATCAAAAATGTTGCCAGTACAGTATGTCTGAAACAGTCTGTTGTGCTGGCAGCCACAAACCTGACAGCAGGGACGGTGTATGAGGTGGCTGTGTGGGCTCACACCAGTATAGGAGACAGCCCCACCGCTTTGTCACACTACCAGACCCGTGGCACCCAGCCAGAGCGCCCTCTCCTCAAAGCCAAGGCTCTTAACCAGACAGCGGTGGAATGCAGCATCAGCATTGACTCCGCTCTACTGGTACACTGTGTGTCTGTCTCTTTTTCTGTCTCTGTCACTTGTCTATTTCTCTGACAACCTCTCTCACTGTCTATCTCTATCTCTCTATATTTCTCTCTGTCTCTATTCCTATCTCACTATATATTTATCTCTGACTATCAATCTTTCTTTTTCTCCCTGTCCTTCATTAACCAAACCAACTGTAGTAAATCCGAAGTGTTCATTACTACATTTTAAGCCTGAAGCCACAGTCTCTCATTCAATACTCAGGTCATGCAGGTAAGAAGAAGAAAAAAACTGACAAGTGTGCATTTCTATCCCACATTGAGTCACTATCCTAAAGAGAATACTTGGTTTATCATAATTTCATTTTTAAAAACATACTTGGAAACTATAGTTGGAAATGTTCTTGATCCAAACTAGTACTATTAGAACACCTCAGTAACATGAAGGGACAACTATGTCTTATTTCTTTGTGTGTGCAGGTTTATGGTGTGTTTTATGCAACCTCTTTCCTGGATCTGTACCACAGTCCTCATCAGGTCCAAAGCACATCCATCAGCCTCTCAGTGACTGTTGACAGCGATGAGCAGTATCTCTTCCTGGTGAGTCGGTCCTGGAAACTCTTTATAAAAATCCTTCTCGGATGTTACTTGATAAAAAAAAATATTCAGGATTGCTGAACCCCTTGTTTTTCTTTCATTTTGTATTACATAAAATGAAAAGTAATGAAATGAATGAATGAAATATTTTGAATTATGGGTAATCCACAATATTAAGCCCTACTGATAAAAGATATTAACAGTCATGTCAGAAAACATATCCAGCTGTATTGACTCTCTGAAGTCTGGAGAAAATTACATATTTTAGTCGATACCCAGTTTTCACACTTGCTGTATAATCAAATTTATTTTTGCTGAAAGGTCTGTGACATATGTTAGATAATGGAAGGCTCATCCAAAAGGAAATCAGGCACATATGTTGTTTTATCTGTGTTGAGCCTCCCTAATTCAGAAACAAATGGAATAACTGTCACATAGTGCTGCAAGGTGGTGGTTGAGGCTAGGTGGCCAGGAATGTCAGACTGAAGGATTAATTTAAACTTTGTTTAGGTTGCATTCCTAAAATAGTCATTCTAAAAATGGGAATGTTAAAAAGAAGCTGCACAACTTGGCTAACAACCCTGGTGAGAATCTAGTGCTCACTAGTTTTTTATCCTTTTATTTTACCTTTATTCATTTACCAACTAGAGTGAAATGGCTGAGATTTTTTAGAGACTACATAGAAGAAAATCTGTCATTTTTGTTCTAAAATATAACTGCACATGTAAGATTCTGCAAAGGAAGTGTTCACATGACTTAGTGCGCTGATGTAATTGACTCATTGACTATAAATATAGTTCCAACTAGAGAGCATCAGCTGAAGCAATAGAGAGGATTGGGAAAACTTCTACAAGATGGTAGATCAACAAAGAGAATCCAAGAAATGTTAGTAGACCTGGTTGATATGGCAGAAAATCTCATTCATTTCAGATATTTAAAACAAACAACTAATCAATAATTATCGATATCAACTGATATAAAACATGTCATATCAGTGGATATCGATAATTATTGATTAGTTGTTTGTTTTAAATATCTGAAATTCTGCCAAACGTGTGTCATGGCCTTTTCTGTCTTTGCCAGTTTTCACTCAGTGCTGTTCTTTTTTATTTTTAAGCAATTAGGCACAGTGGCTAAACTTTAAACTGCTGCTACTTAAGTTATTCAACAGGTCCTTGCAAGATAACCACAGAGTGAGTGAGTTGGTGCCATTTAACCTGGCTTAGCTCACTATGAGAGGTTGAGCAGCTAAAGTCTTTCCCCTGCCTTCTTCTGTCTTCCAAAATTCTGTGTGGTTCTGGATTGGAGTACAGTAAATATTCTATAAGACAGATTATCTATTGATACTGATCACGTGTCTATTGTGATATTGTCCCCCATGGTTGTTATGACGCATTTATCCCCTCAACAGAGGCTTGAAGTTTTACTTAAGGAAAGAGATGGACCCAGCCACATGACCAGCAGATCATCTGAATCAAACTAGACATTCATGTTGCAAATTAAAACAAAGGCTGATCTTTAAGTTGCTATACAAGAATGTTGCATAACAACATGAAGAGTTCTTTCATTTGATGAAGATTTTTTTCATTTGTAAAGTCTGTGCCTCATATAATTCAAACTGTTAAGAAAGCCAGAGCAGATGGGGCAAGGCAATAATTATTTTGTAATTTGATTTCTGAATGTTTTCCATAAATAATTATTGATTCTATAATTGTTTCCTCTAATTGATTCAACCAGGATCGACCATTAATTACAGAAATGCCTTTCCTGATTATTTTTTTTTTTACTTTTTTTTTTATCTCACGTGTAGTGGTTCAAAAGTATCAACATTGTTAAAGTGAGTAACATATGTAAAAATGAGTCAAAATTATTTAAAAAAATCTTAGACCATTTAAAAAAGGAACAAATCTGCTAGGAACACAAAAAATGTGCAATGGAGCTGTAGCAGAAATGTGGTCATCTTTAACTAAAAGATTTTTCAAACATTTAATTCAAGCTCGAGAGTCTTCTTGGTTCTGCCATGCCAATGTTCTCAAATCTATTCGTTTGTGATGAGGTCTTTCATACACACCCTGATTTGGCCCTGATTTTATGTAGAATTTTAATTCTAGGTTTTGGCTGGGCCATTCTCTATTTAGCTCTATTTGAGCCTGACTGACTGCCAGAGGCCAAGTACACAACTCTGCAGCAAATAGAAAGAGGTGGAGACAGACCACTTAGGAGACTAATACTATATTGCAAATGGGACCATGGCACTTCGTTAAGGAAGGGGGCACTATTTCCTATATTATCTGCAGTCTCCCGTTTTTAGTTTCTTTTGAAATCTGTGACATCTTCACCTTTAGGAAGTATATCCACTCCCAGCGGGTATTTGAATTTATCGCTTTTATTTACTGCAGCACAGGTCACAGTTCTTAAATGCGGATGCATGTCAGATCCGTATGAATGAATGCTTCCGCTTTGAGTGACCGAGACAGCAAGGAAAGACAAAATCATATTTGAAAAGCAGTTTAAGTAATACCAGGAGCACTCGTCCCATCCATAACCCATTAGTGGGTTATGGATGGGAAATCCAGCTTCTTTCAATGGATTTCCTGAACTAAGAAGACGATGCCTTGTAAATGTTCAAATTCAAGTTAATGTCGCACAGCAAAGTTTGCAGCCTTCACTTCACTCCGGATCAACTTCTTCAGCCTTTAGGTCGGGAATTAAACCCACAACCTTCTTGCTGCAAGGCAACAGTGCTACCAACTGTGCCCGTAATATATTTCATTAAACTGAAATATGGGTTAGGGTGAAATAAGTGAAAATGAAAATTTAACAAACATAAAAATAGTGGTAAGCTAATTATTCTGTTCTTTGTTATGTGTTCACATGTTTTCTCTTTTTCTACTGTTTGCTTTTCTTTTGTTTTTAATGAATATAGTTCTTTGTATACTTTAAATATATGTCTGGTTTTGGTTTTTCTTTTATCGGAGGCATTCCTTCCAACCCACTGATGAGTTATTCCTAATCCAGATGTCCCTGGACCAAACCGGTTTAATATTCACCGTTCTGTAATGCAGCTTACAGTAGAGTACAACTTCTATTGTAAGCGGCATTATTTGTTCATGGACCAATTATTTGTACCCTCTTTTGGGTTCCCTATGTATCTGAATTGATACAGAGGACATCCGAACTCAGCTCCCTGATGACTTCAAAGATTTTTTTGATATTCAAGTAATAGTCCAAAAGCCAAACTGCTGCTTCTCCTCTTCTCCAAAGTGAGATGTTCTCCAAATATAAATGTCACTGCACAATGAAAGGTCTGGTCGGAATGGCTCCATATTGTGCAGTAACCTTTGAAATCCTCCTGTGCCCAAACAAAGAAGTCACACCACATAAGACCAGTAACAAGAAGCTGGCCTTGTACTTGCCTGAGTTTTCTTTCATTTGAAAACGCCATCTGATATCTGCAAGTACTTGCAGTCAACATAATTTTTTACCTTTGGGCATTTTATTTCAAGCTGTTTCCCTGGGGTCGTAAACAAAGCCATCAGAAGAGGCATCTAACTGTGAGCCGTGGGGTGAAGTACTAGCCCATAAGGTGAATAATTCACATAATAACAGTGGACGTATTTTTTGCTGTCTGAAACTCCATGTCAGAACCTTTCCGCATTTCGGCAGTTTCTTTGGTATCCCTGATTATTCACGCCACAAGAGATTGAGCAGTACTGTGACCTCTCATATTAACATTTTCCTTGATCTTGAAGAGGTTATTCTTGATTGTCGCAGCATGTGCCACTCGTCAATATAGCTCTGGTCTCGTGTTAATGTCTCAATTCTGTGTGTCAAAGGATAACGACAAACTCTGCAAATGAAACTGTTCCTCTTCAGTACAAACCTAGACACACTCTGTTAGTGACAGATGATGAGTACAAAGTGGAAGAGAAGGAAAAGGCGGAGCTTGGTGATGTAATCCTATACATTGGGTTAAGAGTTTGGGTTACTGATAGGACAGAACACTTCCTTTTTTGCACAAGTCCAATTTCAGAATCTACAAGTGGCTTCTTCACACTCATCACCATGGTTGTCACCAGCAGCTTCCCCAGAGGATCCAAATCGCTGTAGGCCTCTGCCAATCAAAGCACAGACAGGTCATGAAGAGGCCACTACTTTAAGTAAGGAAAAAAAGACACACATGCATTTAACTCAGGGCTGAAATATATTAGGCAGCGAGACATGAAAATTAAGTATTATGAGCATTATTTACACAGTAGGCCCTGTACAGGTTTTACTACCACCATCTTGCCAACTGGACCAGGTTTCACACCCTTTGACATAAAGAGCCAAAGACATAGTGTTTATAACAGTTTTTATCATGTGATTAAAGGTGAATGTCAAGTGCAACCTAAATTTTGATGTCATTATATATTCTTATGTAGTAGTTTTGGGTTTGTTTGTTTTTTTTTTTTCAAAAATCTGTTTGTCTTTTATATTTCAAAAGAGACACACAGACAAGTAGCTCACAAATGCACAAAACACCAAACAAAACCATAAGGAAACACATTAACAACATTCAAGGTGACAAACATAAGTTGATTGCATTGAGACAAAGTTCTTTCAATTTGCTATCTCAGGGATGTATGTTGAGACTTAGTCCAAGAGATTCAATCACAGTCCACAAGCCAGGTTTGAGATGATGGCATTGTCCACCCCGGATCTAGGTATCCAGACAGTTTTTCAGTTTCGTATATTGTGAGTGGGTGCATTTGGAGTTAACCTGAAGATAACAGACTTACAGCCACTAGAAGAATAAGAACATAAGCAATATTAGCTAGAGTACATTCAGTCATTCAACATTATGAGTACTTATATTTTCCAAGAATAGCAAAAACTTTTCCCATATCTTTTTAAACATACAATATTTGCCCTTACTCATAAAGTTGACTTTCTCCAAGGCAAGAGAGCTTGATAATGTTGATATACAAGTTTTTAAAGATTCGCATCAAGTGGGAGATTTCCCAGGTTTCGGTAATACTGTTATGATTGCATTTCGCAAGGAAGGAGGTCTTTCTTTAATGGTATAACTTTCCGATAGCATATTATAGAGGGGCTGCAGTAGTTTGTTTTTAAATATTTTATATAGGTCCACAGGAATCCCATCTGGACCAGGTAATTTTCCTGATTTTATTTTATCTATTGCATTTGAGAGTTCATCAATAGATATTGGCATATCCAGTTCTGATTCAGCTGTTTCATTAAGTGTGGGGGTGTTTATAGAATTAAGAAAGAAGTCAAGTGATGCTTGTGGTATGTGCCCTTTAGACATATATAATTTTGAGTAATAATCTTTAAAGAGATCATTACTTTTTTGAGGATTAGTAATGTTTTCATTTGCAGTTTTAATTTCATTTATTGCCTCTCATTCTGCAAAACTTTAATGCGCCATGCTAGAAGTTTTTCTGCCCTCTTTTCCTGATCGTAGTAGGATTGTTTCAATCTGAATATTTCTGATGAAGCTTTGTTACGCATAAGCTAAAGTTAATGTTAGCCACAAAGTTTAAAGAACTTTAAAATAAGACTCACCTTTGTATCCATGACGATGTGGAAGTCAGCAGAAAAAGACGAAAATATAATTTGAGTCTTGGTTTATTCTCATTATCTTCCAATCCAAACCAAAAATAGAATGAAGTACAACCATTGGTGTCCTCTAACCTCATCTGTACACAATAAAAGTATACATTCGGGTGTGAAATATATACATTCTATATCCCACAACGAGACGTACATCTTACAATCTTTCTCCAGCTTGCTTGTTGGGGCTTTGGATCCTGCCTTACACATACAATGTACCTTGTTAATTCTTTCCTAACTCATTGTTGGATATATGTGTTTTGTTATGACTTGTTGAATACAAACAAATCATGTAATCGCACATGTTCAGCAGAGAGAAACTAAAACTATTTCAATATTTTTCTTTTGAAAACTGATTTTACTCAATTATTTTTGTGACGACAGCTTGCTCAATGAACTTTTCCATATTTACAAAATGTCAAAAATGCACATTAAAATGTGCAAATATTCAATTTAACAGTCTGCCATTTGACTGTTTAGAGGCATAATTTTTTTTAACTCTTAAAACCATAATTTTATGCTGCAGTTTGGAATAAAGTGCAGCTCATAACAAAGATCAAGTTAAGGACAATATGGCATATATAAAAAAAATGCCTGATGCTGCATTTGAAAAACAAAAAGAGACTAATGGAACTCAAATGTCCTTTAAAAAAAACTGATTGCTGTGACTTTATAGATGAAAAATATTACAAGAAATTCATCAGGGACATCAATTTTCCTCCCCTCTACTGTGAGAAGAAAACAATTGTTTAAAAATCATATATCTAAAGAAAATAAGAACCTTTCTATTTTACGCCAGTAAAAAAAAAAAAAACATATTATTTCATAATTTTGTATAAAGTTTTCCCTATAATTACTTTCTGCAAAAGAAATAATAATAAAAAAAAAAATTTATATAAGTTCCTGAAATATAAATTCAGCCGCAAACTGTGGCTGAGAGTCTGACACAAAACACTTTTTTCAATTGCAACTTCATTAATGTTTTTAAAAACATTTTCAAAAATGGATATTGTACAAGAAATCTATTCCATCTTTAAGTTTTAATATAATAAAATTTGGTCGTCAATCAGGGGATGAAGAGTTAAATCATATTTCCTCTGGCTAAGTTTTATTCACAAATACTGCTTTCTAAAAATCACCTCAATGATTTCATTTTTAAAGTGAAATCATTTTAATGGGAGACCACAGATAATATAGGAAATAGTGCACCCTTCATTTTTGAAGTGCAGTGGTAGTGTTTTCAAATATGGTATTGGTCTTTCCCTGTTTGCTGCAGCAAGGTCCTACTCCCAGAGACAATGCTTCAAGCATTGAATGATTATTCTTCTATTAATCACAACAATGGCATCTGTGACCTGCCGATGACCCATAAGAATCAATGCACTTGATACCTGGTGCTCAGGTTTATTGATTGAAGGTGTGGTTGTGTGAAGATGGTAGATTCTGTGTTTACCACTGTTCTCCTATTTGCTTGTTGCTAGTGTCCTCGTGACAATGTATGGTTGGAACTGTGGGTGAGTCTCATTCTTGGTTGTGGTTTATTTTATCCACTGGTTGCATTTCTGCTTGCGTCGAGTCCATCAGGCTCTTTGGAGATTGCCTACAATGGAGTTGCCAGTGATGTTTTCTGCTCAATTTGACGTTTGGTTGTTGGCTTGGTGGTCACGCTTCTCACAAGTATAATGCTGGATAAATTATTATGCTTGACCTGTCTGGCTCTACTCCAGCCTAACAACAGGCATGACCTTTGTCCTACATGTCTTAGTGTGGAACATCTCAGGTAGGTGCTGTCGGACAACGATTGCCTCAACTGCAGCGGCATGCACAGGTGGTCAAGCTAGACCGGTTGCGGTCTGCTGTGGCTGCATCTTCGGTGTCGGCGAAGAACCAGAGAGGTTGTCCACAAAAGTGGATCACCTCACTGCTGAGCTGACCCAAATGAAGGCCCTCCTCCACTCCTTTTAGACTGATGGTGGTCGCAGGGTGGCTCTCCCTTTCAGAAGAATGGGAGTATTGGTCAACGATGACGATGCATAATCATCCATCATCATCATCAGGAGCCTGCTACTACGGTACCCGTTTCTGTGAGGACCTTCCAGACCTGGGCTCCAGGGCCTTTGAATATAACTCCAATGTCTTCCAGGGGGATGCATGGAGTCGGTGACAGCCACAATCTGAACGGCTCAGCTGGATATTCCTCGGGGCCCAGCCTGCCTACTTTGGATGCAGTAGAGATAAAACTGCTTTTGTGGTTCCTCCCTCATACAGGAACTGCATGAATGTCGTTCGGACCCTAAGGCTTTTTCACGTCTGATGACATATGGCAGGACCCTGGCAGTCATGCAGGAGGTGCCCAGGGATGCCTTGGGGCAGATGCCGGCTGTGGAACCAAGCATTGCCTATCTTATTATCCTGCCAGATGAGGCTTTGCAGCCAAATGTCCGTTGTCCATATATTACCGAGGACATTCTCAGAGGCCTACGACTCTGCCGCCTGCAATTGTCGGATTTCATGACCCAATTGCTCTTCCCCATTGAATATTTCTTCATTTTGTGTCAATTCTTTGTTAGATTTGATTTCACTGTGCAATCCCAACTTGAAAAGGACAATCTCTTCTGTGAAACATAACTGGCATTCACTCAAGGAGTCTTAATTTTAGTTAGTCCATCTTTATTTTTATAGGATGGTCACCATTCTTTTTAACCTCCAACCACACAGGTGAAAACCCTCAAAAGAAATAGAAACATCTAATTACATTGTGAAATCAACAAGACAAATACAATGTGAAAATCCAAAATAAATTTCCACCGATTTAAATAATTTAATCCTAAAGTATAATAAATATTAATTATTTTACAGTAAAATTAAACAGCAATAAAAAAAAATAGCATTTTTATCAACATTTGTGTTCTCCTTTCACTAATAAACACCAAGTGTATTTTTTTTCCATTTTTTTTTTTCTTTTAATAATATTAAAAAAATCAACCAGTCAATCACAGTCAGTCCATAAGAATGAGCATCAGCTTACTGGCTGTCCTTCACAGCTCTTTTTAGAAACTTTTGCACGGTTTGCAGTTTGCATGTGTTACTCACTCTTTCTCAAACAAGACTGAGAGGTCAGCCACATCAAAGGTACACTCCCTGATTGCCAGGAGATTGAGATGGTTCTCATCTCTAGGAGGCAGAGCAGAAAGAAGCAGCAGAGGGGAGTGGTTTCCTGGCAGTTCACCAGAATATTTTGCTTTCCAAGGTAAGTATTTCCAGTACTGTGTCCTCCAGTTGGACTTTTGTTACCTCCCTGAGTGTTCACCCAATGGGTCGCAACGGCCCTCTACCCTCTGCAACCAGAAGGTTGAGATCCATCCATCCATCCATCCATCCATCCATCCATCCATCCATCCATCCATTCATCCATCCATCCATCTTTTTCTGGTTATCCAGGGTCGGGTCGTGGGGGTAGCAGCCTAAGAAGGGAGGCCCAGACTTCCCTCTCCCCAACCCAGGAGAGGGACCCAGGTCCTCCGGAGAATCCCACGGTGTTTCCAGGCCAGCCGAGAAACATAGTCCCTCCAGCGTGTCCTGGGTCTTCCACGAGGCCTCCTCCCAGTGGGACATGGGGCATCCAGGAGGCATCCTAACCAGATGCTTGAGCCACCTCAATTGGCTCCTCTTGACGTGAAGGAATAGTGGCTCTACTCTGAGTCCCTCCTAGATGACCAAGCTTCTCACCCTATCGCTAGGGGTGACATGGGGTGCCTTGTTCTTTCAGTTACGACCCAAAGCTCATGACCATAGATGAGGGTAGGAATATAGATCGACTGGTAAATAGCAAGCTTATCTTTTAGGACAAGCTCGATCATTTAGGACACCTGGGCCTGCAGGTGAACATGGAGAAAAGCAGTCTTAATCCCTCACAGGAGGCCATCTTACAAAACATTGCCATAAATTCCTTCTTAATGACTGCTTGCCCGTCGCGCTAGTGGGTCGACAATACATTGAGCATACTCTTGGAATTCAGGCGAAGTGTGGCACTGCCTAGTGTGCAGTATTTTCTACTTTTGGGCATGCTCACTGCCCCAAAATTAGCATGCCAGCTTTGGGCCTGTGTCATTGTGCCCCCTTCTCAATGAGGTTGTAATGCTTAGATCTGGGCCCCACACGGAATGCTTATTATCTCAGGAGACTTTGGGTTGATCCTCAATATCTTTGGTCTTTGTCCCAGTGGAGGACGAGACTGTTTTTTAACAACAGGGGTCATGCTTGGTTCCCTCCCATATCAACAGAAGTTTATGTTTATGGATGGATCCTCCATGGGCTGGGGTGTGACCTGGCAGGGTCGGAGGCAGACTTGACATTTTCTTTGTAAATATTAACATTCTAGTTTCTAGTATATATTTACTCATAATAGGTAGTATTTTCTTAGTGTCAAGTTCTTATATCTTACTGAAATAAGTACAAAAACACTTAAAATAAGAAAATATTCTAACATGAAAACCTCTTGGTAAGAAAATTATCTTGTCAGAAAGATAACAAGCATAAATCTTCTTAATTTAAGATATTTAATCTTACTAAGATTTCAGTTTTTGCAGTGATGGGCATCATCTATGCACCAACTGTTTATGCTAACAAATGACATGATAAAGGGCAGAATCCAGTGCAGTGTTCAGTTTCTGGCATACTGACCTTCCTGCAGGCATTAATGGATCAGTGACAGTCTCCATCCACCTTGGAAGTATATGAGGATGATATTTCCTATTGACATGTTTGATTGAATGGTTGCTTGGCTGGCAAAATAAGGACATTGTGCTGTTCTTAAGAGGTACTTGGCATATCCACCCAACTGCTCTGTGGTGTGGGATCTTTCTCTGGTGCTTTAGACTCTTCGGTCCACCATGTTCGAGGTTTTTGCATCTGCAGACCTCAAAAGGCTCTCACTGAAGTCGGCGTTCCTTTTGTCAGTGATTTCTCCGAAGCATGTGGGCGAATTGATACTTGAGCCTTGCTGCCGGTGGAACCCTGAGGACTCAGGTGTGGCCTGACATGGCAGTTATTCCTAAAGTGTCACTGGTGGTAGGGTGTACCCGGCCACCAGCCTGGTTTGACACCAGGGGCAGCTCTGAACATCTGTGCCCTGTTCGTGCTCTTGAGGCGCATATATCAATTCCACTGTGTTTCCAAAAGACAAATGGCCTTTTTGTTTGCTACACGGGATCATGGAAACTTCAGCCCTTTTCTGAGCTGTAGCCTGCACACTGGGTTATAGATTTATCACAAGGGCTCATGCCTTGCAGGTTTGTCCACTGACAGCAAGTGTGAGGTGCTATTCTACAAGGGGCATGTCCTTGCATCTCACGAGAAGGTTTAGGGATTGAGTGCTGGGTTAGGGTTAGGGTTAGTCACATTGGTCACCGGCAGGTCAGGTGACTTTGCTGTGATTAATGATTATTCAGTGCTCAAAGCACTGCCTCAAGTGGGCTTCATGGAACCATAGTTACAGTGGTAACTTTCATTTTACTCTGGGACTCTGAAAATCCAATTCCTCCTCATTGTCAGTTCTCTTCCACCATTGATGGAATTGGAACTTTTTGCATTGAACAAGTTATTGATTTTGTCTACTTTGCAGTGGAAGTATGGTTGACAAATAACCATACTTCCATCTGAAGAAAAAAAGAATCCCCATAGCATAATTCTGCCAACACCATAATGTTAGCCAATTTCTTGAATTTATCAGTCTATAACACATTGTTTCATGTTAATGGGTATTTAAAGAACTAACTCTGAAGTTAAAAGAAAAAGTCTAGTTGATCAGAAATTTCACAACACTCTACAGTTCCTTCTGCGGTCCTCATGTTTAAGAGGACCGCAGAAACTGTTCTATAAGTTTCTGCTGTAGTTCCAGAGTGAAAAGTTCTTCCACACATGGTGCTATGCAAGGGCAGCAGAATGTTTTAGTATCCTTACTGATAAAGAAGACAATATGGTGTGTAGTTTCAGTACAGACATAATCTCACACCAATGATTGATATTGATATGATATTGATTCAGGCTCGGGTTGTCTCTCCATTCCTGGGTCCTCCCTCTGACTATGCTGTGGTGAAAATGATCCCTGACGAGAGGCTGCCTCCGCGGAACCTCCATTGTGTGCGTGTGGACAAGACGCAGGCCACGCTGAAATGGCAGCCACCATACGACACGCCAGATGCCCCCCTGGTATGAGGCTATCATTCTGCTCTGAGATGTTGCTATGTTGGTTCTTTTAAAGGGGCAGTGTCATGTAAAATCCATTGTTTGAGCTATACATCACATTATAATGTTATTCACTCATCAAAAACATAACCTTGAGTATTGCTTTGATTCTTTCATCCATGTTTGAAAAAAATGATTTTATTACCATGGCAACCACTCAGCTGTGAAAGAATACCCTGTTTAGTCTGAATACTTGTGATCCAGCCGGTGTGCTCACCTGCTCGTTTGTGTGTCCATCCTCTAAGACATATGTGATTCACGTGAAAGATGTAATCCGGAAAGGGGAGAGGGACTACAAGCTGACCACCCAGAACAACACGGTGGAGTACCTTCTAAGAAGCCTGGAATCGGGAGGAAGGTACAGCGTCTCCGTCCGCCTTCGTAACATGACCAAGGAGGCCAGCATCACCCTAAACACAGGTCTGTCAAAGCCACTCCTTAAGGGATGGAGTTTAATCAATTGCACTTTCTTCCAAAAAAAATTGATTCAAAGTTTCCACCAGCTTCCACTCCCACACATGAGTAAACACAAGGCAGCACAAATATATCCATTGTTAGAGATGTGTGACTCCTCCTACAAAGCAAAATGGAAGGAGATTGAATGTACAAGCAATGGCGTCCCCTTGCAAGCAGCAATTGGAAATACAGACTTAAGACCTTATAGAACTCAATCCATGTTCAGAAACAGCATTCAAAACCTGGTCAAAATTAGTAAAAAAAAAAAAAAAAGTCTTGTTTGCCAATCAGATGGATATACCATATGACCACGACTTTACCCCACATAAAACAGATAATACTTTTAAAAAATGGATTGAAAAGGGCTTGGTAAAATACAATGATTTATATCATAAAGGCTGTCTGAGGACCGTTCAAGACATTAAGCAAAATTATGGTCTCGATAACAATTTTTTTCGTTAGCTACAAATCTGGCACTATTTAGAAAAAAACTAGTTTGTTGGTATCTTAAATATCTTTCAAAAGTCATATCAATCAACCTCTGTTATTAAATTACCATCCAAATTGTATAATGGGCTGCAAAACCTGGAGGGAGTGGATACATTGTATTTAAAAAAAAAAAAATGGGACAGGGAAGGGAACCATCAAATTCACATTGAAGACTTGTTAGACATTTTTAAGAACTGTCAGAAATGTACATCATCAGTGAGATATAGGGAATTTGCTTGGAAAATTGTTACACTCTTCTTCAAAACACCAGCTCAAAGGGGCAGAAATGCAGACAGAACATACTGGACATTATGTGGGTCGAAACAAGCTGGCCATTGCTATCCTAAGCTACTTTCTTAGGATAGTAAGAAAACAAAGTGTGGAGACTGTTATTGGGGCCAATTTTGCTCTAAACTTTGAGACTATATTCTTGGACAAACAACCAAACTGTGTTAAGGGATTCTATAAAACGTACATGTTCAATATAATGCAAACTGCCAGTAAAAAAGCAATCACTTGAAAATGGTTGACGGAGAAAACGCCCACTTTATAAGACTGGATAAACATCATCCAGGGCATTTGCAAGACGGAGGAGCTCACATTTGCATTGAAACTGGAGCAAGACAGATTTGAGAAAATTGGATCCCATGGCGGACTTTCATGAACACCAGATCTGAACCTAATGAGAGTGAGATGACACCCATTGTTCCTTAGCTACTCTGTTCGGTTTAGACCATTTGTTTTGCGGTGTGGAAAAGTTGTTTCAATGTGATATTGGTTTGTTCGTTCGTTTTCCTCCCCATTCTTCTGAGAGGTATTGGTGGGAGGAGGAGGAAAGAATGGAAAAAAAAAAAAAAAAAAGTGGAACACTAGATACCGGAGATGGGATAATCACATGAAGGGGTATGCCGTATAGCTCATTATAACAAATTGAATAGATGATTGTGTAAGACTATTCCACCTTTTGTGAACAGATGAGATGTACATTCTTCATGCTGTTCCTTAATAAAAATTTGAATGAAAAAGAAAAGTTTCCACCAGAATGAACCAGAAGCTTGGTAAATGTCAAAAAAATCTGCATAATTTAGAACAAAATTCTAAATTATGCTTCATGCATTTCAATATGTATTGCATTTCAATACATAATCAGAAAATTCTAAAATTAATGTAGAATTGTCCAGCTAATTTATAACTTTAAAAATTGTTACAGTTTTATTTGGTAAAAGCAAAAAATGGCCTGGAATATTAATATCAATATCAGCCCAAATTTTTTTATGTTGCTGCACCTCTAATATTTTTTTTACATCTCTGCAGCGAAATCTTTTAAAATATTTTACATATTATTGCTACACCATATCATAAAGAAAGTTGCAATGGTTTGGTAAATACTATAAAATTGTAGTAATTTTAATTTAGTCATCATAACAGTGGGATTCTAATTTGGATCCAGCATTAGCGTGGAGTCAATGTCATTCAAGTCTATGATGACTTTATATGATTTTAACTGTAGTTTTGCTCAAAGAGCTCCAAAATGATTTGATGTATTATTTCCCTCCTTTTCAGTTCCTTTGCCTGCTCCAGAAGCCTTGAAAATTCTGACAGAAAATGACCATGTGTTCCTCTTCTGGAAGAGCCTTGCAGTCCGAGAGAAGGGCTTCAATGAGAGCAGGGTGAGAAATTACTGACTGCTGCCTTGCTTCACAAGGGCTACCGCCACCTCATCGCTTCCTAGACCAGGATATGCTCAGGCTTATTTGCGTGATCCAACCCTAACATTATATTGTTGTCTATTAAGATAGGAATACAGCTACCATTTAAAGTTGTGTGAACCATACAAACAAACTCTGAATGTTAAATAAATGCTCTAACCTCTCAACATGAGTATAACAAACAATGTAGTCACCACTATCCAAACTATATTATTCGTTATATATAACCCTTTAGAGTTGAGACCATCTTCTATTACTGCCACTTGTGTGTGGCAGTAAGATGCTTTATCTGTTTTAGTGGGTATGATAAATCCTATAGTCTGTGATCAATCAGGAGATCCAGTTGTTAAGTGATCCCCAGTCTTTCAGTTGGGAAACATAATCCAGTCAGTAGTGTGAACACTTTCTATTTTCAAAATCTTGGATAACTGTAGGTCACATATAGCTGAGGTCAGAGTTTATGGTTCAACAATAAGAAAGCGATCAGGAAAAATCTACATTCATCCAAACGTTCCAACACCAAACTACTGCTGATCTAAAGAACCCAAAGAGCAGTAAGTCAGCACAGAGAAACATTTTGATGATCCTTGGCTGGTTCCCACAACAAGGTTTAAAATTATCTGCTCATTTTCAAAACCTGAGGGAGCACACATGATAATAAATGTGTGTTCCCCCTGAGAGGGGGGAACACACATTATGTGGTGTTAAGTCACATGAAAAAACTATATAGACACCCTTCTGTTAAAATTTGATGACCTTTGACCCCCCCCTCTAGTCCCCCGCCCCCTCCCCCTTCCGGTGTCAGGTTACCCCCCCTCCTTAAATAAACATTCCTTAGACATCTGTTGACCCCCTCTTTGTTTTCTTGAAAGCTCCAAATGACTTCTGAATTTTAAGACTAATACAATTACAATAAGCGATAGTTAATCAAGAATAATGTATATAATTATGTACTATGTGTTGTGAAGTTTAAATAGATTTGGAGTGTAGTTGTTACCTCTGGTGTTGTGCCTGTGTTCAGCCCAGGACAGGGAAGCTGGGGGGGTCTGATCGATATAGCATCTGCAGGACTTGGATTCAGAAAACCCTTCAGGGTCATTCTCAGGAGCTCTGGTAACTGACCTGTGGTTAGCGCGCAAGGTTTTTGTGCGGTGTCTGGAGACCGGCTGTCTCCGGACAGTTGGTTTCAAAACCTATGGAAAGATAAGGTAGGTATGGTTTAAAAGTCCGTTCTCACGATTGATGGAATATCAGCTTTCACCAGCCCAATCGAGAATCAATTAACGTGCCCGAGCATAAGAGTGGATTGGCGCGTGTCAATCCATTTTAAAAGGAGAAAAAGGGGGTAGGGTTAGTGACAGTGGTGGTCAGTGTAGGTGTGTGTGTGTGGGTGTGTGTGTGTGTGTGTGTGTGTATGTATGTGAATGTGAATGTGCGTGTGCGTGCGTGCGTGCGTTTGTGCGTGCGTGTCTGGGGCAGTCGTGAGGGGGGAAAAAAGCCCCTGGCCCCTGCAAATACATACGTCTAAAGAAAACCTACAATTTAACTACATTATTTATGGTAGCATGACTAGTTAGTGCTGACTACGAGTTTGTGATTTATTTCATGCTTTCTCCAAAATAGTAAACGCCGGTTTAAACACATTTGAAACTCATAAATCTCCTGTGACATACTTCAATGTCCAGTTGGTTGATCGATAGAGATTCTCAGTTTTGCACATTTTGATACTTTCTTCAAATGTGACTTGGAGAAAACTATAACAATAAAGTAACACGATGGTAACAGTGCGGACTACAGCGTTGTAGTAAGAGCAAGGTTGTGTCATACCGTACCTGAAAGCACCAACCATTTTAGATGTTTTTTTTTTTTTTTTCAAATTGGTCCAGGTGATTTGACTTGTTTTTGTATGCTTCTTCCTCTTCAAATTACTTTTACCCTATCATAACCGATTTTATCCATATTTTCAGGGGAAGCTAAAGTGCCAATCAGGTGCAAAATCTGCTGTAGAATTTAAACTGAGGTAACGCTGAACAATAAATCGTTTGAAAAAAGAGGAGACATGCTAACCTAAATGCTGCAAATGCAACCATTACTGAAAATAATTCAAACTCTTGTAACATCCTGTCATGTTTCAACTCTCTGCAACACTTTGAGTCAACAAACCCTTGTTATTTAATCAGTTTGATTTCAGAAAGAAACCGATGAAATTTTTATAACAGAAACATAAAATGTACCCATTTGACATCTTTAAGATGACTAGAACAAGACTCACTGTGTACACTGAGGGCGATGAGTTCGGTCAAAAGGAAACATTCAGGATTCCCAGAGATACGGCCACACCGAGGCAGAGCCTCTCTTTGGAGCTGCTGCTACCTGAACAGAAACCTGATCCTTAGCAAAATTTAATTAAATTAAATACATACTAGATTTCTCTGTAACTTTGTTCTTACCTATGTGATTAGATGCACTTTGTCCAACAGGTTCCATATTGACGTAAATTTCCTCCATCGCTTCAAACTCTGTGCTGGGTTTTATTTTTTTATTTTTTTTAACATTGACTACATGTTAAAAAGTGCAGTAGTGGAACAAAGTGAAAAACTGTGGGAAAGAGGTGACATGTCTGGTGTCCAACATAAGAACGTATTTTAGAGATAACAACCAAATAAAGAAAATCATGAGTATGGAATCAGGATTATTTTCTTAAATATCTTACGCAATTTAAAATTCTTGAAAGTTTCAAAAGTTTCCTAAGTTCATATTTGCTGAGTCGATTCTGTATCATTGAATATTTATTTCTCCTTTATCTTTGTTTTTTCCTTCAGCTCGGTTAATCCTACTCATTATAAACACATTACACTTTTATTTCGGTGATAAAATAAATGACTTTTACATTCACGCACAACTTTGCGGTCGACCACATGGTACCACATGGTATCAAAATATAAAAAATGTTTTAAATCACTGATATAAGAGTGAAAAATACATCTGATGTTGTGATGTTTCTGCTCTTTGTATCCAAAAATATTTCCTGAAGGCTAATACATAGTTGGAGCAGATAATCGGTTCCCTCCTCGGTCATTTGGACCCAACAGTTTTTTACAGGTCTCAGTCTGTCCTGAAAACTAGACATAGCCTTGCTCTCAGTAAATACAACTATCATCTTTTATCCCTGTTTGTTGTCCAGTAGCAGAAAAAAACTTACGTTAAGAAACCATAGTCCCCTGAATTGCTTTCCAAATTACCAATCTTCTATCACCTATGAATCGAATAATTAAGGAATTGTACGTATTTATTTATATTTTAAAGGTATGTAGTTTTAGGACTGCCATCTAGTAAAAAAGCTGCATAATCTGGCTAGTTGTGTCTAAAACTGAGTCACCGTGTTTCCTCATCTTCTGAAACAACCACCAGGCAGAGAGCAACAGTTTGACAAACAATTTGCTTTGTGAAGCACCGCCTCACTGGGAGGGAATCAAAAGGCCAAAGTGTTAATCAGGTGCAAGTTGGGTGGGTTGAAGTAAGAGAAACCAGATACTTCAACGCATGCTGAAGACCAGCAAGCAAGCAAAACATTCACAGAGTGGATATAGTAGAATATTGGAGTTCAGGAAGTACAGGATAGAAGAGTTGACTGAATAAAGACATTGCCCAGAAATTCAGACTGGGAAGCTAACTGACAAATTGCTAAGTATGTAGAGGAGGAAAATAGGTTAGATTTACTTACATTTTTGCAAACCAATTGCCTCCAAAGATTCAATTACTGCAACATATAAAATACAAGTATTGTTACACTGTGTGATTTTGGCAAACAATATTCTTAAACTCATCCAGAATATTATTCTCTGAAAAACTTTTTATTTCCTGCCTACAGCAGCAGCAATGTATTTGCTACATACAATAAAGATACACGGTCTCATTGTTTGACATAGTTATCCTGTTCAAAACCTTTTGGTTTGCTTGAGCAGAAAAGGCGTAGTGTCTGGGCATGTTAAAATGTTACAACTTTTACCACACAAAATCCTCACTGCTATCAAATAGTTCTCTTTTTATTTTATTTTAGTTGTTGCCTGGACTCAACTTAAATAGATTAACTTATAAAGTTTATTTTTTTAAATCCAAACATTCCTGCCACTGGTTTAAGATGAGTACAAACAACAAGTTGATGATAATTAAGCGATGTTCGCTTGAACTTTAAAAAAAAAAAAAAAGTCTGATGTTTTATGTTACAGTGAGAAAGGCCGAAGTCCAGGTTCAGCAGAAGGCTGAAGGCATCTGATTCAGGCTTCAAACTCAGTACCTGTTTGTTTTACTGCAAAACTTTGCTAAGGTTAAATTTAGTGGGCTAAAGAAAGTCAATCCTTTCATTCAGTCTAAGCTCCCTGAAAAGGAGAAATTACCTTTCAGATCAATATATTTTTGATTGCTTTGAGTATCATGATATTTTTACTTCATCTGACTGATATAATCCTCTTTATCACATAGAGATGCTTCACATTGATCATTAATAAGTTTATCATTTACAAGAGGTGAACATTAGTGAACAGATAGCATCATGAGAAGCAAGGAACAAAAGCTGTAGATAATTTTAACGGTAACAAGATAATTCACCATGTTGTGATCAACCCTTGCAGCATGGTTGTGTAGTGAGTTTGTTTTATTTTTTAATATTTGTTTTTAGGTAAAGTGCACCTATAGCAAACTTAGTTAATGTTATTATATGGTGAGCTAGTTGTCAGAAGATGTGAGAGGGGGTATTTAAGAAGAAAAATAAATAAATAAAATTCACTGATTGAATTGTTGGTTGATAGCCGGTATATATTTGAAGTTGTGCAGCAAATACCAAAAGAAATAACAACTATACATTGTAAAATGTAAAAAGTTCACTTTACTTAAAAAACGTTAGGTAACCGATTGCCTCAAAATCTCCAAATAAAGTAGCTAATTCATTTTAAGGTATTATAGCTATAAATAACTATGTTTAGAGCACTCAGATAATGGCAGTAAACCTGAATGCTGTTAACTTAAAATCATTAGTAAGGTTGACTATAGAATGTCAATTATGACGACTTCAATTTGTGAGTTATGTCAACTCATAAAAATAAGTTATGCTTACACATTTAAGCGTTCACATTACTTGCAAAATATCAGGAAACCGATTGCCTTGATATGCAAGTAAGATGAACCTAAAGTGTTAAGTTATTGAAACAAAGAGCCAACAGACAACAGTTTGAATGGGAAAAAATGTTTAATAATTAAACAAGTTTACCTTAAATACAGGGTTTGCAAGTGTGGTTACATACACACTAACCTGGAAACAAAGTTTTCCATATACTTTTTCAGACAAAAAAATGACATGACATTTTTTCTAGGGCAGTCTTCAGTCTAATATTGAATCCTTCAAATGGCCCTCAGTCTTTAAAACTTTGAGAATCCTTGCTTAAATGTCTTTGTTGACTGGTGTGAAACAAAAACTCAATTCTCAATAAAAGAGCCTAACATTTATTATAACATCGATAAAGTGAATAGTGAAGTGAAGTAATGTTTCTCCTCATTAACATAAAACCATTTAGTAGTCTTCAAGTGCAATGAGGCTCCCTCCAACAAAAAATAATCAAACAAGAAATAAAAATCACTTTCCCAATAAGGGTAAGGGTATCAACGTTGATCCGTAATGTCACATCACATTCACTCATTTCATCAGAAGATTTCTGAGTGATTGTATTTTTGGTTTTAGGGATTTATGTCCAAGTGAGAGAAGCACCCTTTGGATGAAGTCAAAGGTGTACTTGTTGAGTGTACTCCAAATTCAGAGCATAAATAATCCAAAGAGCAAGCACATGGCATGTGAAAGATTTCCAGGGTCATTCATGACAAGACTTCCTTCCAAAATGATGGCAGTACGTGAAGACTCAAGGTGCAGGGAATCAGGGGAGGCCTGCCTGTCCTCAGGAATGATGGTCAGGATCCCAATGGGGGTGTGAGACACGTCTGGGTCTTCGCAGTCCTAACAACAATAGAAGCAACACCACAATTACATATCAACATAACACTTTACAGCTGTCCCACCTATGGCAGTCCACTCATCATCAGCCTTCTATGACAATACAGCGAGTACAGCGAACTTTCCCAAGAGTGTCAGTGATAAATAAGTGTTGATGATGTTGGAAGGGAAAGTTCATAACATTTTCACATGTTGCACTTCATCAGCTAAGTGAAATTCATTTTACTTTTTAGTTCTTGATGACATTCGGGTTTCACATGGTGTGACACTAGAGAACTGCAACTGAAATCTTTCGAAAGACAGCAAAGAACCACTAAAAGTGTTCTGATTGGGGATATTTCATCAGTGCATCATGTAAGACGTACAGTAGCACTGATTCAGGCTGAGTAAAAGAACAGTAACTAAAACTAAAGCTATCAAAGTCACATAAGGAGCAGAATTAAGTGGGACATAAAAAATTATAAAAATGTAATAAAGATGACCTACAAAGCATGTCTTGAAGTCTGTGTTCTCATCTCCAAGGATCACAGGAAGGCCACAGAGCACTGCCATTCGCTTTGCAGTAATATCTGTACTCCGAAAAATCATATCAAACACACATCACTCCTGTAGTAAAGAATAATCAATTAACAGCTCTGCATGCACAGTGGGGTTGTGTATTTTGTTCCCAACATGATAATAAAATAATGACTTTGGATCTGAGAAACTCACCTCGGGTCTGACTTGTTGCAGATAAGTCTGAAGTTTCTGGCCAACACTTCCCTCCTTGCTCTTGAAAATCTCAAAGAAGTGAGGGCAGTATTTATCAAGTTCTGTGAAAAATTTTGAATCCAAGTTTTTGCTCGACAAGCGACAGAACTCTGCCAGAATCTGAAAGAAAAGTATGAAAAATTAATATTTAACATATAGAGATGTTGGACCTCTCATGACTACTTTTCACTAGCAGGACACTGAAACTAATTCTGTACGTTAACAAGAGAGAAAATATTTCAACGCTGATTCACTTATATTTTGCTATCTCTGTTGGTCACGCGCCCACAAAAGATGCACTCTTTTTTTTTTATATTAAGACTACCACTTGTAGTGAACTTGACAAGAAAGAAAGAAAAAAGCCTTTCAGTTAGTAGGCAAGCTAATGTTAGCATGCCTACTAACTTTCAATCACACTGAAAGGTTTGTTTTATCCCGCCAACATCTTTATCCTTATCTCTTTTCCTTTTCTTGTTTTGCATCCCGGACAGCTGTTTTCTCTGCCGCTCCATCTTGTTGCTACTAAATAAACATGATATTTTCGATTAACGTTAGTCCCAGGCATCGCTAAATCATTACACATAAAGTTAACCTCAAAACCTGGACTTACGGATGAATTATACGGCCGAGATAATGAATATAAGTTTGTTAAAACCAGTGGAACTTACCGTGTCAAAACTTAGCTGCAGCAACCGCCATACTGTTGACAGTTTGGTGCTTCTGTCAAACACGTCGTCACTCGTCAGTGGCCAACTGCGCATGTGCGTTCAACGAGAGCTGCCGAATGATGCCGAGTTTTCTGCTGGTTATGCAGATGCGTCTTGCTCACTCATAACTCCAAGTTCGGGTTACTTGCTGCTGATGAGTTTGATTACTTGCCTCAGTAGAAAGTTGTCTTTGCTAAGTTTAAGTTAGTATAGTCAACAAATTAAGCTGGAATGAGTTAAGGTCACTTTTCTTTTCGAGTAAGATATACTATTACATCTGCGACAGACTGGCGACCTGTCCAGGGTGTACCCCGGCTCTCGCGCGAACGCAGCTGGAGATAGGCACCGGCAACTCCCGACCCCGTTAGGGACAAGGGTGACAGAAAATGGATGGATGGATGGATATACTATTACATTTTACAGTGTATAAAACTTGAATGGCCACTCAGTTTGATACATATTTACGAAGACCATCATTCAATAAATTGATAGAAATCCAAGTGCACGCATTAAAACATCCAATCTAAATAATATGAGTTGTATTCACTATTTGAATACACACCGATGGTTTACATTGATCATTTATAAGCCTTAGTAACGGAAAATTCAACAACTATATTTCGTTACTGAACACACTCAAGTGTATAAAATGATGGATGGATGAAAAAGCATCATTCGGGCCGAGAAATATACAGCATATGAGTTAGAGACAAAAGTAGTGGATAATGAAAAGGTAACAAAACAGTTCATCATGTCGGAGTGTAGTTGTGCAGTGTTAAAAAAATAAATAAATAAAGAAAGAAAAAACCTTTCAACTCTAGGGAAAGCTAAAACTTAAATATGAGTAGCCTCAGTAAGGTCTGTTTAATAAGTGTCACATATTCTTAAGAAATAAATTTACAAATGAGAAACTTTTACTGACATGTTTCACACTAGCAAGTGTTGCAGAGAAAAATTTATGAGTTTCAAATGTATTTAAATCGGCGTTTACTATTTTGGAGAAAGCATGAAGCTCTGGAAAGATCAGTGTCGATTCAGCAGCAGGAAAAAAAATGAATGAAAGTAGCAATCACAATGATGCGAGGATAAATTTAGGAAAATTCTGGGCAAATTCTTTAACCAAGGAAAGTTAAAAGTTTAATTTGAGTAACCTCACGTAGGCCTGCTTACTAACAGTCACATATTCTTAAGAAGTACATGTACAAATGAGAAACATTTACTGAAATGTATCACACTTGCAAGTGTTACAGAAAAATCTATGAGTTTCAAATGTGTTTAAACCGGCGTTTACTATTTTGGAGAAAGCATGAAAGAAATCACAAACTCGTAGTCAGCACTAACTAGTCATGCTACCATAAATAATGTAGTTAAATTGTAGGTTTTCTTTAGACGTATGTATTTGCAGGGGGGCAGGGGCTTTTTTTTTCTCCTCACGACTGCCCCAGACACGCACGCACGCACACGCACATACACACGCATACACACACACACACACACACACACACACCTACACTGACCACCACTGTCACTAACCCTACCCCCTTTTTCTCCTTTTAAAACGGATTGACACGCGCCAATCCACTCTTATGCTCGGGCACGTTAATTGATTCTCGATTGGGCTGGTGAAAGCTGATATTCCATCAATCGTGAGAACGGACTTTTAAACCATACCTACCTTATCTTTCCATAGGTTTTGAAACCAACTGTCTGGAGACAGCCGGTCTCCAGACACCGCACAAAAACCTTGCATGCTAACCACAGGTCACTTACCAGAGCTCCTGAGAATGACCCTGAAGGGTTTTCTGAACCCAAGTCCTGCAGATGCTATATCGATCAGACCCCCCCAGCTTCCCTGTCCTGGGCTGAACACAGGCACAACACCAGAGGTAACAACTACACTCCAAATCTATTTAAACTTCACAACACATAGTACATAATTATATACATTATTCTTGATTAACTGTCGCTTATTGTAATTGTATTAGTCTTAAAATTCAGAAGTCAATTGGAGCTTTCAAGAAAACAAAGAGGGGGTCAACAGATGTCTAAGGAATGTTTACTTAAGGAGGGGGGGTAAGGGGGAAAGGGTTTTCTCATGACCTGAGGTAACCTGACACCGGAAGGGGGGAGGGGCGGGGGACTAGAGGTCAAAGGTCATCAAATTTTGACAGAAGAGTGTCTATATAGTTTTTTCACATGGCTGAAGCAACACCACACGCAAACTGATTTTACTCCTCAACATTTAGCTGTCAAACTGGAAATTTTGCAAAATGTCACAGGACTAAACGTTAGTTTAGAGTACATAAACATGGCCAAAAAGCGATAGCTCTTGAACTATATTTAACAGAGAAAAAACCCACTACAAACATGTATGCAATGTAAACCTTCTGGTTGCCATGCCAGATATTTTGTCCTCGTTGTATCTTTTATTCCCTTCTGTGTTTCCTTCACTTTCCTTTCTGATTGGCTAAACATCACATTCAACAGGCTGCGTTGCCGTTTGTCTTCGGGGAACACCACATACGCTGTAATATCGGGACAATATCATCCAACATGTTTAATATCCCTGATTTTAAATGTGAGCATTCTTTAGCGGACCAGATGTGTTAATATTCCACACATGGCAGGAAGAAGATCTCTTAACAATATGATAGGAAGCATCTCAACAATCTCAATGTTCTCAAAAATTGTCGGAAGGGGAAGATCAGTACAAAAACTGGCATAAAAATCTGTGTATGTGAACTAGGACAGAAAGGATAAGACAGAAGACAGAGGTTCAGACCTTCTGCGGTGGCACACGGGTAGCGCAGAAGGTCTTCTTTCTGATCCAGGACATACAGAGGCCTTAGTCCCCCACACGGCTGTCACAGGTTCGAGTCTCGTGTCTCACAACCTTTGCCACATGACCTTTCCCTCTCTGATTACCCACCTTCCTGTCTGGCCACTATTATATAAAGCCCACTCTAGCCAATAAAAAAAAACAAAAAAAACAGAAGTTCTTGTAAGTCAGTTTGATTTATTTACTGATAGATTCTGCTGCTGTTGTTCACAGGGATATGAGGTCCATGTGTTTGACAGTGTGACCAACCAGACAGTTTATCTGGGAAACACCACAGAGACTTACTTCCGCATCAGCAGTCTGCTGGTGGGACACAACTACACATTCTCTGTGCAGGCCAGGTGCCTGCTGGGTGGCCAGCTGTGTGGAGAACCTGCACTCCTCCTCTATAACCAACAGACAGGTACTGATGATCCTCCAGAAACTCCAGGGAGGGGTTATCGCACAGATTGATGACGCTGGGTTTAATGAGGCGCGCAAACCACATGATAAATACTCAATTTGTATGCTACTTTTGATAATGTCAAACATCCCATGCATTAGAAAGAGAAATCATAATTTTCTTCTCTTGATGTTGTTTTTCCCACCTGTTCAGGGAACAGTGATGAATCCCACAGTGAGAACCAATCCAGAGATATGGCATCAGTGGTTGTTCCCGTCCTCTTTCTGCTGGTGGTGTTTGTGGGCAGCGGCCTAGTGGCACTCTACATACGACACCGCCGGCTGCAGCACAACTTCACTGCCTTTGCCAACTCCCACTACAACTCCCGCCTGGGTTCTGCCATCTTTTCCTCTGGGGATGAATTAGGTAACTGTAAAGAATTTTACACATTTCAAGTTAAATCAAGTTTGGTACATTTTGGGGGGATTTTATGTGGTAAATCAACATAGTAGTACCAAATGTAGAGCAGAAGAAAAAGGTGGTTTCTAAAGGGAATAATAATGAATAAACAACTATTTTGAGCTTTTTATCATGTTATGATATTATTCCCTCATAAAAACATACCTGCAGTGTTGCGTTGATTCTTTCATGTTTGTTTGAGAAATCCTTTTAATATCCATGGCAACCCTGGATAACCAGCGGCCTGATGGAGAGTTTAAACAAGAAAAAAAGAGCCTTTAAACAAGCAAAAGAAGGAGTTATTGGGGAGTATACAGAAGCAGTTAAAAGTCAAGATTAGAGATAGCAAGGAGAAGTACACGAAGAAGCTGGAGAACAAACTTCAGAGGAACAATATCACAGATGTGTAGTCAGGGATGAAGAAGATTACATGCTTCAAGTAAAAGGAGGATCAGATCAATGGAAGTCTGGACAGAGCAAATGAGCTGAACACGTTCTTCAACAGGTTTAGCTCAGGAACAAGCTCATCATCATAATCTCCTGTCTCCAGCCATACAAACATCCCACCTTCCACTGACCCTCAGCTCTCCTGTCAAATCTCAGATGTCCTATCTTCCAGCTCAGTCATGGACTCTTCTGCTTCCACAAGTTTGTCTTCAATCAAATCAGGCGATGCTGTCGCTCTTTTTACCTCTGCCTCACACTTTTCTGTATTTAGAAGGGGTTAGCACGCCCCACATTTGGAGGCCTTAGTCCTCAACGCGGACGTCACGGGTTCGACTCCCGGTCCCGGTGACCTTGTCTTCCCCCCTCTCCTCGCCCTCTTTCCTGTCTGCCTACTGTCAAAAATACGAGCCACTAGCACCGCAAAAAGTCTTCGGGGAAAAAATAAATGGAGAAGTCAGGTGAAGAGGCAGTTGAAGAGACGATACTGGAATAAGGCTGCAGGTCTGTATGGTGTCAGACCCAGAGTCCTGAAAGCCCTGGGATTCTGTAACATTTCTTCAACATTTCTTCCTGATCCAGGATGTCTTCCACTGTGTGGAAGACACAGCAGTGGAAAACACTGTTGTGTTTCCGGTACAGAGGAAAACTCACCCATTTGTCATTTACAGTATAGACCTGTTGCCCAGACATCCAATGTCATGATGGTCCTGGACAGACTCCTGTTGGCCCACCTGAATAAGGATGAATCAAGACCCCTCCAGTTTGCTTATTGCTGTGGAGTTGGAGTTGATAATTCTGTCATACACCTCTTTAACAAACCCACTGTCATCTGGAGAAAGCAGGCAGCACTGTGAGAATCATGTTCTTTGATTTCTCAGTGCATTTAACAAATTTCAGTCTGATGTGCTTTGTGAGAACCTCCAGAAGACGCGCCTGGATCTATGACTACCTCACAAACAGACCGCAGTTTGTGAGACTGAAGGACTGTGTATCTAACCACTTGGTGAGACAGCGGTGTTAGCCTGCATGTGCACATCTACGCATACGAGCTCAAAATTTCACATTATCAAATTACATTCTTCAAGATGAGAACAAGAGACGTTGGCCTCATTGCATCAGCAACACAGAAGCACAACAGGGCAATGTACTCTCTCCATTCCTTTTCACTCTGTACACTTCAGACTTCCAGCACAAGTCTGACTTCTGTGATCTACAGAAATATTCAGATGATTCTGTAACAGACATGAATAAGAATCTGAGTACAGAGATCTGGTGGTTTGTGGAGATGATTGTAGATTTCAGAAGGGACAGAGCAGGCTGTACTTACTGAGGAAGCTAAGAGCCTTCAAGGTTCACACCAAGATGCTGCAGATCTTTTATAAGTCTGCCGTTGAGAGCTTCATCTCTTCATCCGTCATCTGCTGAGGCAGCAGCATCAGAGCCAGGGACTTAAAATGGCGTAACAGCCTGATGAAGAAGACTGGTTCTGTTCAGGGAACAACTATAGGACCTCTGGAGATGATAATGCAAAGAAGGATTCTTCATGAAATCAAGAAAATTATGGACAACCTTGACCATTCTCTTCACGAGAATATCTTGGGCAGGTGGCTGATCTTCAAGTCAGAGGCTTCTTTAGGTTTATGGTGGTACATTTTAAATGGCTTTTTAAAGAATCTGGATGAGCTACTACAACATTTAATTTCTCTTTGGGATTAATAAAGTATTTTTGAATTGAATTTAACTGAATTGAAACATTCAGCTGTGCAAAGCTTGTGGGTGGTCCTAGTTTCCCCTTCAAGGACGAAGCTCTTCCTCTGAGATTTAGTTTCTGAGCAGAGCATCCCTCTCTCCTGTGACTCCCCCACTCAACTCCTTCATACTAGCCAGCAGCAATTGACAAACACCTGGTACCAATTGGTCCACGGACCGATACTGGTTCGCGGCAAATACATAACAAATACAAATATTGTATTGTATGGCAATACATTATGTATTGTCATTTCAGAAATTTGTGTAAATATACACTAACTTTGTACCTGCAGTGAAAATGTACGACAGCCACGCAAACTTTCTTTGTGGACAATAACAAACTACAAAGCACTAAACTCACCTAAGTTATTGAAATCTGACTACGTTTCATATTATTCAGACCAAGAAGCATAAAAATCTGTTTTTAAATGTAAAATTTTTCATTGTTTAAACTTAAACAATGAAACTGAATCACATGCATCATTGTCAATAACATAACATGCACACACACAAAATAAAAGGTTGAGAAAACCTCACTCAAATGCAAATAGTATATTTCCTCAGTTTTTGTCACATAACGATGTAATGTGTTGGCCTGTGCTCTCAAGGACATGTTATCTGTGGGGTCATTTCATTCTGACTCAAAAAGAAAAATGGGGTTGGATCAGCAGATTAACTCCAAACAAGTCAGGTCTGATTATTTTTAAGGTAATCAAGGTGTGTATACAATCATATGTATATATGATTAGGTGCGCCAAAGCGTGCTTATGTAATTGTGGAATGCTTTGGCTTTGATGGAGAAAATTGCCAATAGAAGGATTTGTATAGGGAGCATATGTTCAAAGATCATATGGGTCAGTTGGCACATGTTGGGTTATTACTGCCTCAAAGAAGGAGCTGTGCGTTAATGGTACTGGTGCAGCTGGAGCTACTGACGGGTCAGTCAAGCATCCTTCAGTTGAGCCATGCCAGCTTTGTGAATAGAAAGCATCTCCATTCTGTAAATGTGCAACTTATATGTATAGTTGCACATTTATTAGACAAACAGCCTAATAAATGTAGTGGCTGTCTGTCTTTAAGTCCCAGCTGAATGCTCTGCTGTTAAAACAAGCATTTCTATTTGCTTTTGAATTGAATTTAGCAGTCTTTCTTAATTCCTTTTTTTCTATTTATATTTTTCTGTAAAATTGTTTTTCTTTTTTTTGACCTAAAAACAACTTTTAAAAAATATATATTATTATTATAAATACTTATTTTACTACAAAAAAGGAGCGTTGCCATGGTGGTGGCAGCCATAGAGTATTTATAGTTATTTACATGTTATGGGTGGGGACAGGGCAGACCAGCAGCTGCCCTCTTTTTCCTTCATATTAAGGTCTATAAAAGAAATGTGTACATTACACTTTTTTCTGTGTGCAACACTTTTCAAAATTTGTCTCTACACCAATTTTTAGTGTGAAAGTTGTATGCTTGTTTATACACTGATTAAAAAGGAGTCTCTCCTCTTAAAAAGAGTTTTTAAAGAGGAAGAAGAGTTTAAAATCTACTGGGTCTTTGGAATTTTGTTAAACTTTATTAAAATTTTAACTCCAATTTTAAGAAGTTAATTTAGGAAGACAAATTTCTGTTTGGTCATATTTGATAAATATATTTTCTTTGTAACTGAAGGTAACATAGTAAATTGATTGTGCTGTAAAATGGCACTATCCACAAATCTGAGGCTGTTGGAAGCAGAAAATAAGTCTCAAAAATTCTTGTGCACTTCTAACTTGATCTGTGCGTAAATGCAGTTTTGTTTGTGTGTAACAGGCGACTCGTGTTACACATTTGTAGGGGTAGGAGAACGTTTTTGTCAGATTTGTGAGGTTAAAGTTTAAAAATTTGTTTGTGGAAATTGTAATTGTGTGTGTGAACTTTTATTTTGTATTTGTAATTTTTTAAAATATTTATGTATCCATTTGACCACATATTTACAAGTATCCGGAGTTACACACAAAGTTACGTTTTACGGTTTACAAATCATATGTCACACTTAGAACTATCCAAAGTTATACATAAAGATACTTGCATTGATTATAAATCCAATATTACACACACACTGTCATGTTCTGTGTTTTTCTGTGTGTTTATTTTGAGTTTTCTGTGTCCCTGAGTCTCTTCATTGTCCTGTCTTCCCCTTAATTACTCCCAGGTGTGTCTCATCTTTGTGATTACCCTCTGTGTATTTAAACCCTTCTGTTTCCTTTGTACCACGTCGGGTCCTTTTCATTGGTTGTCGTGTCTACGCACCTCTTTGTCCATTTGTGTATCTTGAGCTACCTGTGTGAGTCCTGGATTCTGCTCAGCAGTGCTGCCTCGGTTTTGGGCTGTTCTTGTTTTGTCACCGTGAAATCATCATTTCATGCATTCTACCTGGGTCTCCAGTGTCTGCCTCACCACTCCACATCACACTTTATGACAGAAAGATCCGACCAGACCGTTTGGTGAGGCACACATAACATCAAGGACCCAGCAGAACATAAGGAGCTAACCATCCAGGAGTATGTGGAGGTAATGCCCAGACCCTAATCTGCCTGCAGACGACTCAGTTTCACCATTCGCCTGGGACTGCTGCTGGGCTACTGGGTTCCGCGGCTCCGGCACCCGGGATTGGTGGAACTGCAGCAGGAGGCAGAGTGGGAATGCCAAACGGTTCTCACCGTCATGCCTGGCGACCCTCTGCCTCCCAAGCCGGACATCCCCATCTTCCGCTCCACCAACTCAGCTCCCTGTGCCGCCGCATACCAAGCTCCTCATGCCGCCGTGGACCAAGCTCCTTGTCCCAAGCCTGCCGCCACACCCAAGCCTGCTCCAGCCTTTTCGCCCCTCGCCGCCGCAACGGATCTTACTGGCTCTCCCGCCGTCACTCCCACCTCTGCTCTAGCCTCTGCTCTAGCCAATGTACCCTTGGGCATGGGGTTCCAGGTGGCCAGGCTGGCACCTGGCCGACAGGCTTCAAGGTTGGTGGCCTGGCCTGCCCCAGTTAGTGGGTTTACCGCCCCAGTTAGTGGGTTTACTGCCCCAGTTAGTGGGTTTACCGCCCCTGTTAGTGGACCTTGTGTTTTCCCGTTTTTCCCTAGTGCTTCTTCCGAGCTCCCCAGTGCTCCTCCCGAGCGGCCCCCTAGTGCTCCTCCAGAGTCGACCCCACCTTGTGCTCCCGTGAACCCACCTCCTCGAGCCTTCCCAGAGACTCATTGTCGCTGTCTCCGGGCGGCCCCAAAGACTCATCGTCCCCGCCTTCGACACAACAGACGTCCGCCGGACCTCCCCAGTGTTTCCCGCCTTCTGCACCGCGGACGGCCGCCGGATCTACCTACGTGAGGTTCGCTTCCGGCGCCATGGAAGCCCCCCGGATCTTTCCACCTGCGTCTTTGCTCACTTTGTGTGGGTTGTGTTCTGTTTGTTTGTTTTTGGACTCTGGCGCCCTTCCTATGCCTCTGCCCATCCTGTTTTTGTTAATTTTCAGACTCTGGCCCCCCTTCCAGCAACCCTCCACCCACCCTTGTTTGGTTTTTGTGTTCTGTTTTTGTGATCTGTTTTTGTGTTGGGCATCTTGGAGCCGCCCTTAAGGGGGTGGAGGGTACTGTCATGTTCTGTGTTTTTCTGTGTGTTTGTTTTGAGTTTTCTGTGTCCCTGAGTCTCCTCATTGTCCTGTCTTCCCCTTAATTACTCCCAGGTGTGTCTCGTCTTTGTGTAAACCCTCTGTGTATTTAATCCCTTCTGTTTCCTTTGTTCCATGTCGGGTCCTTTGTCGTTGGTCGTCGTGTCTACACACCTCTTTGTCCATTCCATTCTGCTCAGCAGTGCTGCCTCGGTTTTGGGCTGTTCTGGTTTTATCACAATTAAATCATTTCATTCATTCTACCTGGGTCTCCAGTGTCTGCCTCACCACTCCACATCACACTTTATGACACACATGCGTTTTGAGGCTGTTATCACTCCATATTTCAAAACATTTAGGATTTGTGGTCATAGTTCATGGATTATTTCAACTCTGGTTATGCCAATGATCTGCTCTCAGTTGTAAAGAAAAAAAAAAAGAAATAGTGACCTTAAGTCTGCAAAAAGAACAAACTAGAACTGACATAACAGATCTATGCCAACATGAGGCCACCATGAGTGGATACATAAATTATATCTGAAGTATTCTCTTTTCTTTTGCTTAGGTGATGATGATGAAGATGCTCCAATGATCAGTGGTTTCTCCGATGATGTTCCCATGGTTATTGCATAGCAGTACATCTTGCTTACTACCCCCGTCCATCCCATCTTCCTGCTCCTCTTGTACCCTCTTCCCCTCCCTGAGCTCCCGGCGCTCCCCATCAGTGGTGACTATACATCGGAGCATCTGAATAACATGTGGAAACTTATCGCCATCTCAAATCCATCAACGGGAATCCATCCACTTGGCAGGAAACGTAAAGAAAAATGAGAATATCTTAAAAGATAAATATTTTTCAAGGGTACAATGCACTTTTTTTGGAGGTACAGTAACTTATTTTTTATAATGTGAAATATATGTGTCTATGATGTGGGCCCAAAAAAAGGACTTGGAGGACAAAGTAGAAACAGAAGAAAACCTTTAATGATCGGAGTTTGTCTGGGAAATGAAAGACCCAATCTGGAATTTAAACTCTGCACGTTGGAGTGGTTTATTGCTGAAAGCCAAAATAAGTAAACTGAAAATTTAGAATGTGTGTATATATATTTGAAAAAAGAACTAGCTTCAGGTCAGTAAAAGGTAGATGTTTTGTTAGTGCAATGTGTACTTTTGAAGTAAATGTTGTACTATATAAGCATGTCCATCTTTGGTGCCCCATGTGAGGCAGCTGGAAGAATTCACTGTGGATCATGTTTCGTATTTGCAGAAGAATCTGCCAGTACAACCAAACACGTCTGTCACTGGACATAGTGTACATAGAGAAACACTTTTCCTTTTTATCACCAGCACACTGTTTTTTGTAGAGTCAAACACACAGGGAGATATTGGAGAATAAGCCTGACATTTAGCTTCCAAGCTTTGCCAAGATCATCTTAACTAATTGTAAATATTGGCTTTTTAAGATCGTCTCCTTGTAATGCTGCACCATATCATTATGTAAAATGTGTATTTTGGTTTGATTTGTTTTTTTTTTATCCTTCAGGATGACAAATTATTGTCCCTGCATTTTTGCCTTAGCTGTGATCATAGAGTGAGTTCAGGGTTCTCAGGGAACTGTGTCAGAGCAGACACCAGCGCAGCATCATAGTCATTATCACAGCTTTTTCTCAAATTAACATTTACTGATCAGTTTTTTAAAGCGCTATGGGTGGCTAAAGCAGGTTTCAATCTCTGATTAGGTGACAAAGTCAAGACCTTAAAGGGATCGTTTGAATCGTGTTCTGTGGAGAGATTATGAATTATGAGCAGGTAACATCTTCTCTGCAGTAGCTCCTCAAAGCTGCAGTATATAACTTTTATAAACTATATACATATATATATATATATATATATAATATATAACACTATTTGAGACGGATAATCTGTTAAAAATAATTGGTCTCCTCTGACACTTCACGGCTCCTACATTATGTACATAAAAGACCGATTCTCAGCACTAAGACTCTCCTCCTGGCTCTGATTAGTTCTTTCAGACCAAACGGTTTATTTCTAGATGACACTAGGACCACAGGGAACAGGCAGAGGAATTCTGACTTTTTTTCACAGATTATCTGTCTCACACATGGTGAAACTTTTAACAAATGTTTATAAGGCATTTCTAAAAGTTACGTACTGTAGCTTTTATAATGCTGATAAGTACTTAATGAATTGGTATCTGATCCTAAAGCTAACAGTTAGTCAAGCATTGCCTCATTCTGAGATAACCCAAGTCTCAAAAATATCGTTTATGAGATTGAGAATTCATTGTACACCTTTAAAACTTCAGAGTAATAACCTAAATATCAATAACATAGAGTACACCTAACCTGCCAGGTGGTTTTTAACTTTGCTTTTTTACTAGTTAATTGGACTGGTATTGATTTACATGTTCTTTTCACCCTGGAAGATAAGAGGTGGTGCGCTTCTTCCTACATCAGTACCCTGTGTAAATCATCAACATGTTCATTGTAAATAATAGACTGAAACAAATATAAATTTCATAGTGCTCATTTCTATGACGTGTGAAGACAGTAGAAATCCTGCTATCAGAACCAAGTAACCTGCATTGATAATAAATGAAACTAGCAAGAGAGTTATCTAATGCACATAAGATAGTTATAGTTCACTACCTTCTACCAGGACTTCACCAGAGTTTGGATAAGATATAAGATGTTTGACTGTCTCTGTGTGCTAATATCAAGTTAGAGCACTTCAGAGCCATCAAAGGATTCAAATCATTGAGATCAAATCGTTCCACCTATCTATTGCCTCATCTCCACTGAGCAGTATGGAACAGTTTGATGCCTGTTTTCATTATAAAAGCATCCCAGTACCCCATCATGTACAACTGTACAATACAGTCAGGTAGAACTGCCAGCTTCCCATGTAACAGTCCATTTACTGGAGGACAAAAAAACCATCACTGCTTCCACCAACCACGAGACATATTACTACATCACATTTACTATTGCACGATTCTGATGCATCAGTATTGTTTGCTGCAAAACCCAAACAATACTAATTGTTTGGATTTAAGTCTACCTTAAATGAGGGTTTAACTGGTGAAAATGCTTTTCTGAATACGCCTGAAACAGTCACCAACCCGGGGCCTCATTTCCATAAAGTGGAAATGAGGCATGATTGTCTAGTCATGTCAAGTCAACAATCTGCTGTTGTTGATTGTTCAGAGATGGCTTTCCTTTGTATTATAGAATACCTGTAAACATGCAGAATAAGAAGGAAAAAAAGAATACACGCCCATGTTCATCTCTACACCACACCTCCAGCTCCCCCACACTGTTTGCTGATGTTTGTGTTTTGAAATTCATGGCCTCCTGTTTTCTTTCATTCATGAAGTCTTCATAAATGTATTTTTGAATGTGTTCTTTCCAAAGTATCAACCCAGCTCGCTATGCAGCTAGCTGTCTTTGCTTAAAGAAGAAATATAGAAGTCGAGCTACAGAGTAGTCGCTCTATAAAACTCCAGCTGTAAATGTAGAATGTCCATTCACTAGCTCAGAACCATTTGGTTTGGTTCCTCTTGCCATCAGCGCTCAGTTGTGACATTAATCCAGGGTTCCTACACTGTCTGGAATTTTAGTTTACCATTTTCCAGACATATGGCAAAAGAGAATATGGAAAAAATATTTGTATGTCTAAGCTCATACAAATGAACAATCATTTGTTCTGACATCTGATTTTTGTCTGTTCTTCCATTTCTTACTCCTTTATGACTGTTCTTGGTTCATCCCATTGTTATTTTTTGTGCTCTTCTTTCACTCTGTCTTTTGTTTCATCCTTGCATCCTACTGTCAGTGCTTTATAAACATCCACCGAAAATTCATAAACTTTACTATTCCCTATTTTAAAATGAGCAGAAAGGATTGTGAACAGGGCCGGCCCAATGCATAAGCAAACTAAGCAGCAACTTAGGGCCCCAGGGCCACCAAGAGGGCCTCTCAGTGGAGCTGATTTTCTTTTTTTATCGTAACAATTTCAATGTCATTATATTAACAAAAAGCACAATTTCATCATGAAGTGATTTTTTTTCCACAATATATGTTTGATGATGTGTGTAGAAATAATTTATGGACAAAATAAAAAATTTAATTCTCTTGGGGGCCCCCTCGTGGCCGCGGTAGGCAGTGGCGCAAAAAGTGGGTAGGCACTGTATGCAACGCATAGGGGCGCTGCATAAGAGGGGGCGCAAAAACGATGTGGGATTTTTTTTTTCCAGTTAGCATTTTATGTCCTTAACAGCTGTTTGTGTATGAAATGATCAATAACAGAGGAACAGCACTGATTAGGTGCCCCTCCCCTCCTGCCAGCTGCTCTCCCCTCTCATACAGATAGCTTGGGCACACGTCCCTTCGAGAACGTGCTAAGCCGCGTTTTTTTTTTTTTTTTTCTTTTAAATTTGAATTGTAGTAGTGCACTTGACAACAGGGAGCTAAAAATGGGGTGGCAGAAAAAAATACATAAGATAAGTTAGCAAAACAATGTCTCAAAAAAGGATTTATCACTCAGGAAGGGAGGAAAGAGGAAAAATAGAAAAAAGCCAAGATAAAGGTATGTTTTAATATGTCTTTGTTATGTATTGTTTATAAAAAAAAACAATACATAACAAGGTTGCTATCAAGGTCGCTTGAAATTTTTATGCTAGCATCTTAGTGAAGCTGAGTTTTAACTTGAAATTAGTTTATTCTCCTGGTTGGCTAATACGAAAAGCTGTCACTCATCCCCTCCATGGTATGTTCATCCGGTTGGCATCTGGCAGGAGATTCCGTAGCATCCGCTGCAAAACAGCCAGACTGAGAAATAGTTGTCTTCCACTGGCCATCAGACTGCTCAACAATCCCATCCCTAAAACTATCCAAGGCTGCTTGAAAATATTAAGTTATATATATTTAGCAACACATTACTAATTGTTTATTATGTAATTATAGGCACACTTATGTTTCTATGTGTGCTCCGGTGACCAAGCGATGATATTTCATTTCCAATTGTACTTATGCTTCTTAGAGCAATGACAATAAGGTAAGTCTAAGTCTATATTTCTGGGGTTTTTTGGCTTCAAAACAGGATTTGATAACATTTGATAGCAATAACTAAAACTTCTCAATGTTTGACATTGTCTAGCAAAATGTTTTACATCAGGCTACATGGCAACTGCATTAATGTATCAATGAGCTGCTCTAAGCTGTAGTTGGGGATATGTTGTTTGTGGCTAATCATTTATGTGGCTAAAACAAACAATATTTTTACATCAACTTCTAAGTTATGCTAAACTTCTGTTAAAGTCATTTAAAGGCTCAGAATCAACCCAGTACTAGTACCGGTCCACATTCTCGAGAGAAAAACTCACATGGTGTAAATACAATTTTTACACCAGGTCAGTTATGCTGAAGAGAAATTAATTTAATCATAGAATGTCATGAATATGCATGTACGGCTGTTCCGATTGCTGTTTTCTGGCCGATTCCCACTTTCTAATCTTTAAAAATTCTGACCTGCCAATTTTGATTTTGGCCAATATCAATCTTTTTGTCTGAAATGCGTTTAAATATAGCAAGAAAGTCGCTGAGTTGGCAACAGTGCGGTGAATACTGTTCACTGTAAATGTTCAGACATGACCTTGTGGTCCTGTCTGTCAGTCAAACCTCTCATTATAGAGCAGATTTTTAAAATAAGATCAGTGATACTTCACGTGTAAGTATCAGCCGATCACCAATCCCCCAAAAACAAGGAAATAGCGCCCAGACATTGACTGGCCGATAAATGTATCCTATATTATACATGCATGGGATATAATGTAAACAGCACCATCGGAGATGCAATAAATTTATAGCAGGTGTGCGAATGATCTAATATTCTAACTGCTGATTCCAGCCGACCCACATTGTTAGCAGAAATAGTGGGCCCCAAAACCAAATTTCGCTTAGGGGCCCATGAGGCTTGGGCCGGCCCTGATTGTGAAGTTAAGGCTGAAAAAGAATGAAAACTTTTCATGAGAAGTTTTGGAACCTTCCTTCTTTTCAGAACCTCAGTTTGAGTTCTACTGAGATATTCTCTTCTGTTGTTTGGCTTTAAAACAGTTTTCTGTTGTCTGATGCTCTTTTTGCCACATAATGCCTTATCACAACACGTTGGGTGTTCATGTGAGGTCACGTTTGTATTATAGGAACACAAGTGCACATGCATGGACACATTGCCACTCACTCACTCAAGCCGTATGAAGTAGGAGTATGAAAGACAGAGGAAACAGATGATGACGTAATCAAGCCCATCAAAGTGTTTGTAGTCAGATTTTTTTTCACATGGTGGTCATGTGACTGTTTTCTTCCCACTTGTCTTAACATTAACTCTTGTCAAATAGTTTGCCTCACATCATTTGACGTGGAGTTGGATCATGTTTGATAATGTTCATGTTGCTTGCTTGTATTACAGGCTGCAAGAAAAAGAAAAGTTTAGAGAAACAATATGAAGTTTTAAACAACCACTTATATTGAAATAAACTCGCTGAAAACTAAACCTTTTTCCAGTAGTGTGAAGGTACCTGATGTGAAGTGTTGACTTTCTTTTCCCCCTCTTAAATCCTGTCTGCATCAGCGAGAATCTACACAAGTGATTCTTGGTGCATTTTTGACTTATTTCACTGAGATAAGCTTTTTTGGCCTTAGACAGTTTTATGTTCATAAAACACAGGAATTTTTTCAAACCACCAAGAAATTAATCAGTGAAGACTAATATGAAAAACAAATAATACAAATGGTGGAAATACTGTCAAGTTCCAGACGTTGATGTCACTGCCAGGATTGACGAAGGCTCAAAGAACAGGTGTTACAACACTCCAGGCATATATTTAAGCACTTGATCACTGATGAAGTGCTCCAGGGGACTGCAAAACATTTTCCACTGGTTCAATGCCAACAAATGAAGAAATAGGTTCACTACCTGTCATACTAGATCACAATTAGTTTGTTGTCCTGGTTCACTCTGAAGTCCATTCACCCTCTTCCACTCTTCAATTCATTTCTATTCCTCACAAAGCAGTTTTCCATCCACTCCCACACTCATACAATGGTTTTCAAGCCAGCCATTGTTGAATCACATGAGTTCATGGGAACTCATGTGAATTCATGGGAGGTGTTGCTCTTCTTGATATGTTATCAGCCTTTCTGGAGTTCGACTTTAGATACCAAAGATGGTGCATGTAAATCTAGTGGCACATTGTTACAGTAACCATCATCGATGCTTGAAACCACTACAGAACAGATTAACTGAAGCTACAGGCGAAAATGCTTTAGTTGGCACTTCTCCTACAAGTGCAGGAAAAGTCAAAATCAAGTTTGGTAGACCACTTTCCTCTCCTGAAGCAACTTCACCGGCACCCTGTAGAAGAACAAGCTGCATTGTGCCTCTGGATGTGAAAAGAATGGCATTGATCATTGATCATTTTCCAATAAGGGAAGACCAACAGAGATGCAAGCACTGTTCTGAAAATCACTTTGCAAAGGTACAGCTTTGGCTGAACAAAGACAGAAACTCTTTTGGGTCCTTCCGCGATGTAAAATAAATGGCTGTAAAAATTTGTCGGTGGAAAAAAAATCTAAGAGAAAAACTTCCTAAAGTGTTCCATATTTTCTAAATATTACAGGCAACATTTGTTTTTTCATCTAAAACTCGCATTGTTCTGAGCCAAAAGTTCTAAGAAAGCCTGCTGTATCAAATGTGATACAAAAAAATATATCATAAAATAAATGACATGGCAAAAAATTTTTTTATTTTGCTTTAAGGCTTTATGAAGATCCAAATTCTAAAAAAAATTAATTTTCTGACTATTTTTTGATGGCTCAGGCTTTATTTCTTTCATTAAATTAATTTGTTAAATTTTATTGTGATATGAATCTTACACTTGTAGGTATTCAGGTTTACTTCAACAAAAAAGTTTAATTTGAATATATCAGGATGAAATGTCAACACACTAAGAAAAAGGTTTATAAAGACGAGGTATTCAACGTTTTCTCTCTGCACAATGCAAAGTATTGTTTCTTTGGTGCTATATTCTGCTTCCTCTCTCATTTTAAATGCAATTTTCACTCTTTACTTTTTTCAGTCATTTAATACTCAAAATGCTTTCGTCATGTACGAAATAAAAGTTTGTTTTTATTTCTGCAATTTTTAAATTTTTATCTTTTATTAACATTTTCACATCCATCTGTTCATCAATGTGTTCTTTGTCCATCATGACCAACAAATTTGGCTTGTATTCCCTTCTAATCTTCTCGCGTTCGTTCTTAATGTCTTTCAAAATACCCGATCTTAGAATTCGTAGTATTTTATACTTTAAAACAACTTTTTCATATTTATCACCGTTTATGTTCAATGATTGCAATGATTCAATTTGAATTTGTACCTTTTCATTGTAATTGTTTGTAGTTTCTCTTATATACACAGAACTGTCACTTGTTACTTCATTGTCTTGTGGTTTATCGTCCAATTAGAGCCATCTCTTCATTCACTACTACTTCTACATCTGTATGTTATTTTATATTGCTGTTATTGTTTCCTGAATTTGTCCTTCCACACTAGTTGCTTCACAGCTTTTCTCTTCAACCAAATCATATGCGTTTTCAGTTTTGCTGTCAATTTCTTTATCTTTCAGTGTTCCTTTGTTGTTCTGTGAACTTTTATCAGTGCTTGGTTATTCGTCATTATTTGATGACATCTTTCTCACTTTTTGCAAAATATTATTTTCATATGATTCCAAGGGTTAGGGGGACATCCAGGAGAACATAATATGGGACATGTGGGTGGATTTAACATGGAACATATGGAAAATTTAACCACATTGTTTAACCACAAAATCTACAGTTTCTCAGTATTTCTATGCTGTTTCAAAGATTATAAAGCTGACAGTTAAATATTTTGCTGAAAAATTCACTTTGGTGCATTTTTTCACTTATCTCCCTGAGATAAAGTGCTGTTTTTTTTCTTTTCATAAAACACAGTGTCATGAAAAAATTACAATAAGGTCACATCTGCTAGTCCCGTCATTTGAAACGTTTGTGAACTCTCGCCAAAAGAACTATTTGGGTTACTTGTCAAGGTTAGAAGTTTGTTTTCCACAGCTGCGTAAGGACCAGACCGTCTTGTCAATTGTTATCCTTCTTTAACATTGTATAAAAACTTGAGGTCAGTATAACACAAATGTACATTAAGTGCACAGTGGCACAGTTGATAGAAGTGTTGCCTTGCAGCAAGAAGGTTCTAGGTTCGATTCCCAGCCCAGGGTCTTTCTGCATGCGTGGGTTCTCTGGGTACTCCGGCTTCCTCCCACAGTCCAAAAACAGGTTAATTGGTCTCTCTAAATTCTCCCAAGGTGTGAGTATGTGTGTGTATATGGTTGTTTTTCCTTTCTGTCTGTGTTGCCCTGTGACAGACTGGTGACCTGTCCAGGGTGAACCCCGCCTCTCACTGGAAATAGGCACTAGCAGCCCTACCGACCCCTGGTGTAAGAAAATTAATGAATGTGAAAAGAAGTAGTCACAGGACTAAGAAAACAAAACTTGCGCTTTCTCTTCTTATTTTCAAATAGGCCACCCTGACTTAACAAAATGGCATGGGCAGCAGGTGATTCATATGATAGTTGACATGGCTGGTATATGGGGGAGATAGTTGGCAGAGTGGGCGGAGAGGCAATTGGAGAAGTGCTTCTGGCTCTTGTCTTCTTCTGAAAAGCCGGAAAAGATGGAACAATAGGAGGAGAAACAGGAACCAGATCAAACACAATCACAGTCTCTTTGTGGTTCTATGATACCACAGAACAAGCATCCAAAGATTATTTCACTTGGATGCACTTTGGATGTTCCTCAGCTATGGTCTCTGTTGGTTCATAGACTAGGTTCTCAGCTTTTTCACCAGCCCACTGCTCTTTGGGTGAAAAAAACCTGATGTTCCATGGAGGTGTGGGGCTGCACCGGTACAGACATGCCTAGGAAAGACATAATTTTACTTAAAACACAAATAAATATCTATAGACACATGTCTTGCTCACTCTCTGTGGACTTGATATAACGCCGTACAGAAGTACACACACTCTCACACACGTACATGCATTACCTACAGAGAGGAGAAATTCATAAGCCCTCTGCATCTTCTCAAGAAAATTATTTGTCGTAGCAATGGGCTCCAAATGAGTAATTACGTCTGCTACCCACTTGCTTGAAGACTTTTCTTCCTTAGCAAAAAATTAAATAGGCTTATAGCCTAAAGAAGGGGTGTCCTAACTACGGCCTGCGGGCCAACTGCGGCCCGTGGACCAGTTTTTATTGGTCCGCAGCAAATTCTGAAAATATAATTGAATATGGCCCACACAAAAAGCTTGAGCTCAACTCTGTTGCACTTCTCAGTTTCAACAGGAGATGGAGCCAGCCACAGAAACTGAATTTAATTTATGATGATGCTGACCTGGACAGGCTTGTCTCTTTATTCATTACTGATAAAGTCATGAAGAGTAAAAAAACATTACATTTAATAATATATTCTGGTGCATACTATTTTGTGTTTCATGTTAAAATATTAATGGTGTTTGTCTTGTTTCATAATATAACAAGTAGTTAAAAAAGAGATAATTTACTTTCTATAACGATTACTTAGCGATAACAAGTAATAAATCAAACAGTTAAAATATAACATTGGTATTTGTTTACTACCGTAATCTTTCTTGTCACTCTTGTAACAAGCAGCATTCTACAACTTGTTTCTTGACAAATTCCTCATCTAAAAAAACAAATCATCCTTACACAGTGTAAATATCTCAACGGAGTAACTAAATTTATACTTCATCTTGTTATTGTTCCTATCTTTAGTTATTAACCTCTTAGATACAAGGAGCCTTGTTCCTAAATGAGTCTCTAAGAAACTAATCATTCTACTTACACTGTTTTTGTCCAAGTAGTAAAAATCAATTCCGTCTTTTCTCTCTTTTGTATTTGTGAAGCTCTTATACATTTTATGTTTAAGGACGAGTTGTTCTAAGTACAAGAATGTGCGTTTACTGTTTGATCTCTCTCTGATCTGCACAATACTCGTCCAATATTGTGCAGATCACAATTTTATCACAATCTGAGCATTGTTTATTTCTGTGTTTATAAGTAATGTCAGTGTTGCACTTAATACCCTTCCTTCTCAATTTCAAGACCTAGAACCGTTCTTCATGAATGCTCCTGCGTCTTTCTGAAACATTTACTCAAAATATTAAGATTGCTTAAATCTTTATGTCTAAGCAACAACAATGAGAGCAGGTCTGTCACGAGAAAAACCCTCTTTTGAAACAGCATAGAAATGAGAGCTGTAGTTTTGATGGTTTGAAATATAAACAAAGTCTAATTCCTGCGTGTCGTGGAAAAAAATTTCTTTCCAAGCACTGTTCAGGTAGAACCACTCAATCAGGTTTATTCATGCATTGTGCACTATTATGAGAGCTCATAAGACAATCATGCCGGTCTGGATGCAAGTCTTTTCCAGCTCACTAAGCTCTGCCAGCTTACAACATGTAAGTTTTTATACAATGATTAGGAAGGAAAACAAGGGGCAAAACGGTCTGGTCCTTACGCAGCTGTGGAAAACAACCTTCTAACCTCGTACAAGTAAGCCAAATAGTTCTTTACAAGTAACCCAAATACTGATTTTGGTGAGCGTTCGCAAACATTTCATATGACATGACTTGCAGATGTGACCTTATTGTAATTATTCCATGACAATCCCCTCTTCTGATAATAAATAAATATGGAAATATTTATTATTAATCAACATAATCAACAATCCCCTTCTCAGTCAAAAGACATAACAGTATTGTTGGATAAATTGTGATGTTATTAATCAAATATTTGTTATTCTCATTCATATTTATAATGTATCTTTTCTTATATGCTTTCATTGTTTAATTTCATCTTAGAATTAAGAACGTTTCTGTATTGTTGAATTACTCTGATTCCTTTCTCAGAAGGCCTCACTGAAAGAAAGCAGTGACAACAGGTTTCTGCAGGGTTGTCTCTCAGCAGGAAGCAAGGCCTCTTTGACCGGCTAGATTGCCATAAAACTATGACCATGAAGATGTACTACTTGCTCTGTTTAACCCTATGTCTGGAATGAGACTTTCAAGTGCAAGATACCTTGTGTTTTAGTTAGTGATTGTCATTGACTCTGTGGCTATGTGATGAAGTGTTTTCCCCTCCCTTAGAGTTACAGCGTTCTTTGTGATTAGGGATTCTGAAAACAATAAAAAGAGAGGAGCAGGCAAATGTGGTTTCAGAGAGGTAGTAGATTGTAACTGAAAGCACATCTCTGTCTGTTCTCCTCGTGAGTAAGAAAGAATCTAATTCTCTTGTCTTTCCTGTGTTTGTTTAACCTGTGTTTAATAGGTATTAAACCTGACATATTTTTGGTCCCTCGAGCCGGAGGTCAATATACCGGAAGGATTCTGGCAGGTATGGTGGACCCCAGTAAGAATGTGTGCACAGCAAGAGAACCTGTTAAAGGGCTGGGCTCGGCCTGCCTGCTGGGATCTGAAGGTTGACGACACTCCAAGGAAAGACGACAGGGGGTGAGTGATTCTTCTTTAAAAGTGGCGAGTGACTGAGGGTCATTGCGCACACAGAAAACCCTGTAAATTCTATGCTCTAACAGGTAAAAGTTAAGAGTCTAGAATTCCTGCGTCTTTCTAAAACACGTGCTCAAAATATTAAGATTGCTTAAATCTTAATTTAATCAATCTTAAACTAAGATTGCTTAAATCTTGATTTTGAATCAAGCAGGTTTTGAATCTATAATTTGTTGGTGGTGCATGTTAAACAAAAACATAGACAGAATCAACTACATCCATTTCAATGTGCAAAAACTGGGCAATTGGACACAGGCAGGCTTTGAGGCGGTACATGAGCAGCTGGCCGCTACATCACTGATGGCTTTCCAAAACCGCATTGCTCTTGACATGCTGCTGACTGAAAGAGGGGGAGTGTATGCTATCTTTGGAGAAAGGTGCTGCACTTTTTTACCCAACAACACAGCAGCTCATGGGAGCCTGATGAAGGTCATTGAGGGGCTCCATACCCTTAATGGCAAGATGAAGGAGTTCTCTGGAAGGAATACTTCCAGGTGGGTGAGTGGATGAATATTTTTGGAAAATACCAAACCCTTGTGCTTTAGTGTCAATGGCAGTCTTTGCTGCCATCCTAACCTTGTGTGGATGCTGTTGTATTCTTTGCCTGCACTCTTTGTTTAATCGTCTCATCACAGCAATTTTGCCCATGGGGGACCAGTGGACACCGATGTATCCTGATTCTAAGTTTTGGACTGAGTATAAACCTTGAGAGTAAACATGTTTGCTTTCCTAAAAATGAACTCCCAGCTGAAAATTGTTTGAAATGGCTGTTTAGGAGGGATATGAGAATTAGAACAAATATGTGATAAACAGGGGGGAAATGTTGGATAAATTGTGATGTTGTTAATCAAATATACTGCCTGGCCAAAATAAAAGTCGCCACCTGGATTTAACTAAGCAAATAGGTACAAGCCTCCTATTGGATAATTACTGCATAGGCGATTATCTTTCAGCTGGCAACAAGTTATTTAACCCCAGCTGATGCAATGAGTAACTCCTCATTTCTTAAACAACCATGGCAAAAGACACATCCTGTGGTCGTGGAAAAAACGTTAGTCTGTTCAAGAAGGGTCAAATCATTGGCATGTTCAGATTGCTAGGGAGCATAAAGATTGGACTCTGGAGGAATGGAAGAGGGTCATGTGGTCTGATGAGTCCAGATTTACCCTGTTTCAGAGTGATGGGCACATCAGGATAAGAAGAGAGGCAGGTGAAGTGATGCATCCATCATGCCTAGTGCCTACTGTACAAGCCTGTGGGGGCAGTATTATGATCTGGGGTTGCTGCAGTTGTTCAGGTCTAGGTTCAGCAACATTGTGTGCCCAAAGAATGAGGTCAGCTTTATCTCAGCGAGAAAATGCAAAATTGACACACTCTTAGTATTGAAAATTATATGATTAATTGTACATTATTTACTTTGAAACAACGAAGGAAACAATAAGTTCTGGTTGTCTGAAGTTGAAACAAAATTAAAATCCACTGTGACAAGAAATCCCAAGCTGATGGACCAAAAAAGCTTTATCTCAGCGAGAAAATGCAAAATTGACACAATTTGTGTATTCAGCATTATATTCATTTTTCTATCTTATTTTCATTGAATCAAGGTAGAAAAATATAAGTTGTGGATGTTTTATGCTGAAATACAGCTAAAATCCAGTGTTTCAGGAAATCCCAAGCTGAGAGACCAAAAAAGCTTTATCTGAGCGACAAAATGCAAAATTGACACAATCTTAATATTGAAAAATATCTGATTAATTTTACATTATTTACTTTGAAACAACATGGAAACAGTAAGTTCTGGTTGTCTGAAGCTGAAACAAAATTAAAATCCACTGTGACAAGAAATCCCAAGCTGAGAGACCAAAAAAGCTTTATCTCAGCGAGAAAATGCAAAATTGACACACTTTGTGTATTCAGCATTATATTCATTTTTCTATCTTATTTTCATTGAATCAAGGTAGAAAAATATAAGTTGTGGATGTTTTATGCTGAAATACAGCTAAAATCCAGTGTTTCAGGAAATCCCAAGCTGAGAGACCAAAAAAGCTTTATCTGAGTGACAAAATGCAAAATTGACACAATCTTAATATTGAAAAATATCTGATTAATTTTACATTATTTACTTTGAAACAACATTGGAAACAGTTAGTTCTGGTTGTCTGAAGCTGAAACAAAATTAAAATCCACTGTGACAAGAAATCCCAAGCTGATGGACCAAAAAAGCTTTATCTCAGCGAGAAAATGCAAAATTGACACAATTTGTGTATTCAGCATTATATTCATTTTTCTATCTTATTTTCATTGAATCAAGGTAGAAAAATATAAGTTGTGGATGTTTTATGCTGAAATACAGCTAAAATCCAGTGTTTCAGGAAATCCCAAGCTGAGAGACCAAAAAAGCTTTATCTGAGTGACAAAATGCAAAATTGACACAATCTTAATATTGAAAAATATCTGATTAATTTTACATTATTTACTTTGAAACAACATTGGAAACAGTAAGTTCTGGTTGTCTGAAGCTGAAACAAAATTAAAATCCACTGTGACAAGAAATCCCAAGCTGAGAGACCACCAAAAAAAGCTTTATCTGAGTGACAAAATGCAAAATTGACACAATCTTAATATTGAAAAAATATCTGATTAATTTTACATTATTTACTTTGAAACAACATTGGAAACAGTAAGTTCTGGTTGTCTGAAGCTGAAACAAAAATTAAAATCCACTGTGACAAGAAATCCCAAGCTGAGAGACCAAAAAAGCTTTATCTCAGCGAGAAAATGCGCATTTCACACACTTTGTGTATTCAGCATTACATTCATTTTTCTATCTTATTTTCATTGAATCAAGGTAGAAACATATTAGTTGTGGATGTTTTAAGCTGAAACAAAATTAAAATCCACTGTGACAAGAAATCCCAAGCTGATGGACCAAAAAAGCTTTATCTCAGCGAGAAAATGCAAAATTGACACAATTTGTGTATTCAGCATTATATTCATTTTTCTATCTTATTTTCATTGAATCAAGGTAGAAAAATATAAGTTGTGGATGTTTTATGCTGAAATACAGCTAAAATCCAGTGTTTCAGGAAATCCCAAGCTGAGAGACCAAAAAAGCTTTATCTGAGTGACAAAATGCAAAATTGACACAATCTTAATATTGAAAAATATCTGATTAATTTTACATTATTTACTTTGAAACAACATTGGAAACAGTAAGTTCTGGTTGTCTGAAGCTGAAACAAAATTAAAATCCACTGTGACAAGAAATCCCAAGCTGAGAGACCAAAAAAGCTTTATCTCAGCGAGAAAATGCAAAATTGACACACTTTGTGTATTCAGCATTACATTCATTTTTCTATATTATTTTCATTGAATAAAGGTAGAAAAATATAAGTTGTGGATGTTTTATGCTGAAATACAGCTAAAATCCACTGTGACAAGAAATCCCAAGCTGAGAGACCAAAAAAGCTTTATCTCAGCGAGAAAATGCAAAATTGACACACTTTGTGTATTCAGCATTACATTCATTTTTCTATCTTATTTTCATTGAATCAAGGTAGAAAAATATAAGTTGTGGATGTTTTATGCTGAAATACAGCTAAAATCGAGTTTTTCAGGAAATCACAAGCTGAGAGACCAAAAAATCATCATCTCAGCGAGAAAATGCAAAATTGACACTCTCTTAGTATTGAAAAATTTATGATTCATTTTAAATTATTTACTTTGAAACAACGCAGGAAACAATAAGTTCTGGTTGTCTGAAGCTGAAACAAAATTAAAATCCACTGTGACAAGAAATCCCAAGCTGAGAGACCAAAAAAGCTTTACCTCCGCGAGAAAATGCAAAATTGACACACTTTGTGTATTCAGCATTACATTCATTTTTTGGTCTCTCAGCTTGGGATTTCCTGAAACACTAGATTTCAGAATAATACATCTACAACTTATATTTTTCTACCTTGATGTACATTTTGAAACAGTGTGCTTTGTATAAAAAAAAGTTTGATGTAAAGATCTGAATTTGTTTTCTTAAGAAGAACATGTAAATTTAAAGAGTCTTATATTGTTAATAAAAATATTTGCATCAAGGTAGAAAAATATAAGTTGTGGATGTTTTATGCTGAAATACAGCTAAAATCCAGTTTTTCAGGATATCCCAAGCTGAGAGACCAAAAAAGCTTTATCTCAGCGAGAAAATGCAAAATTGACACACTCTTAGTATTGAAAATTATATGATTAATTTTACATTATTTACTTTGAAACAACATAGGAAACAATAAGTTCTGGTTGTCTGAAGCTGAAACAAAATTAAAATCCACTCTGACAAGAAATCCCAAGCTGAGAGACTAAAAAAGCTTTATCTCAGCGAGAAAATGCAAAATTGACACACTTTGTGTTTTCAGCATTACATTCATTTTTCTATCTTATTTTCATTGAATCAAGGTAGAAAAATATAAGTTGTGGATGTTTTATGCTGAAATACAGCTAAAATCGAGTTTTTCAGGAAATCACAAGCTGAGAGACCAAAAAATCATTATCTCAGCGAGAAAATGCAAAATTGACACTCTCTTAGTATTGAAAATTATATGATTAATTTTACATTATTTACTTTGAAACAACATTGGAAACAGTAAGTTCTGGTTGTCTGAAGCTGAAACAAAATTAAAATCCACTGTGACAAGAAATCCCAAGCTGAGAGACCAAAAAAGCTTTATCTCAGCGAGAAAATGCAAAATTGACACACTTTGTTTATTCAGCATTACAATCATTTTTCTATCTTATTTTCATTGAATCAAGGTAGAAAAATATAAGTTGTGGATGTTTTATGCTGAAATAGAGCTAAAATCCAGTGTTTCAGGAAATCCCAAGCTGCAAGACCAAAAAAGCTTTATCTAAGCGAGAAAATGCAAAATTGAAACACTCTTAGTATTGAAAATTATATGATTCATTTTACATTATTTACTTTTAAACAACGTATTGAAAATTATATGATTAATTTTACATTATTTACTTTGAAACATCGTAGGAAACAATAAGTTCTGGTTGTCTGAAGTTGAAACAAAATTAAAATCCACTGTGACAAGAAATCCCAAGCTGAGAGACCAAAAAAGCTTTATCTCAGCAAGAAAATGCAAAATTGACACACTTTGTGTATTCAGCATTACATTCATTTTTTGGTCTCTCAGCTTGGGATTTCCTGAAACACTAGATTTCAGCATAATACATCTACAACTTATATTTTTCTACCTTGATGTACATTTTGAAACAGTGTGCTTTGTATAAAAAAAAGTTTGATGTAAAGATCTGAATTTGTTTTCTTAAGAAGAACATGTAAATTTAAAGAGTCTTATATTATTAAAAAAAATATTTGCATCAAGGTAGAAAAATATAAGTTGTGGATGTTTTATGCTGAAATAAGCTAAAATCCAGTTTTTCAGGAAATCCCAAGCTGAGAGACCAAAAAAGCTTTATCTCAGCGAGAAAATGCAAAATTGACACACTTTGTGTATTCAGCATTACATTCATTTTTGGTCTCTCAGCTTGGGATTTCATTGAAATCACTAGGTCAGCATAAAATCTACAAAGTTGTGGATGTTTTCTACGCTGATGTACATGCTGAAACCCAGTGTGCTTTCAGGGATAAAACCCAAGTCTGATGTAAAGATCTAAATTTGCTTTATCTCAGCGAAGAAACATGCAAAATTTACAGACTCTGTGTATTCAGCATTACATTCATTTATTTCTATCTTATTTTCATTGAATCAAGGTAGAAAAATATAAGTTGTGGATGTTTTATGCTGAAATAGAGCTGACAAGAAATCCCAAGCTGAGAGACCAAAAAAGCTTTATCTCAGAGAGAAAATGCAAAATTGACACACTTTGTGTTTTCAGCATTACATTCATTTTTTGGTCTCTCAGCTGGGGATTTCCTGAAACACTAGATTTCAGAATAATACATCTACAACTTATATTTTTCTACCTTGATGTACATTTTGAAACAGTGTGCTTTGTATAAAAAAAAAGTTTGATGTAAAGATCTGAATTTGTTTTCTTAAGAAGAACATGTAAATTTAAAGAGTCTTATATTGTTAAAAAAAATATTTGCATCAAGGTAGAAAAATATAATTTGTGGATGTTTTATGCTGAAATACAGCTAAAATCCAGTTTTTCGGGATATCCCAAGCTGGGAGACCAAAAAAGCTTTATCTCAGCGAGAAAATGCAAAATTGACTGACTCTGAGTGTTCAAAATTATATTATTAATTTTACATTATTTACTTTTAAACAACTTAGAAAACAATAAGTTCTGGTTGTCTGAAGCTGAAACAAAGTTATAATCCACTGTGACCAGGAAATCCCAAGCTGAGAGACCAAAAAAAGCTTTATCTCAGCGAGAAAATGCAAAATTGACACACTTTGTGTTTTGAGCACTACATTCATTTTTCTATCTTATTTTCATTGAATCAAGGTAGAAAAATATAAGTTGTGGATGTTTTAAGATGAAACTAAGCTAAACTCCAGTGTTTCAGGAAATCCCAAGCTGAGAGACCAAAAAAGTTTTATCTCAGCAAGAAAATGCCAAATTGACTGACTCTGAGTGTTCAAAATTATATTATTAATTTTACATTATTTACTTTCAAACAACTTAGAAAACAATAAGTTCTGGTTGTCTGAAGCTGAAACAAAGTTATAATCCACTGTGACAAGGAATCCCAAGCTGAGAGACCAAAAAAGCTTTATCTCAGCAAGAAAATGCCAAATTGACTGACTCTGAGTGTTCAAAATTATATTATTAATTTTACATTATTTACTATCAAACAACTTAGAAAACAATAAGTTCTGGGTTGTCTGAAGCTGAAACAAAGTTATAATCCACTGTGACAAGAAATACCAAGCTGAGAGACCAAAAAAGCTTTATCTCAGCGAGAAAATGCAAAATTGACACACTTTGTGTTTTGAGCACTACATTCATTTTTCTATCTTATTTTCATTGAATCAAGGTAGAAAAATATAAGTTTGGGATGTTTTAAGATGAAACTAAGCTAAAATCCAGTGTTTCAGGAAATCCCAAGCTGAGAGACCAAAAAAGCTTTATCTCAGCAAGAAAATGCCAAATTGACTGACTCTGAGTGTTCAAAATTATATTATTAATTTTACATTATTTACTATCAAACAACTTAGAAAACAATAAGTTCTGGTTGTCTGAAGCTGAAACAAAGTTATAATCCACTGTGACAAGAAATACCAAGCTGAGAGACCAAAAAAGCTTTATCTCAGCGAGAAAATGCAAAATTGACACACTTTGTGTTTTGAGCACTACATTCATTTTTCTATCTTATTTTTATTGAATCAAGGTAGAAAAATATAAGTTGTGGATGTTTTAAGATGAAACTAAGCTAAACTCCAGTGTTTAAGGAAATCCCAAGCTGAGAGACCAAAAAAGCTTTATCTCAGCGAGAAAATGCCAAATTGACTGACTCTGAGTGTTCAAAATTATATTATTAATTTTACATTATTTACTATCAAACAACTTAGAAAACAATAAGTTCTGGTTGTCTGAAGCTGAAACAAAGTTATAATCCACTGTGACAAGAAATACCAAGCTGAGAGACCAAAAAAGCTTTATCTCAGCGAGAAAATGCAAAATTGACACACTTTGTGTTTTGAGCACTACATTCATTTGTTCTATCTTATTTTCATTTGAATCAAGGTAGAAAAATATACGTTTGTGGATGTTTTAAGATGAAACTAAGCTAAAATCCAGTGTTTCAGGAAATCCCAAGCTGAGAGACCAAAAAAGCTTTATCTCAGCAAGAAAATGCCAAATTGACTGACTCTGAGTGTTCAAAATTATATTATTAATTTTACATTATTTACTATCAAACAACTTAGAAAACAATAAGTTCTGGTTGTCTGAAGCTGAAACAAAGTTATAATCCACTGTGACAAGAAATACCAAGCTGAGAGACCAAAAAAGCTTTATCTCAGCGAGAAAATGCAAAATTGACACACTTTGTGTTTTGAGCACTACATTCATTTTTCTATCTTATTTTCATTGAATCAAGGTAGAAAAATATAAGTTTTGGATGTTTTAAGATGAAACTAAGCTAAAATCCAGTGTTTCAGGAAATCCCAAGCTGAGAGACCAAAAAGCTTTATCTCAGCAAGAAAATGCCAAAATTGACTGACTCTGAGTGTTCAAAATTATATTATTAATTTTACATTATTTACTATCAAACAACTTAGAAAAACAATAAGTTCTGGTTGTCTGAAGCTGAAACAAAGTTATAATCCACTGTGACAAGAAATACCAAGCTGAGAGACCAAAAAGCTTTATCTCAGCGAGAAAATGCAAAATTGACACACTTTGTGTTTTGAGCATTACATTCATTTTTCTATCTTATTTTCATTGAATCAAGGTAGAAAAATATAAGTTTGTGGATGTTTTAAGGTGAAACTAAGCTAAAATCCATTGTTTCAGGAAATCCCAAGCTGAGAGACCAAAAAGCTTTATCTCAGCAAGAAAATGCCAAATTGACTGACTCTGAGTGTTCAAAATTATATTATTAATTTTACATTATTTACTATCAAACAACTTAGAAAAACAATAAGTTCTGGTTGTCTGAAGCTGAAACAAAGTTATAATCCACTGTGACAAGAAATACCAAGCTGAGAGACCAAAAAAGGTTTATCTCAGCGAGAAAATGCAAAATTGACACACTTTGTGTTTTTGAGCACTACATTCATTTTTCTATCTTATTTTCATTGAATCAAGGTAGAAAAATATAAGTTTTGGATGTTTTAAGATGAAACTAAGCTAAAATCCAGTGTTTCAGGAAATCCCTAGCTGAGAGACCAAAAAAGCTTTATCTCAGCAAGAAAATGCCAAATTGACTGACTCTGAGTGTTCAAAATTATATTATTAATTTTACATTATTTACTATCAAACAACTTAGAAAACAATAAGTTCTGGTTGTCTGAAGCTGAAACAAAGTTATAATCCACTGTGACAAGAAATACCCAAGCTGAGAGACCAAAAAAAGCTTTATCTCAGCAAGAAAATGCCAAATTGACTGACTCTGAGTGTTCAAAATTATATTATTAATTTTACATTATTTACTATCAAACAACTTAGAAAACAATAAGTTCTGGTTGTCTGAAGCTGAAACAAAGTTATAATCCACTGTGACAAGAAATACCAAGCTGAGAGACCAAAAAAGCTTTATCTCAGCGAGAAAATGCAAAATTGACACACTTTGTGTTTTGAGCACTACATTCATTTTTCTATCTTATTTTCATTGAATCAAGGTAGAAAAATATAAGTTTTGGATGTTTTAAGATGAAACTAAGCTAAAATCCAGTGTTTCAGGAAATCCCAAGCTGAGAGACCAAAAAAGCTTTATCTCAGCAAGAAAATGCCAAATTGACTGACTCTGAGTGTTCAAAATTATATTATTAATTTTACATTATTTACTATCAAACAACTTAGAAAACAATAAGTTCTGGTTGTCTGAAGCTGAAACAAAGTTAAAATCCACTGTGACAAGAAATACCAAGCTGAGAGACCAAAAAAGCTTTATCTCAGCGAGAAAATGCAAAATTGACACACTTTGTGTATTCAGCATTACATTCATTTTTCTATCTTATTTTCATTGAATCAAGGTAGAAAAATATAAGTTTGTGGATGTTTTAAGATGAAATCAAAGTTATAATCCACTGTGACAAGAAATACCAAGCTGAGAGACCAAAAAAAGCTTTATCTCAGCGAGAAAAATGCAAAATTGACACACTTTGTGTATTCGAGCATTACATTCATTTTTCTATCTTATTTTCATTGAATCAAGGTAGAAAAATATAAGTTGTGGATGTTTTAAGATGAAACTAAGCTAAAATGCAGTGTTTCAGGAAATCCCTAAGCTGAGAGACCAAAAAGCTTTATCTCAGCAAGAAAATGCCAAATTGACTGACTCTGAGTGTTCAAAATTATATTATTAATTTTACATTATTTACTATCAAACAACTTAGAAAACAATAAGTTCTGGTTGTCTGAAGCTGAAACAAAGTTATAATCCACTGTGACAAGAAATACCAAGCTGAGAGACCAAAAAAGCTTTATCTCAGCGAGAAAATGCAAAATTGACACACTTTGTGTTTTGAGCACTACATTCATTGTTCTATCTTATTTTCATTGAATCAAGGTAGAAAAATATAAGTTGTTGATGTTTTAAGATGAAACTAAGCTAAAATCCAGTGTTTCAGGAAATCCCAAGCTGAGAGACCAAAAACTTTATCTCAGCAAGAAAATGCCAAATTGACTGACTCTGAGTGTTCAAAATTATATTATTAATTTTACATTATTTACTATCAAACAACTTAGAAAACAATAAGTTCTGGTTGTCTGAAGCTGAAACAAAGTTATAATCCACTGTGACAAGAAATACCAAGCTGAGAGACCAAAAAAGCTTTATCTCAGCGAGAAAATGCAAAATTGACACACTTTGTGTTTTGAGCACTACATTCATTTTTCTATCTTATTTTCATTGAATCAAGGTAGAAAAATATAAGTTTTGGATGTTTTAAGATGAAACTAAGCTAAAATCCAGTGTTTCAGGAAATCCCAAGCTGAGAGACCAAAAAAGCTTTATCTCAGCGAGAAAATGCCAAATTGACTGACTCTGAGTGTTCAAAATTATATTATTAATTTTACATTATTTACTATCAAACAACTTAGAAAACAATAAGTTCTGGTTGTCTGAAGCTGAAACAAAGTTATAATCCACTGTGACTAGAAATACCAAGCTGAGAGACCAAAAAAGCTTTATCTCAGCGAGAAAATGCAAAATTGACACACTTTGTGTTATGAGCACTACATTCATTTTTCTATCTTATTTTCATTGAATCAAGGTAGAAAAATATAAGTTTTGGATGTTTTAATATGAAACTAAGCTAAAATTCATTGTTTCAGGAAATCCCAAGCTGAGAGACCAAAAAGCTTTATCTCAGCAAGAAAATGCCAAATTGACTGACTCTGAGTGTTCAAAATTATATTATTAATTTTACATTATTTACTATCAAACAACTTAGAAAACAATAAGTTCTGGTTGTCTGAAGCTGAAACAAAGTTATAATCCACTGTGACTAGAAATACCAAGCTGAGAGACCAAAAAAGCTTTATCTCAGCGAGAAAATGCAAAATTGACACACTTTGTGTTATGAGCACTACATTCATTTTTCTATCTTATTTTCATTGAATCAAGGTAGAAAAATATAAGTTTTGGATGTTTTAATATGAAACTAAGCTAAAATTCATTGTTTCAGGAAATCCCAAGCTGAGAGACCAAAAAAGCTTTATCTCAGCAAGAAAATGCCAAATTGACTGACTCTGAGTGTTCAAAATTATATTATTAATTTTACATTATTTACTATCAAACAACTTAGAAAACAATAAGTTCTGGTTGTCTGAAGCTGAAACAAAGTTATAATCCACTGTGACAAGAAATACCAAGCTGAGAGACCAAAAAAGCTTTATCTCAGCGAGAAAATGCAAAATTGACACACTTTGTGTTATGAGCACTACATTCATTTTTCTATCTTATTTTCATTGAATCAAGGTAGAAAAATATAAGTTTTGGATGTTTTAATATGAAACTAAGCTAAATTGCATTGTTTCAGGAAATCCAAAGCTGAGAGACCAAAAAAGCTTTATCTCAGCAAGAAAATGCCAAATTGACTGACTCTGAGTGTTCAAAATTATATTATTAATTTTACATTATTTACTATCAAACAACTTAGAAACCAATAAGTTTTGGATGTTTTAATATGAAACTAAGCTAAAATCCAGTGTTTCAGGAAATCCCAAGCTGAGAGACCAAAAAAGCTTTATCTCAGCGAGAAAATGCCAAATTGACTGACTCTGAGTGTTCAAAATTATATTATTAATTTTACATTATTTACTATCAAACAACTTAGAAAACAATAAGTTCTGGTTGTCTGAAGCTGAAACAAAGTTATAATCCACTTTGACTAGAAATACCAAGCTGAGAGACCAAAAAAGCTTTATCTCAGCGAGAAAATGCAAAATTGACACACTTTGTGTTATGAGCACTACATTCATTTTTCTATCTTATTTTCATTGAATCAAGGTAGAAAAATATAAGTTTTGGATGTTTTAATATGAAACTAAGCTAAAATGCATTGTTTCAGGAAATCCCAAGCTGAGAGACCAAAAAAGCTTTATCTCAGCAAGAAAATGCCAAATTGACTGACTCTGAGTGTTCAAAATTATATTATTAATTTTACATTATTTACTATCAAACAACTTAGAAAACAATAAGTTCTGGTTGTCTGAAGCTGAAACAAAGTTATAATCCACTGTGACTAGAAATACCAAGCTGAGAGACCAAAAAAGCTTTATCTCAGCGAGAAAATGCAAAATTGACACACTTTGTGTTATGAGCACTACATTCATTTTTCTATCTTATTTTCATTGAATCAAGGTAGAAAAATATAAGTTTTGGATGTTTTAATATGAAACTAAGCTAAAATCCAGTGTTTCAGGAAATCCCAAGCTGAGAGACCAAAAAAGCTTTATCTCAGCGAGAAAATGCAAAATTGACACACTTTGTGTATTCAGCATTACATTCATTTTCTATCTTATTTTCATTGAATCAAGGTAGAAAAATATAAGTTTTGGATGTTTTAAGATGAAACTAAGCTAAAATCCAGTGTTTCAGGAAATCCCAAGCTGAGAGACCAAAAAGCTTTATCTCAGCAAGAAAATGCCAAATTGACTGACTCTGAGTGTTCAAAATTATATTATTAATTTTACATTATTTACTATCAAACAACTTAGAAAACAATAAGTTCTGGTTGTCTGAAGCTGAAACAAAGTTATAATCCACTGTGACAAGAAATACCAAGCTGAGAGACCAAAAAAGCTTTATCTCAGCGAGAAAATGCAAAATTGGCACACTTTGTGTATTCAGCATTACATTCATTTTCTATCTTATTTTCATTGAATCAAGGTAGAAAAATATAAGTTTGGGATGTTTTAAGATGAATCTAAGCTAAAATGCATTGTTTCAGGAAATCCCAAGCTGAGAGACCAAAAAAAGCTTTATCTCAGCGAGAAAATGCAAAATTGACACACTTTGTGTTATGAGCACTACATTCATTTTTTCTATCTTATTTTCATTGAATCAAGGTAGAAAAATATAAGTTTTGATGTTTTAATATGAAACTAAGCTAAAATGCATTGTTTCAGGAAATCCCAAGCTGAGAGACCAAAAAAGCTTTATCTCAGCAAGAAAATGCCAAATTGACTGACTCTGAGTGTTCAAAATTATATTATTAATTTTACATTATTTACTATCAAACAACTTAGAAAACAAAAAGTTCTGGTTGTCTGAAGCTGAAACAAAGTTATAATCCACTGTGACTAGAAACACCCAAAGCTGAGAGACCAAAAGCTTTATCTCAGCGAGAAAAGTGCAAAATTGACACACTTTGTGTATTCAGCATTACATTCCTTTTTCTATCTTATTTTCATTGAATCATGGTAGAAAAAATATAAGTTTGGATGTTTTAAGATGAAACTAAGCTAAAATCCAGTGTTTCAGGAAATACCAAGCTGAGAGACCAAAAAAGCTTTATCTCAGCGAGAAAATGCAAAATTGACACACTTTGTGTATTCAGCATTACATTCATTTTTTTTACATTACTTACTATCAAACAACTTAGAAAACAATAAGTTCTGGTTGTCTGAAGCTGAAACAAAGTTATAATCCACTGTGACTAGAAATACCAAGCTGAGAGACCAAAAAGCTTTATCTCAGCGAGAAAATGCCAAATTGACTGACTCTGAGTGTTCAAAATTATATTATTAATTTTACATTATTTACTATCAAACAACTTAGAAAACAATAAGTTCTGGTTGTCTGAAGCTGAAACAAAGTTATAATCCACTGTGACTAGAAATCCCAAGCTGAGAGACCAAAAAAGCTTTATCTCAGCAAGAAAATGCCAAATTGACTGACTCTGAGTGTTCAAAATTATATTATTAATTTTACATTATTTACTATCAAACAACTTAGAAAACAATAAAGTTCTGGTTGTCTGAAGCTGAAACAAAGTTATAATCCACTGTGACTAGAAATACCAAGCTGAGAGACCAAAAAAGCTTTATCTCAGCGAGAAAAGTGCAAAATTGACACACTTTGTGTATTCAGCATTACATTCCTTTTTCTATCTTATTTTCATTGAATCATGGTAGAAAAATATAAGTTTGGATGTTTTAAGATGAAACTAAGCTAAAATCCAGTGTTTCAGGAAATCCCAAGCTGAGAGACCAAAAAAGCTTTATCTCAGCAAGAAAATGCCAAATTGACTGACTCTGAGTGTTCAAAATTATATTATTAATTTTACATTATTTACTATCAAACAACTTAGAAAACAATAAGTTCTGGTTGTCTGAAGCTGAAACAAAGTTATAATCCACTGTGACTAGGAAATACCAAGCTGAGAGACCAAAAAAGCTTTATCTCAGGGAGAAAATGCAAAATTGACACACTTTGTGTTATGAGCACTACATTCATTTTTCTATCTTATTTTCATTGAATCAAGGTAGAAAAATATAAGTTTTGGATGTTTTAATATGAAACTAAGCTAAAATCCAGTGTTTCAGGAAATCCCAAGCTGAGAGACCAAAAAAGCTTTATCTCAGCGAGAAAATGCCAAATTGACTGACTCTGAGTGTTCAAAATTATATTATTAATTTTACATTATTTACTATCAAACAACTTAGAAAACAATAAGTTCTGGTTGTCTGAAGCTGAAACAAAGTTATAATCCACTTTGACTAGAAATACCAAGCTGAGAGACCAAAAAAGCTTTATCTCAGCGAGAAAATGCAAAATTGACACACTTTGTGTATTCAGCATTACATTCATTTTCTATCTTATTTTCATTGAATCAAGGTAGAAAAATATAAGTTTTGGATGTTTTAAGATGAAACTAAGCTAAAATCCAGTGTTTCAGGAAATCCCAAGCTGAGAGACCAAAAAAGCTTTATCTCAGCAAGAAAATGCCAAATTGACTGACTCTGAGTGTTCAAAATTATATTATTAATTTTACATTATTTACTATCAAACAACTTAGAAAACAATAAGTTCTGGTTGTCTGAAGCTGAAACAAAGTTATAATCCACTGTGACTAGAAATACCAAGCTGAGAGACCAAAAAAGCTTTATCTCAGCGAGAAAGTGCAAAATTGACACACTTTGTGTATTCAGCATTACATTCCTTTTCTATCTTATTTTCATTGAATCATGGTAGAAAAATATAAGTTTGGATGTTTTAAGATGAAACTAAGCTAAAATCCAGTGTTTCAGGAAATACCAAGCTGAGAGACCAAAAAAGCTTTATCTCAGCGAGAAAATGCAAAATTGACACACTTTGTGTTATGAGCACTACATTCATTTTTCTATCTTATTTTCATTGAATCAAGGTAGAAAAATATAAGTTTTGGATGTTTTAATATGAAACTAAGCTAAAATCCAGTGTTTCAGGAAATCCCAAGCTGAGAGACCAAAAAGCTTTATCTCAGCAAGAAAATGCCAAATTGACTGACTCTGAGTGTTCAAAATTATATTATTAATTTTACATTATTTACTATCAAACAACTTAGAAAACAATAAGTTCTGGTTGTCTGAAGCTGAAACAAAGTTATAATCCACTGTGACAAGAAATACCAAGCTGAGAGACCAAAAAAGCTTTATCTCAGCGAGAAAATGCAAAATTGACACACTTTGTGTATTCAGCATTACATTCATTTTCTATCTTATTTTCATTGAATCAAGGTAGAAAAAGATAAGTTCTGGTTGTCTGAAGCTGAAACAAAGTTATAATCCACTGTGACTAGAAATACCAAGCTGAGAGACCAAAAAAGCTTTATCTCAGCAAGAAAATGCCAAATTGACTGACTCTGAGTGTTCAAAATTATATTATTAATTTTACATTATTTACTATCAAACAACTTAGAAAACAATAAGTTCTGGTTGTCTGAAGCTGAAACAAAGTTATAATCCACTGTGACTAGAAATACCAAGCTGAGAGACCAAAAAAGCTTTATCTCAGCGAGAAAATGCAAAATTGACACACTTTGTGTTATGAGCACTACATTCATTTTTCTATCTTATTTTCATTGAATCAAGGTAGAAAAATATAAGTTTTGGATGTTTTAAGATGAAACTAAGCTAAAATCCAGTGTTTCAGGAAATCCCAAGCTGAGAGACCAAAAAGCTTTATCTCAGCGAGAAAATGCCAAATTGACTGACTCTGAGTGTTCAAAATTATATTATTAATTTTACATTATTTACTATCAAACAACTTAGAAAACAATAAGTTTTGGATGTTTTAAGATGAAACTAAGCTAAAATCCAGTGTTTCAGGAAATACCAAGCTGAGAGACCAAAAAAGCTTTATCTCAGCGAGAAAATGCAAAATTGACACACTTTGTGTTATGAGCACTACATTCATTTTTCTATCTTATTTTCATTGAATCAAGGTAGAAAAATATAAGTTTTGGATGTTTTAATATGAAACTAAGCTAAAATGCATTGTTTCAGGAAATCCCAAGCTGAGAGACCAAAAAAGCTTTATCTCAGCAAGAAAATGCCAAATTGACTGACTCTGAGTGTTCAAAATTATATTATTAATTTTACATTATTTACTATCAAACAACTTAGAAAACAATAAGTTCTGGTTGTCTGAAGCTGAAACAAAGTTATAATCCACTGTGACAAGAAATACCAAGCTGAGAGACCAAAAAAGCTTTATCTCAGCGAGAAAATGCAAAATTGACACACTTTGTGTATTCAGCATTACATTCATTTTCTATCTTATTTTCATTGAATCAAGGTAGAAAAAGATAAGTTGTGGATGTTTTAAGCTGAAACAAAGTTATAATCCACTGTGACTAGAAATACCAAGCTGAGAGACCAAAAAAGCTTTATCTCAGCGAGAAAATGCAAAATTGACACACTTTGTGTATTCAGCATTACATTCATTTTCTATCTTATTTTCATTGAATCAAGGTAGAAAAATATAAGCTGTGGATGTTTTAAGATGAAATCAAAGTTATAATCCACTGTGACAAGAAATACCAAGCTGAGAGACCAAAAAGCTTTATCTCACCAAGAAAATGCAAAATTGACACACTCTGTGTATTCATCATTACATTCATTTTTCTATCTTATTTTCATTGAATCAAGGTAGAAAAATATAAGTTTTGATGTTTTAATATGAAACTAAGCTAAAATGCATTGTTTCAGGAAATCCCAAGCTGAGAGACCAAAAAGGCTTTATCTCAGCAAGAAAATGCCAAATTGACTGACTCTGAGTGTTCAAAATTATATTATTAATTTTTACATTATTTACTATCAAACAACTTAGAAAACAATAAGTTTTGGATGTTTTAAGATGAAACTAAGCTAAAATCCAGTGTTTCAGGAAATCCCAAGCTGAGAGACCAAAAAAGCTTTATCTCAGCAAGAAAATGCCAAATTGACTGACTCTGAGTGTTCAAAATTATATTATTAATTTTACATTATTTACTATCAAACAACTTAGAAAACAATAAGTTCTGGTTGTCTGAAGCTGAAACAAAGTTATAATCCACTGTGACAAGAAATACCAAGCTGAGAGACCAAAAAAGCTTTATCTCAGCGAGAAAAGTGCAAAATTGACACACTTTGTGTATTCAGCATTACATTCATTTTTCTATCTTATTTTCATTGAATCAAGGTAGAAAAATATAAGTTTGGATGTTTTAAGATGAAACTAAGCTAAAATCCAGTGTTTCAGGAAATCCCAAGCTGAGAGACCAAAAAAGCTTTATCTCAGCAAGAAAATGCCAAATTGACTGACTCTGAGTGTTCAAAATTATATTATTAATTTTACATTACTTTACTATCAAACAACTTAGAAAACAATAAGTTCTGGTTGTCTGAAGCTGAAACAAAGTTATAATCCACTGTGACTAGAAATACCAAGCTGAGAGACCAAAAAAGCTTTATCTCAGCGAGAAAATGCAAAATTGACACACTTTGTGTTATGAGCACTACATTCATTTTTCTATCTTATTTTCATTGAATCAAGGTAGAAAAATATAAGTTGTTGATGTTTTAATATGAATCTAAGCTAAAATGCATTGTGTCAGGAAATCCCAAGCTGAGAGACCAAAAAAGCTTTATCTCAGCAAGAAAATGCCAAATTGACTGACTCTGAGTGTTCAAAATTATATTATTAATTTTACATTATTTACTATCAAACAACTTAGAAAACAATAAGTTCTGGTTGTCTGAAGCTGAAACAAAGTTATAATCCAAACCCAAGCTGAGAGACCAAAAAAGCTTTATCTCAGCGAGAAAATGCAAAATTGACACACTTTGTGTATTCAGCATTACATTCATTTTCTATCTTATTTTCATTGAATCAAGGTAGAAAAATATAAGCTGTGGATGTTTTAAGATGAAACTAAGCTAAAATGCATTGTTTCAGGAAATCCCAAGCTGAGAGACCAAAAAAGCTTTATCTCAGCAAGAAAATGCCAAATTGACTGACTCTGAGTGTTCAAAATTATATTATTAATTTTACATTATTTACTATCAAACAACTTAGAAAACAATAAGTTCTGGTTGTCTGAAGCTGAAACAAAGTTATAATCCACTGTTTGACAAGAAATACCCAAGCTGAGAGACCAAAAAGCTTTATCTCAGCAAGAAAAATGCCAAATTGACTGACTCTGAGTGTTCAAAATTATATTATTAATTTTACATTATTTACTATCAAACAACTTAGAAAACAATAAGTTCTGGTTGTCTGAAGCTGAAACAAAGTTATAATCCACTGTGACAAGAAATACCAAGCTGAGAGACCAAAAAAGCTTTATCTCAGCGAGAAAATGCAAAATTGACACACTTTGTGTATTCAGCATTACATTCATTTTTCTATCTTATTTTCATTGAATCAAGGTAGAAAAATATAAGTTGTGGATGTTTTTAAGATGAATCTAAGCTAAAATGCATTGTTTCAGGAAATCCCAAGCTGAGAGACCAAAAAAGCTTTATCTCAGCAAGAAAAATGCCAAATTGACTGACTCTAACTGTTCAAAATTATATTATTAATTTTACATTATTTACTATCAAACAACTTAGAAAACAATAAGTTCTGGTTGTCTGAAGCTGAAACAAAGCTATAAATCCAGTGTGACAAGAAATACCCAAGCTGAGAGACCAAAAAAGCTTTATCTCAGCGAGAAAATGCCAAATTGACTGACTCTGAGTGTTCAAAATTATATTATTAATTTTACATTATTTACTATCAAACAACTTAGAAAACAATAAGTTCTGGTTGTCTGAAGCTGAAACAAAGTTATAATCCACTGTGACTAGAAATACCAAGCTGAGAGACCAAAAAGCTTTATCTCAGCGAGAAAAGTGCAAAATTGACACACTTTGTGTATTCAGCATTACATTCCTTTTCTATCTTAGATTCATTGAAGCATGGTAGAAAAAATATAAGTTTGGATGTTTTAAGATGAAACTAAGCTAAAATCCAGTGTTTCAGGAAATCCCAAGCTGAGAGACCAAAAAAGCTTTATCTCAGCAAGAAAATGCCAAATTGACTGACTCTGAGTGTTCAAAATTATATTATTAATTTTACATTACTTACTATCAAACAACTTAGAAAACAATAAGTTCTGGTTGTCTGAAGCTGAAACAAAGTTATAATCCACTGTGACTAGAAATCCCAAGCTGAGAGACCAAAAAGCTTTATCTCAGACGAGAAAATGCCAGTGACTGACTCTGAGTGTTCAAAAATTATATTATTAATTTCTACATTATTGCTATCAAACAACTTTAGAAAACAATAAGTTCTGGTTGTCTGAAGCTGAAACAAAGTTATAATCCACTTTGACAAGAAATACCAGGCTGAGAGACCAAGCTTTATCATCAGAAAGTGCAAAATTGACACACTTTCGTAGTATCCAGCATTACATTCCTTTTCTATCTTATTTTCATTGAATCAAGGTAGAAAAATATAAGTTTCGATGTTTTAAGATGAAACTAAGCTAAAATCCAGTGTTTCAGGAAATCCCAAGCTGAGACCAAAAAAGCTTTATCTCAGCAAGAAAATGCCAAATTGACTGACTCTGGAGTGTTCAAAATTATATTATTAATTTTACATTGTTTACTATCAAACAACTTAGAAAACAATAAGTTCTGGTTGTCTGAAGCTGAAACAAAGTTATAATCCACTGTGACTAGAAATACCAAGCTGAGAGACCAAAAAGCTTTATCTCAGCGAGAAAATGCAAAATTGACACACTTTGTGTTATGAGCATTACATTCATTTTTCTATCTTATTTTCATTGAATCAAGGTAGAAAAATATAAGTTTTGGATGTTTTAAGATGAAACTAAGCTAAAATGCATTGTTTCAGGAAATCCCAAGCTGAGAGTCTCAGCAAGAAAATGCCAAATTGACTGACTCTGAGTGTTCAAAATTATATTATTAATTTTACATTATTTACTATCAAACAACTTAGAAAACAATAAGTTCTGGTTGTCTGAAGCTGAAACAAAGCTAAAATCCACTGTTTGACAAGAAATACCCAAGCTGAGAGACCAAAAAAAGCTTTATCTCAGCGAGAAAATGCAAAATTGACACACTTTGTGTATTCAGCATTACATTCATTTTCTATCTTATTTTCATTGAATCAAGGTAGAAAAATATAAGCTGTGGATGTTTTAAGATGAATCTAAGCTAAAATGCATTGTGTCAATTTTGAGACCAAAAAGCTTTATCTCAGCAAGAAAATGCCAAATTGACTGACTCTGAGTGTTCAAAATTATATTATTAATTTTACATTATTTACTATCAAACAACTTAGAAAACAATAAGTTTTGGATGTTTTAAGATGAAACTAAGCTAAAATGCATTGTTTCAGGAAATCCCAAGCTGAGAGACCAAAAAAGCTTTATCTCAGCAAGAAAATGCCAAATTGACTGACTCTGAGTGTTCAAAATTATATTATTAATTTTACATTATTTACTATCAAACAACTTAGAAAACAATAAGTTCTGGTTGTCTGAAGCTGAAACAAAAGTTATAATCCACTGTGACAAGAAATACCAAGCTGAGAGACCAAAAAGCTTTATCTCAGCGAGAAAATGCAAAATTGACACACTTTGTGTATTCAGCATTACATTCATTTTTCTATCTTATTTTCATTGAATCAAGGTAGAAAAATATAAGTTTTGGATGTTTTAAGATGAAACTAAGCTAAAATCCAGTGTTTCAGGAAATCCCAAGCTGAGAGACCAAAAAGCTTTATCTCAGCAAGAAAATGCCAAATTGACTGACTCTGAGTGTTCAAAATTATATTATTAATTTTACATTACTTACTATCAAACAACTTAGAAAACAATAAGTTCTGGTTGTCTGAAGCTGAAACAAAGTTATAATCCACTGTGACTAGAAATACCAAGCTGAGAGACCAAAAAAGCTTTATCTCAGCGAGAAAATGCAAAATTGACACACTTTGTGTTTTGAGCACTACATTCATTTTTCTATCTTATTTTCATTGAATCAAGGTAGAAAAATATAAGTTTTGTTGTCTGAAGCTGAAACAAAGTTATAATCCACTGTGACTAGAAATACCAAGCTGAGAGACCAAAAAGCTTTATCTCAGCGAGAAAATGCAAAATTGACACACTTTGTGTATTCAGCACTACATTCATTTTTCTATCTTATTTTCATTGAATCAAGGTAGAAAAATATAAGTTTTGGATGTTTTAATATGAAACTAAGCTAAAATCCAGTGTTTCAGGAAATCCCAAGCTGAGAGACCAAAAAAGCTTTATCTCAGCAAGAAAATGCCAAATTGACTGACTCTGAGTGTTCAAAATTATATTATTAATTTTACATTATTTACTATCAAACAACTTAGAAAACAATAAGTTGTGGATGTTTTAAGATGAATCTAAGCTAAAATGCATTGTGTCAGGAAATCCCAAGCTGAGAGACCAAAAAAGCTTTATCTCAGCGAGAAAATGCAAAATTGACACACTTTGTGTATTCAGCATTACATTCACTTTTTCTATCTTATTTTCATTGAATCATGGTAGAAAAATATAAGTTTGGATGTTTTAAGATGAAACTAAGCTAAAATCCAGTGTTTCAGGAAATCCCAAGCTGAGAGACCAAAAAGCTTTATCTCAGCAAGAAAATGCCAAATTGACTGACTCTGAGTGTTCAAAATTATATTATTAATTTTACATTACTTTACTATCAAACAACTTAGAAAACAATAAGTTCTGGTTGTCTGAAGCTGAAACAAAGTTATAATCCACTGTGACTAGAAACACCAAGCTGAGAGACCAAAAAAGCTTTATCTCAGCGAGAAAATGCAAAATTGACACACTTTGTGTATTCAGCATTACATTCATTTTTCTATCTTATTTTCATTGAATCAAGGTAGAAAAATATAAGTTTGTGGATGTTTTAAGATGAAAACAAAGTTATAATCCACTGTGACTAGAAATACCAAGCTGAGAGACCAAAAAAGCTTTATCTCAGCGAGAAAATGCAAAATTGACACACTTTGTGTTATGAGCACTACATTCATTTTTCTATCTTATTTTCATTGAATCAAGGTAGAAAAATATAAGTTTTGGATGTTTTAATATGAAACTAAGCTAAAATGCATTGTTTCAGGAAATCCCCAAGCTGAGAGACCAAAAAAGCTTTATCTCAGCAAGAAAATGCCAAATTGACTGACTCTGAGTGTTCAAAATTATATTATTAATTTTACATTACTTACTATCAAACAACTTAGAAAACAATAAGTTCTGGTTGTCTGAAGCTGAAACAAAGTTATAATCCACTGTGACTAGAAATACCAAGCTGAGAGACCAAAAAAGCTTTATCTCAGCGAGAAAATGCAAAATTGACACACTTTGTGTTATGAGCACTACATTCATTTTTCTATCTTATTTTCATTGAATCAAGGTAGAAAAATATAAGCTGTGGATGTTTTAAGATGAATCTAAGCTAAAATGCATTGTGTCAGGAAATCCCAAGCTGAGAGACCAAAAAAGCTTTATCTCAGCAAGAAAATGCCAAATTGACTGACTCTGAGTGTTCAAAATTATATTATTAATTTTACATTATTTACTATCAAACAACTTAGAAAACAATAAGTTCTGGTTGTCTGAAGCTGAAACAAAGTTATAATCCACTGTGACTAGAAATACCAAGCTGAGAGACCAAAAAAGCTTTATCTCAGCGAGAAAATGCAAAATTGACACACTTTGTGTATTCAGCATTACATTCATTTTTCTATCTTATTTTCATTGAATCAAGGTAGAAAAATATAAGCTGTGGATGTTTTAAGATGAATCTAAGCTAAAATGCATTGTGTCAGGAAATCCCAAGCTGGGAGACCAAAAAGGCTTTATCTCAGCAAGAAAATGCCAAATTGACTGACTCTGAGTGTTCAAAATTATATTATTAATTTTACATTATTTACTATCAAACAACTTAGAAAACCAATAAGTTCTGGTTGTCTGAAGCTGAAACAAAGTTATAATCCACTGTGACTAGAAATACCCAAGCTGAGAGACCAAAAAAGCTTTATCTCAGCGAGAAAATGCAAAATTGACACACTTTGTGTATTCAGCATTACATTCATTTTTCTATCTTATTTTCATTGAATCAAGGTAGAAAATATAAGTTTGTGGATGTTTTAAGATGAATCTAAGCTAAAATGCATTGTTTCAGGAAATCCCAAGCTGAGAGACCAAAAAAGCTTTATCTCAGCAAGAAAATGCCAAATTGACTGACTCTGAGTGTTCAAAATTATATTATTTATTTTACATTATTTACTATCAAACAACTTAG
>CAKLNU010000113.1:255000-573845 GCA_922788865.1 Poeciliopsis turneri | reverse complement strand
CAAAGCTTAAAGGAAACAAATCCCTGGTTTGCTGCTATCTGCTGCACTGGGATGCAAAATCACCCGATTCAGGGATCCAGCAGGCTCCTCTGTGCATCTTTCATCACCGAGACGCTGCATTTAGTTCAGAGGTGGACCGTTCCTGTACTTTGGGGTTTTGCATATTTCAGACGTGTTTTCGCTCCAACAAACCGGATTTGAAAAGTTCATTCATCTGCTCCGCTTGTCTTCATTTCTGCAGAATCCTGCTTCGTACTCGTCCAAGACGTATTTTATTATTTCTCATAAGTGACGTTTTATATGATGATGATGATGAATGCCTATAAATAAAACATAAATTGTGGAAATTTATCATCTTTTGAATCAGGATGTTTTCAGTGTACAGACGCGAATTTCCCATATGTAATGTAAACTGAAAACCTTGCAGGATATCTGGTGACAGACTGGATGTCTGGTCAACTTAAGATGTAGCTTTTCCTCTTTTTATTCCCAAGAAAAAAAAAAAAAAAAAAAGAAAAGAAATAGAGACTTGTTTGTATCAGATCTACCAATAAATAATGTTCTATTTTCTCCTGCAAATCACATTTGTTATTAAGAACTTAAGAAAGAAATGTTTTCATTTTGTCCTGAGTTTAATTTTGCATGAGCTTAGGGGGAAGATAAACTATTAGTCATGTTTTAAGTTTGGCACTGCTTTCAAAGCGAGTGAAAAACATTTCGGTTCAGATCTAAAACTTTGTACTGGTGGAGTCGCACTTTGGGATTCGCTTAGTTAAACTTTAAACAAATAAAAAAATAACCACAGAGCGAGGTAAACTGATGAGCGTGTAGAAAAAAAAAAGTCTGATTTTGGGCAGAGAGCAAAAATTGAAAATGTGTTGGTATGAAAATGACAACGGGGGCGAATTGACCCGGAGCCACTTCAACACCACATACAAAACAAATAAAAATCCCTCCTTGTGAGCCAAAACATTTTATTGAAATAACCACTTTATGTGATTTGAGTGTTATTTACAAAAAGAAAAAAATAATTAAATTGCTGATTAAAAAGAGGCATCTTCATCCATGGATTTGGAGACGAGAACAAGCACGTGGGGACTAGTTTATTTTATTTAATGCATCCAGATTTCAGACTGAGACCCCCGGACCCGCGTCAAAGCCGTACTCCCAGATTTGCCTTTTGTGTGAAGTGCTGCTAATTTGCCGGAAGAAAAAAACAAGTGCAGCTAAAAGAGAAACGCTCGAATCAATTTGCTGCATTCGTGGCCGAGGATTGTTACTGCAGGCTCGTTCGATACGCCGAGAGACGACTGACGGCTTCTGACTGCTGCTGCTCTCCCTCCGCCGACTCGCTGATCCTGTGAAGGGCTTTGCAGCGTTCATTGTTCCCGTCACGTGAAGAGCTGCAGTTTATCCGGTTCATTATTGCTCAGCTTAGATCTCCCTCTTTGAACTGAATCATTAACAGGCCTAATGACAGAGAGGCACCGCTGGAGTACACTTTTGAAGGAGAGACTCTGATGGTTCGTAGCCATTTATCGGCATCCTGATTAGGATGCTTTGTAGTGTACAGTTCACTCTACTGTATATTACGACAAGGGTTAAAGAGCCACATTTTGTTCTAAGCAGCTCTCTAGAACAAAAATAAAAGAGGAACGCTAAAAGCAAAAACGTGTAGAAAGGTGACAGAGAGATTTTTATTTATTTATTTATTTATTGTTGAAATAAAAGATGTATATGAAAACGTGAATGCCCTCTAAAGTGCCTGAGCATCTTCTCCCCTCAGCTCCAACAATGCTCCTTAGCAAAACAAAATGATTAAAATTCAAGAAATAACAGACAGTCGAGTCAAACCCTTTGCCTTGCTCCTCTGATCCATTTGGGTCAGAGTTATGCCCTGACAGTCCCTCCGGTTATCCTTTGGCTGTTTTTTTCTTTATGACAGTGGCATGATAAATCTATAAAAGCAATCGACGGGCCTGGACCTTACATGAATCAGACAAGAGTTCTGATTCACCGCCGCCACACCGCCGTGTCACTGTTTTCCCATCTTTCTCAGAGGATGGACAACACGATGAAGCCTCTGAGCGCTGTTTCAGATGACTTGCGGTCAACCTAGAGGAAGATGTTAATGTTCACCGGGACTTTGGACTCGGAGGCTTTCTGAAAGTCCGTGGGGTTTTTGAAAGAAAGAATCAAATCTGTTTCTGTTTCAACATGCGAAGGTGGAGGCAGTGGCGTAGAGGTGGATGTCGGTCGGCTTTGCCAATAACTGGATGGGCTGTGTCAGGGTCACTGAAGACAGAGAACAGGAGCAAATTCCTGCCAAAAAACTCAGAAATTTTGAGATTGGAAATTTTCTCAGAAAAAAAAAACAAACTAAAAACATGGAAATTTCTGAGATTTGCCTGCAAAAACTCAGACATTCTGGAAATTTTCTGAGTTTCAAAAGATGACAATTTTGACACAGACCTTTGTTTGTGACCCTTTAATAAAGCAGAGATGCTAAAAAAACTCTTGCTGTTGGCCAAATGAATCTTTTTTCCCCCCCAATCATTCAAGTGTTCGTGCAAGTAAGAGGAAACCTGAATGCACTGCGGCAAAGCATCTCTGTTTTATCTTTTTGAGTTTGCTGCCTTTGTCTGTGTCAGATCAAGCTGGTTTTAGAAGTGGTGGCAGTCTTTGGGAAATCTTAAGAGATGCAGTAAGTATCAACCACCTGGTGATTTTCTGTTTTGGTGCTGTTTAAATTACGCTTGAGCTACACATAAGACAGATCACAAACCTCAAATCTTTTTGTCTGTTCATTAAGTTAATAGAAGTTTGACAACTTCATCTAAAATTCAGATTGTTTCATCATGATAAACTCCAACCACAGCAGATAATATACTTCACAATTGACAATAGCAGACTTCTTTCACATGTTTTCATGCATGAAAGTCTCACTTATGAGTAATAGTCACTTTAGAGCAAAGTTTTCCCACGACATTTTACAGCAAGTGTGATTTTTCTTTTATTTAAAAGAGAAAAGCAGCTGACTTACCAAGACTGGAGGAATAAACATAAAAATTCAAGTTTGATCAATACCATATATTTATTGTCACTTAGCCTACACAGAGTAAACAAGCGCTAAATGTATCAGTAGAAGGTTTTACTGCATAGAAAATACTGTTTTGTACAGTATACCTGGCAGGCTTTCTGCTATTCTGTTGTTTTTCACATTTATCAATGTTAGCCGCTTCATTAGCCAGGTTATCTGGTTGGGCTGAGCCTCCGGCCGGCTGCTTGGCAGAAATGCTGCTCGTAGCGCGCCTCGGGTCATTTTCAAAAAGAGTGTTGCATAGAAAAAGTATGAGTCATGTTTCTTTAGTTTCCACACTGTGAGTGTTTGTGTTTCGCTTTTATTTTATTTTTTTTGAGACAAGACAAAGTTTCAAACAGTTTCTAATTTAGCCTTCCTCAAAAGCACCAAACGACTTTAGCAGCCTTCAATCTGCCAGCTAACTTGGCTAAGTGTTTGGTGAAATTGTAGTGAAGTGTTGCTCAGTGCAACAGGAGAAAAAAAAAACAAACTCTGATTAGTCTGGCACTTTTTCTGGTATCTGGCAGAAAAACTCAGCACTTTTGAAATGGTAACTTTTTAAAACCTTGGTTTAACTTGATCCCAGTAACGAGCACATCCCTTCGTTTCCAGGTAGCAAGCTTTGTTTGTTAAACCTCACATCTCTGCGTGACATGCCCAGCTTAACCAGAACCAGAATAATAAGACTCTGTCTTTGTGTATGTGTGTGTGTGTGTGTGTGGGGGTGTGTGTGTGTGTGTGTGTGTGTTACAGAACCTCAGCTAATGGCAGCAGGTAAAATATTTAACTCAACATTTTGGGCCCAACCATCAACCCTAACGTCACGTCGCCTCAATGCTAACAAGTTCTTGCAAATCGTCGATCGATTTATGTTAAACCAAAAAGACATGTTGCGTGTCAAATATCTCGGCGTTCACGTTGTCATTTCCCCGCTTCCTTCCTCACCTTCTGCTGTACAGGCAGATCGAAACGCCTCTCAAAGCGACTGCACCGTCTTGTTTTAGGTGCTTCAGTTCTCGCCGCTCTGCCTCGAAGAGGAGATAATATATTTCAAGAGACTTCTTGGATAAGGTTGAATGGGAAATAAATCAATAAAACTCAAATGGGAATTAAGTGGCTGGCTTTTATCCTTGACAGTGCTGCGGTTTCGGTTTTTTTCTGCCCTCTTTCTCGTAATACGAGCAGCGCTGAGGCAGATGCCTCCACACCTGCATCACAAACTGGACTTAGATTCTACGGAAAACAAATGTTTCTAATTACAACCGTTAAAAAGGCATAACTTATTGGGTATGCATTGCTAGTTCTGGGTTAGGACCCTTTTTTTTTTTCTTTGCCTATAATAAAACTGTCCCAGTTCTTCATGGTACAGATTCAACACGGTGTCAGAAATATTCCTCAGGGATGTTGGCCCACGCTGACATGTTGGCGTCAGACTGTTTCTGCAGATTTGGCAGCTGCACGTCCTATTGGTGCTCCATTGGACAGAGATGTGTTGACAGTGGGGGCTCAGTGAACTCATTGTTAGATTGAATAAACCAGTTTTAAACACGACATGGACCAAATAAGCTGCTTGAAGCAGCCATTACAAAATGGGTATGTTGTGATTAAGAGACCTAAAGGGTTTCAATGCAACATCCCAAAATGAGCTGAGCTGTTTATACAAGACAGGGTGAATCCGTACTTACATGTTGTCGCATCTGGCGTCTCCTGCTTCACAACCTGCCTTTACGTTCAATGTATTGTGCGTTGGATGTATCAGACGGTCATCAGAGCTGCTGCTGCTTCTCATCTTGACACCTTTGACATCAACCCGGTGATTTTGTCCACAAAACTGTAAACTCGTGACTGTGTGATGTTTGGATTAGTTGTCACAAAGTGGTCTTTAGCCCGATTCACACCGGATTAGTTTTACCTAAAACCACATGCCGTCTGTGAAAATCGCAGCGATCGTCTCCGTCGTTAATCCTGTTTGAATCGGCCGCGTCGGTGAATTGTAAATTAAAGGTCCTGTGATGATACTGTCTGTGATTTGAGCAGAAACGGGCGGGTTTTCTAAACGCAACTTGGCCAGTTTTGACCTTCCCATCACCTTTTATTTGCTTTTGGCTAAGGGCCGATGCTGCTGTATTGGAGTGCGTTGAAAACCTTTTGGGTCCAAGGTTAACAAAATCCTATCGTAACGTACGGCATCACAAAAAAAAATAAAAAAAATGAGGCTGGAGAAACAGACCAAAATCAGGTGCGGCGGTAAAGGGAAACCTTTTGTTAATTCAGAAAGGTGTACCTAATAAAATGGCCAGAGAATGTGCCATCACAATGAGAAAAACAAACAAACAAGCAGAACAACAAAAACGGAGGAGCTGCCCTCACGTTGCTGTTATTGTTGCTGCTATTATCTGTTGAGTAGAAGAATTGCAAACATTGTCAGTTCTGCCCTGCGGCTCCGGGCAGAAAATGGATTTTAATGAGGACCTCTGGCAGTCAGAACTTTATTTATTTCTTTTTCTAATGATGTCATTTATTTAGTCCCTTTGTGCCTCGAGGTGTCAAACCCATCGCATGTATGAAGGAGAAGGAGACCCCTCCCCGCTACCCCGTCCTCTTAACAGCACCGATTTCAGGAGCACAGATATGTGCACCGTCATGTTGGGCTCGCGCTCGGACCGAGCAATCGCTGCGGCACAACTTCTGTGATTTGGTCCGGTGCCAGCTCACCGAGACGCCTCCTGGCTCTCCAGCTGGCTGCGCGGTTGTTTGTGCTGCAGGAATGACCATGAGGATCCTGTTGGCCGAGCAACAAGCTCTCGGTCTCTTCCCAAACTGTGGGCTCCCAACGCGCCCACTGAGCCGCTTTAAATCATGGCCTCTGATACTGGAGAGGTATCAGGGAATATAGTAACAGATTGACGCTGAGGCAGGCAGACAACGACAGAGGGAGGCAGATGGACACACACACACACACTCACACACTCGGATATTCGCATAAATGCAGGCGCACACTGAGAGTGCCCACGCTACTGTGACTGTGAGGGAAAGCGTGACTCTTTCGGTTGTGCTGTGGGGTTATCAGTGACCAACAGAGCATGCCCAGATCCACTCAAACACAAAACACACACATGCACATTCCTGAGGTCTCCCCATTCAGTGCGGCATACAGTACGAGTCTGACGGGGCGCGCGAATCGTCTTTTCCTCGCCCGCCGTCAACTTCCCCACAGCATCTTTTATTCACCGACTCAAAACTTCTTTGCCTCTCGCTTTTCCACACATCTGCCTTCTTATCTCACGCCTCCTCCACCTGCCAGCTATCATCCCACCAAACCCACCCCACCTTTTGAAACGCCCGACATTCTTCCGTCACCTGCGACTGTACTGCTGAGGTCACACACACACACACACACACACACGCACGCACGCACACACACACACACGCCGGCGCACAGTCGGCGACGTATAGGTGCCCACACAGATGCTAGCGAGGCAAATGTCATCTTCTGAGAGATCATACTGCATGAGCAGGAGTGTCTGTCAGGCTGCCTCTATTACATTTTTCTCTCTCACTCTCTCTGCCTGCAATAACAGTTTCACACTCCCTTCCCCTCTCCACTGGGAGACAAACATTAAAGGGCTTTCTCATAATGAGGGAAACTACAGAGAAAAGACTTCACTGCACACACACACACACACACACACACACAAACACGTGCATGGGGCATGTAGAAATCCATGCACAGGTCCCTGGTTACGTAAAGGTTACATAAAAACGCATGAATATTAAAAGGGATGCTAATGATTAGCTGTCATTAAAAGTGTACATCTGCTGGCGTCTGGGTGCGTGGAGCCACACGAATTCGTGGATGTTATCGTCATCAAGTTGCCTGATATATTATGAAGGAGCTGGATGAAGGAGATCCCAGAGCTGTGAAATCGGAGCTGAAAAAGCGGGGATGGGAACTCCTCCTCAGCTGGTGAAGTCGCAGGAAGCTCGTGCCCATCCCCCCTTGCACTGAGTAACACTCCAGGAGAAACTGCAACACAGAGACGCATCTCTATCCAAAAGTTTTATTCAGAAGTATAACTTGTATAATTCATTCATTTCTGCTCTTTTGCACGTGGCCACGTCTGTCCTCACCATACACACACACATATCTACTATTTATGCATCTTCTAAATTTTAAACCACTGAAACGTCAGTCTCAGCGACACATTAACATTTAAATGGTTTGATGGGCAATGGAAGCTTTCAACACAGGTGAACAAAAAAATAAACAGTTTCCTCCTTTCTGTTTCACTTCCGGTTTGTATCAAAGTCTCTTCTGAAATGTTTGTTGGCGTGTGAAGTGGAAATCGGCGACCGGCTGCCATTTTGGAATCTTCTATGATTCCAGAAAAACGATGAGTCAGCTTTGTTTGCCGTGCAGTCGGGTCTTAGCGATGACCTCTTAATGTGACACAAATTGAAAATCTAGACAAAATTAAGCAGCGGCGTACTCAAAAAGTGCACTTTGAAAGAGAGCCAACAGCCCACATAAGTACCAAAGAGATGCAGGTCGCCCTACTTAGCTTAACAAGCTCTGAAATGAAAAACATCTTTACAAATTAAATATCACCCCTACATGGCGAAAGCCATAGAAAAGGGAAAGAGGAAAAAAAAAAAACACAAATCGGTGGACCCATGATGGCTCATTAATATCATTTCAAAAATAACTCCAAAATGATTAAAAAAAGAAAAACGTTGGTCGTATTTACAACTGCAACAAATAAGTATAAATTGCACCACTCTGTGGGAGTTCAGCAGCGTTCCTCCGATAAGCATTTAGTGCAAACTGCTTTGTAAATCCAGTGCAAGAAGAAAAAAAAAAAAAAACAAGAATCAGGGGGAAAAAAACATAATTTAAAAAAAAAAAAAAAAAAAGGAGATCACTCTGCTTCACAAACGACCCGAGTCTCCCTTTTTTTGAATAAACACAGAAATTAATTAATCTCTTAACGATATTCAAATTCAAGATGCATCTGCAGTTCACCTCACCGGAGGAAAGTGTTGACGTGGCTCTTTACTGATGACTCAGCGGTTCGGGTTCATACAAACGCTGGTCGTCCTGCGTTTACATCGAACGGCCGCGAGCCCGTTGAATAAATGAAACATCCTGCAGCAGCGGTGGCGTCTGCATGCTGTTGATGTTAGATGCTGTGAAAAGCACCTCGGTGGTTGTCAAGCAAGACAAACGAGGGCAAGCAGAGAATCTCAGCTTGACTTTGGCTGTTCCGTTTTCTGTGTGGGTTGCCTTTCGCGACAGCCTGACACGTGTGGGACAACACAAGCAGACACGGGGAGTGACGCTGAGTCTTTTTTGTTCTCCGGGTTTATTGTCCAGCATAGCTGCCATTGTTACAGTTGCAGCATGCCTACAATGCCTTCAAGCTGCATTAGCTGGAGACCTGGAGTGGAGGCAGGAAAAGTTGTAAGAACAAAACAAAAAAACCTCCTGTTTCAGTTGGCAGCTTGAGCTAAAACGCTTGGAATGACTCATAGTATTTTCCGCATTTATGCCACGCAAAAAAGAAAAAGGATATATTCACTTCTAAACAATCTGGTGCGGAGTATACCCTCATTGAGGCACGGAGAGTATGCTAACGTAAGAGTTATGATCATTTATTTCCATCTTTCCCTTTAAGGGCTGGATTAACAAAACAACTTCAGTGATTTTTAAAAAATGCAACAGAACATTTGTGAACGTCGGGCTTCCACATGCAGGCTCGAACATTTACAAATAATATATTGTTTTTATAAATGACTCTCGGCAAATCGAAGAGGAGCAACACTAATTTGTTGCCATCAACAATAATTTGGACTGAATACTTGACCTCTCCTCCTGGAACGGTTCGTGGAGCAATTACTCAGATTGGCAGGTATTCTACCAAGAAACCAGATTTTCAGCGAAGTGCATGAATTTTTTATAAGGCCGAGCTCTGAACCATTCCAGAAACATTTGAATCGCTTCCACTGAGCAGTACGGCGTGGGTCGATGCGGTGTTTTATGGTCTGGCACGTTCAGGAGAACATTTCCACTGCCAGCTGGCATCTCTCTGGGAAGGCAGGGTTAGCCCCCCGATGCCAAACGCTGCGTCATGCGAGTGAAACGACAAAACCGACGCACTGGTGCCGTATTTGTCTGAAGCGGTGACGTTTTTCTCTTCCCAAATCAATGGGAGACTTTGCGTGACGACGCCAGAAGCGTAACGTCCTGAAGATCCACGGCTGAGGAAACAGACAAAATAGCGCACCGGTGGAAACGAGGCATCAGTCTAAGCTGTGTTCCTGTCCACAGTTTTGTGGGTTTAAAACCAGCTTGGACTGACAGCAGGTCAACCAAGGATGAAGCTCTGCTCTATAATGGACACTTTAAAGCTCAGAGTGACAAGAAGCACGTTTGGTCGTTTCTATTATCATGATCTGTCAATTCCCATCCTTTGATGCTATTATCAAAGGAAGGATTTTAGCTTGTATTTCATGTTAATTAAAAGCAGTTAATATTTTGTGTTATGCATTTCTGTCACTTTTGTTGTTCATTTTTGTTCTTGGTGGTATTTTGTTTTTTCCTGATCCATGTCTCGACTTGTAGCCAATATTTTCTTGAGTCTGCCTCCCGTTTGCTTCAGGCTCTAATATCCCCCCTTAAGGCGGTGCGACAGTCGAGCAGGGTTGTATTTATTTCATGTGTTATTTTTCTAAATCATGCTGTGAATTAGGGGTTTCTGTCTGCGTCCTGTCCCTGTTCCTCCTCTCGCTGGTTTTTCCAGCAGACTCTAACGACGAGCCCGTAAACATCCACGACTCGCCGTCCATTTATCGACGGACCGACTTGCCGGTCGGATCCGTCTGAGACAACTGCGGCGCAACACATCGTGCATCCTGCCGTCATCATCCATTATTGCAGTGTGACATGTTCAAGTCCCGAACGATATTTGAAATTGCAGGCTGTAATTAGTTCCATAAAACAGTGATCCCTCCCCACAGTATTTACACTATTTGTTTTTATTAGCTCCCTAAAAAAGTCTCCATAGGCTCCATGTTTTCATCGTTTTTTTTTTATGCTTGATTCCTGTTACTGCTACTGTACGTTTTATGTTCTCACTTTCTTAATGGACTTCTTATTACCTGGATTACGCTTCCTGTCTGCGGTTAGGTTCTCTATGACTTCCACCCATAAAGTCTTAATACCAAACAGTTTTTACGTACTGTTCTTAGGTATTGTTGGAAATATTAGTTTGATTATGCAAATTTTAATGATGTCAAAATATTAGACGGATCATGATTGTTTTGAGTCGGCCTCAGTTTAGGTTAGATTCAGATTAATGATTTAATAAATACATAACTGGATCAGTAGAACATTGTTCTTTAATTTGATTTAAAATGAGTCTAATCAGTAGTTTTTTATATCATAGTGTTAAGAAGTTTATGTCATATTCATCTGAAAAATGTTTCAGTTCATTTTAACGAAGAAAATTGAAAATTAAGCAAAAAATATTGAGTGTAACACATGTTTTAGTAGGGGCTGCACAGTGGCGCAGTGGGTAGCGCTGTTGCCTTGCAGCAAGAAGGTCCTGGGTTCGATTCCCGGCCCGGGGTCTTTCTGCACGGAGTTTGCATGTTCTCCCTGTGCATGCGTGGGTTCTCTCCGGGTTCTCCGGCTTCCTCCCACAGTCCAAAAAAAACATGACTGTCAGGTTAATTGGCCTTCCCAAATTCTCCCTAGGTGTGAGTGTGTGTGTGCATGGTTGTTTGTCCTGTTTGTCTCTCTGTGTTGCCCTGCGACAGACTGGCGACCTGTCCAGGGTGAACCCTGCCTCTCGCCCGGAACGCAGCTGGAGATAGGCACCAGCAACTCCCGACCCCGTTAGGGAGAAGGGTGACGGAAAATGGATGGATGGACATGTTTTAGTATTGAAATTGATCATGTCTGTATTATATGTGTTTTGAAGATATTATGTGAAATGTGATAATTTTTATAATCAAAATCTGCTGTGTGACGCCCGGGGTCAGAGGTCAGGAGAGCTCGGTGTGGTTCAGGAACCAGTTTAAAAGGATGACAAACACGGACAGCTGATGAACTTTGGTCACGTTTTCTTGAGTAAAATGTTTCCGTATGAAATGAACACGTCTGTTGTTCGTCGCACAGGGAGGTCGGCTTTGACAGCAGTGAATCCGTCTCTGGGCCTCGGTAACACCTGCATGGTCTCTGGCTGCAAACAGCAACACGTCATTACTGGACCACCTCTAAACAGTACGTTAGAACCCATCAGACAGTAGAAACACGCCTTGGTATAAAAGTAATTGAGCTAAAACCAGCTGGTCAGATCACTGGGGTGGAACCGTCTTAACTGCGTCTTCGAAGGCGCGTCTTCGTATTTTTGTATTTTCCTGAGGTAGTTAATGTTTCCTTTCTGGCTTTGGTTTCTGATGACCATGTTGAGCTGTTGGTGTGATTTTACGCGTTTGATTGTTTGAATGAATTCTGTTTGGCTTCGTCAAACTGGACTAATGGAGTATTAATAGATGAAGAGCCACATTCCTCCACTTCTCCTCGAACCAACAGCTCTAAAGAGGAAACTTGGACCTACCAGGATGTCTCAATAACCCTGAGCACAAGTCATGTCTGATTCTTCATAATTCAGGCTAGAAATTCGGTTTCCCTGAATCCCGTTGGAAGATTTATGGACTTTGCTTAAAGGTCAGGTTTTGTGCCAGGAAAGCGACCGTCCATTTCTAATAACTCAGTGTCTGGTTGGGGTTCATTTTCCATCAATCACTGCATCAATGTGAAATTTTTCTCCACTTTAAGAGTTTGTCGTGTTGTATTTATATATGAGCCTGGCACTATAATACAATGCTTTCCGTTATTTAAAATTAATTTGTTTGGTTGTGTATTACTGTTTCAGTCCACGTGTTAGAGAAATGACGGATCAAATAAATTATGAATATCTAAAAATAAATACAAAATTCAATCCCAAGCTATTTCTGACTTGAATCAGAAAGTTTGGGATGAATTTCATATTCATTTTTATTTAACTGAAAACTGAATGTCAAGAGGTGAAAGAAAAAAACAAAATCCCCTCGGTTCAGTAAAAAGAAACTCCAATTTTTTTTTCTTTTTAAGTACATGCTTATTTATAGCAGGATAAGTTACAGAAAAACAAAGCCGGGGTTTTTCAAATTATTCCTACCTTATTTCGGTGTTTACGATTACATGAATTTTCACCAGACGCCGTTATGAGGATCAGCTCCGTGCGAGCTGCAAGCATCTTCTGTTTTCAATAAAACATAAGCTCGTAGTGTTCTGAAAGGTATTATAATAAATTTTCAGATATTACAGTGGTTGCTGCTCTCCTCGTCTCTGCAGAGTGCAGTCATAGGACAGGCCTGCCTTTGCCTGGTGGGAGCTTTGCCCAATCACTGTAACACAAGCAGACACTTTTGCTGTAACGCCGACATCAGCTAATGTTGGCCTTTTGCCGTTTACAGTGCCTTGCAGGAGTGTTTGCTCTCACGCTAACTTATGTTGGAGATTTTGTTTTCCCTTGACTTTATTTCACAGATCACCAAACAGTGGCGCATAATTCTGAAGCGGAAGAGAAACGACACACAGAGGTTTCTCCTGTTTTGATGACTGCAAATCTGAAAGGTGTGGCATGTCTCCACATGTGAAATTTTTGACAATTATTCTTTACAAAAGTGATAAAGTTCAATCAGATTGAACAGAGAGCATCTGAAATTTGACTGAAGTTTTTTATTGGACGTAGGTCTTGACTTTGACTAAGCCATTTTTTCATTTTGACGACACATTTCGCGATACATTTGGCTGAATATATTTATTTTCACTTATTATACCGAGAAACTCACCATGTTTCTCGGTAGACATGTTGATCTCGACCATCAACTCTTACAAGAGTCGCTGTCTTTGGTGAAGAAAAGACTCCCCGCAGTATAACTCTGCCGCACCGTGCTTTACAATTGAAGGGGTAGGTGTGCAGGATAATTTGGTTTTTACAAAAGATCCCAAAAAATGACATTCAAATCCATCATTTCACCATGACCAAAAGGGGAAAACAAGTTGAACGAGCATGAATACTCTTAACACTGAGCATAAATAGAGTTACTTGACTGTTTTCCTTCTTTCTGCTTCAGCTCGGTCTCAGCAACAGTTCAAACTGGCCTGCGAAACAAAACAATGAGCACTCAGTCCTAAAAAAAAAAAAAAAAAAAAAAAAAGCTCTCAGAGGTCCAGAAGTTACTGGAACAGATTCACTTTGGGGCGCAACCTCCTCAGGTAGCAGTGGTTGCTTTTAGCCTTCGTCTTCTGGTCATATTTTCATGGACCTTTAATCTCCCTGCAGTCAAATTTAGCAGAGTGCCCACTGGCATGAGGCGCACAGTTCACCAGAGCCTGTTGAAAACATTATTTTTTTTTCCCCTTTTGAGTTAGCATCAAGGATAAAGACGGGCATAGCGGTTCCTAACATAGATGGCTGAGGTCAGCCGCCTCCTGCAGGCCCGTCTCTCCAGTAACAGTCCAGTTGATCCAGTTCGCTAGGAATCATTTCTCTGCACAAACAGTAAGTCTGCCATCACGTAATATATTTGGATGACTAAAAATAAAACTCTTTGATGTTACAACCAGTCAAATGTGAAACATTGTAACACGTGGATTTGAAAAAAAATAAATAAATGCGTCGCTCGGCTGTCAGATCGAGGGAAAATTTTTACTCAAAAGATGAGACTCCAGATCCTCTCATAAGAGGCTTCTTCAAGTAAGTCTAATTGCAGCCTTTTGTTCTCCTCTATAAATACAACCTTAATGCAACTTTCAAGGAGAAACAAATTTGCATGCCAATAATCGGAAGCATGGCATCAGAGCTGAGAGAAGTCAACCGCTACAGCGAGCGGGCGAGGAAAGGACTTTTGAAGAGTCAAATGATGGAGCAGCAAGGCCTTGTGAAACAGTGGGAATCGGATCGGTTTCATTAAAAGTCAAATCAGGCAGACGAGCGATGATGACACCATCAAAGGATCGATGCGCGCGGCTTGGCTCGCGGGGATTTAAAAGGAAAACTTTATCGCAGAGGCATTATTTGCTAAATAAAGAACACAGGGATCCAATCAGCAAAACTCCCGTCAAAAGAAAGCTGTCTCACATCGCTCTCAGAGGGACGGGCAGCGTCTTTAATCTATTTCCCACGAGGGGAGACACAGCCAAACGCCTGGGAAATAAAGTTCCAAAGAAACAATAAGTTCAGCACAAAGAATCGCAGGAACAACAAAAGAGTTTGTGGAGACCAAAAAAATAAAGAAGAAAAAGAGAGATTCAGTGTTCTGAAACCACGGTGAAACTGCAGAGACTGGAGGCATTTTTGCTTTCCTGAAACTGGACATCAGGCCCAAATTACCCCGGCACCTTGACCAAGAGGGCTAACACTCCTTTTCTCATGACATGATCCACCCTCTGGGTTCCCTTGCAGCGGGATAACGAGCTCTCGCTCGCCTCAGAGTTGTGGGAAAATGCCTTAAAGACGGAAGAAGACCAAGAAGCTCGGATCGCCTCAGTGACAGACTCCCTCGGTTCAAAAAGGTAATGAGGCTCCTTGAGAAACCCAGGAAGCAAATGTACAGAATTAAACTCTAAAACGCAACTGTAACACCAAAATTTTGTATCTGGTAAAACTTCAATGTAAAAAAAAAAAAGAAGTGACTGAAATATGTGGGTAGAAATGCTCATTTGTAGAAATTTCCGCCAGAGCAGCCAAATAGTTGCCAAACATCATCCACTTCTTTTTTTTCCTCTCCATTTAATTAGCTCATTTTTAACAGAAGCAGCCAAACAGGAGTTTTGCTGCCAAAAATAATTCTTTTTTCCCCCCCCTGTTTGTTTCTCCGAGCTGGAACTGATCAGATCTACCTGTTAGTTAGATTATTTATTGTAATATATTCTTTCAGGACCTAAAAAGTAGAACAAATTGTGTCAAAACTGCGGTGCTTGTGCTCAAGGTTATCTGAATCTCACACCGCTTCATATTTTGTCACGTTGAGCATGAGATTAAAAATAAATAAATAAAAAATTGAATCTTTGAAAGATTTTAAGATAAATTTTTAAAAAATAATAAAATTTGTTTCTCCCTAATTCTGAACACAGACGTAAGTCTTTCTGCACATCTGTCCGGTTATGAATGGGCAATACTTATGAAATACTACCACAACAAAGACCAGAGGTGTTTATGCAGATTGCACAGAAAAAAAAAATAAATACCATCAGCTGAAATTGGAGGTAATTTTAGGTCAAGAGAAAGAGTGAAATATGACACGTAGCAATGCTAGCTTTACAAGATGGTGGAGTTCTGCCTCTCATGTAGTCAAGGCTGAGTGAGTGAGTGAATTAAGAGTTAATAGTGTTTTCACTAATGCAGCTTTTTGAAAAAAAAATAAAAAATTCCCATGCAGACTTTAGGCGGCTGCAGCCTTTCTAGGTCTAAGCATTGGCGGGTTGCTATGAACTTTCTCCTACTTTGCTCCTCTGTTTGTTTTAACATAGCCACCGTGCTGGTATTTATCGTGACGTACTTTGTAAATCTATTGCAGCAATAAAGCAAACAGGAACTGCAAAGCAGCTACAAAATATGGAGGAGATTGCAGTGGTGCACGAATCCTCCCCCCCAACCCTCTTCCGTGCAAACATTCTCTGCAGATATTTTCTGCCTTGGGTTGTGTGTGGTGTGGTTTACCGTTATTCACACAGACGAAATCCTCCTTCGCTCTCGTTGCACACAATTGAACTGAACCGAACGGAGCGCTAATCGTCTGGGGAGCATCAGTATTCTGCAGGTGTTTTGGTCAAAAGCACCTAATGGGCAAATTTGAGAACAGCGTGGTCGTTGCTTTAAAAAAAAAAAAAAAAGAAAAAGAAAAAAATTGGATGTTTGCAAAAGTCATTAGTCTTCATTTGGTGGGTAATAAAAAAACATGTGCGCAGCATTAAATTTATGGGGGAGGAACTTCCAGTGCTGAGGTATTTCATTTAAAAAGATAAAATGTCAAAGCTGAAGCTCCAGGAGGAAGATGAATGAAGGCGGGGTGAAACGGGGAACTGGGGGGAAAAAAACAAAAAAACTGCCTACTTGGCTCGTCCAATACGAAAGGTCATAATTCATCAACATTTCATTTTCTCCAAAAAGTACTAACAGGGAAAAAGGATCTACAAAACAAACTGTTGTTCCCAAAGTTTTCTTTGAGGACGTATCTTCGAGATAACTGCAGCCGAAACGTCCGAAACCTTCCATAAAAGTAAAGATCTTGACATTTTCAACACGATGCCTTGAAAATAAAACATTTTATTGGAACACACATTCTCGCCGGGCTTCCAAACTCCTACGATGATTTTTTTCATTCCATTTTATTTTTACTTGCCACTGATTAAGTTTGCCAAGTTCAGATGTGACCGATCAAAGTGTTGCAAAGTCGTCATTTCTGCCGTCTTACTAGTTTCAGCAGAGATTGGCTGCGAATAAGAAGCTTCACAGCAGTTTGAAAAACAAAAAGAAGGACAAGCCACACCAATGATTTTTTATTTATTTATTTATTTTTATTTTTTTTGTGGCTGAGGAAATAAAGTTTAAGGAATCAAATATTTCACAGAGTCCTTTGATTTTGCTTCTTTCAGAGAGCAGGACCTCATTTGTGAAATCAGGGTTTCTATGGATTCATCTCCCACAATCATCACCACAATTACCGAGCCTTGTCTCAGAAATATTCCAGCCGCCAGAAAAGAAAGAAAGCTCTGATGTAGTAAAGAGTCGCAGAGCTTCACTGTTTTTCTTTTCCCCTCCTCCAAAAGCAAATCTTCCCTCTTTACCCCCCTCCTCACCCCCCACATCCTGTTTGAAAATATTAAGTTGATCAAATTTCGTTTAAGCTGAATTTGTTCCAGTTGTGGCTCCAATATAAGTGATTGTTAGTAGCTCATTTGTTTTCCACAAGGGATGTTCTTCTCTAATTACTGCTTGGCCTGAGCCACAGTGGGGGGGAAATACATTTCATATTTAACCGAATCATATTCACCCTCAAGAAAAAAAAAGAAAAAAAAAGAATCATAAAATGTCAAACTTGAATGCATTTTGTTCATTGCTCCCCGCTGCAGCAGCGGTTATGCTTCGAGTTTGTTTTGTCGGCTTGTTGCTGAAACGTGCGGCGTTGGAGCCCAACATATGCATCCACAGCATTTGTAGCTCAAATCAAAACATATCCAAGTTTCAGGCTCCAAAACCTCGAGTTGCACAAAGCTGCTGGAGGCGCACTTTTAACGCACGTGTCTTTTCTTGCAATTATGCGCCACTTTGTGTCGGTTTCACACGTGAAATCCAAATAAAACGCGACCCATGTTGGTCCGGACCGAAATAAACCTGGACGTAACTAAACGAGGGAGAGCACGTCTAAAAATACATCTGAGTGCTTCGACCACTATTATGGAAAAAATAAAAAGTAAAAAATAAAATAAATAAATAAATAAAGAAGATGAGTCCAGCCCAACCCGGTGAAGCATTCGCCCCCAAGATAAACTGTAAACAGCGTCCAATTCAGCCTCTCTGATCCTCTGCTTGACTGTGAGTGAAAGAAAGCGAGAGAAAGAGTCTGAAAGAAAAACCTTGTGAAATAGACTGGGGCAGATGATGGAGAGGGGGGGAAGGAGGAGGAAAAGGTGAGTGCGCACGCTTCAGTGTTTCTATGAGGCTGAAATGAGAGGGGGGAAAAAAGGAAGAGAGCTCGAAGGCAGTGAGGTGTATTAAAGTAATAAGGACTGAAAAGAATACTTGTTGAAAGGATGGAACTGGGAGTAAAATAAATAAATAAAAAAAATGGAGCTTCCATTCAGACCTTCTCTTGCACGACAACTGGTAAATCTGTGTGTGCGTGCGTGCGTGCGTGCGTGTGTGTGTGTGTGTGCGTGCGTGTGTGTGTGTGTGTGTGTGTTGGCCTTCAACAAAACCATTATTTGGGTAGCAGAAGGCAAAGACGTGGAGCAGTGGATGTGATAATGCTGCATTTATATTGCAATATTTAAAAACCTCTTCTGGTTTGGAAAGAGGTATAAATTGCACGTCTGTTCCTCTTTATCTGTGTGTGTGTGTGTGTGTGTGTGTGCATTTGGCTATCTGCTACTCTAATCTGACCAAAATCTGCAGTAGTAATGTTAGAGGAAAAAAAAAAAAAAAACAACTCAAAAAGGCTTAAAATGGACTTGTGCATGATTTAGTTTGTCTGCTGGTGGCCTATTGTGGTTTGAAATGATTTGCGGCGACGGCGTCCTCTCCGCCGCTGCAGCAGGCGACAGCACCAGATCTCGTCATTGCCGGGAATGAGTGAGATTTCTTCTGCCATCCACTGTCCACATGTGGCTGGAGCACAAGAGCCGCCTCGACAAAAGGCGCGAGCAGCCAGGGGGGGGGGGGGGGGGGAGGCGGCGGAAGAACGTCCTGCGGAGAGACAGGATGAAGGAGAGAAACACAACCGAGGGCAAACAGCAGACTCCAAAAAGCATTTTCCAAACAAAGGATTCACACCTCCGAAAAGAGCCCACAGCAACACGCAAAATCCTCCTCTCATCAGAACAGCTCCGACTTTAAGATTTGCATAATTCATCGCAGGTGTTGCAAATTCAGTGGTGTCGAAACAACAAGATAGATAGATAGATAGATAGATAGATATGACCTCATAAAACTCACTAAGAGCCACAAAAACATTATTTTATAAATGTGATACATAAAATGTTTTGATACAGAAGCAAGCGATATGAAACCGAAATTTATTTCTATTTTTATTTTTATTTTTGAGCAACAGAAATACCCAAGAAACTCCTCCCAAATAGAAAAGAAAAAGGAAAAAAAAATGAACCAGGTAAGCCTTTTCTTTGAAACCGTGCAGTGAAAAGCAGACACCTTTTAAAAGATGTCAGATGCAGATAAGAACTTTCAGAAAATCTCCGACAGCAGCCAATTTTTCTCCCACACATTGTCAAAAACGTTTCGTTTCTTTTTCCAAAAGCCTTTGGACGTCATCTGATTGACAAACTACCTACAATCAAACATAAATGTGCCAAAAAGCAGACATTTCACCGTACGCTTTGAGACACGGTGGTGGCAGTATCATGCCATAGGAACGCTTTCTTTTGACAGAAACTTGGTGAAAAGAGAGAAAACTAAGAATCATTTCCCACAAACGTTTCACACAATAAACCGTGCAAAAAGTTTACACGCATTAAATAAAATCTCCTCACTGTTTGTGGTTCTGATTGGGGGAAACGTTTCGCGAGGTCGTGGTAATAACTAGATGCAATCTGACACACACACACACAGAAAGACAGAGAGAGAAAGGCGGGTTTTTCTCCAGCTCGTCTCTGTGGCTTCACAGAACAAAGTGTTTCACAGTTTCCACTGCAACACACAACTTAACATCTTCTGTGGGGATTTGAGTGAGATAGTTCCACAAAGCTGGCTTTTTGTAAAAAAAAAAAAAACAAACAAAAAAACCCCCCCAAAAAAACAAACATAAAAAACAAACGAAAACAGAAAAACGGGAGAACAGCTGCTGCACCCGTAACGATGGTTAACCTTGTGATGTATTGCGCATTTCCAGCTTGCACTTCATGCCATCCTGGCAGATGATAAACTATATTTAGAGGGAGCAATAACTACATAATGCAGGACTTTTTTTTTTTTTTTTTTTCTCTGGGGGTCACTTCACATTTTCAGCCAATCTTTGTTGGCTGGATTGGCTTTTAAATGGGGAGAAGTGCAAATAGAAGTTGACTTGTGTCGGCAGTAATAAACAGAAAGCAAAGAAAAAGTATATTAAACCCTGGAGGATCGAATGATTTTGTGCTTTACATCCATCCTTTCAATACAACAAAGTACTGCTGCAGAGATTGCCGGTAAAATACGACGCTTTACTACATTTTCCCAGTTTTTGAAAAACACCTGAATTAAATTAAATTGAAAGTAAATATCCATTTGTTTTCTAAAGTTATGACCTCCTCAGTGCTGGTCTCCGTTATTGTCTTCATCCTGGAGGTTCATCGTTTTCAAGCCTGTAAGAGTCAAATATGGGTGAACGTTGATTACGTTTTTTTATTTTATTTTTTATTATATCTATGGATCTAATATGTGGAAATATTATGTAACAATCTATTCTGTTATTATTAGGGAGACCGGGTATGGTTGTAACATGGGGAGAGTTGTAACGCCACCAGTTCCACCAATCAGGGATAAGACAGGAGTCAAATGATCATTTCAGTGTTTTCCCGCTTCCTCCCCAATTCCATATTGTGATTGTCAAGGCTGAAAACAGGCATGTGAAGACACTAAGGAGGAAAAATGGATTTTGAGGAAAGAAAGTACATTTTTTGATCATGACTGTTTTTTGTTTAGTACTTATACTGTTGCAGATAAAACCATGTGACTTACATTAGATGAAAGTGTAATTTCTCAGGCAAAATATGATGTATTTTCCTGTGCTAAATCCAAACCGCTATGCTACTACAGCTAGCTAAACATGGCTGACAGGGTTGGAGTGGGTTGTAACACATCTTTAAAAAGTGTTACAACCATCCTCTTACATACAACTAAGAACGTTTTTGTTTTTAAGAATATGACAGAATGCCTAGACATTGGATACGGAAGACTGATAGAGGTGTGCCTGCAGATGTTTTAAAAAAAGGCATCTGATGAGGTCACAAAGAAGAACAAGTCAGAGAAGAGGAAGAAAAAATGTAAGGAAGAGTTTCTTTGCAAAGAATAAAGACAAGCAAAAGAGGAAGGAGAGAAAGCCTGCCAAGAAAATGTTAAAGGCCAATGCTGAGGATTCTGAGACTACAGACGATGAATATTTTTGTGTTGTCGGTATGGAGCCATTTGGCAACTCAAAGCCAAGGGAATTATGGGTAAAATGTGCCCTATGCAGTCCCTGGGCCCACCAAGCCTGTACTCCTGGGCTACCAACATTCATTTGTCACCACTGTGACTCTGATTAAGGATACACACACACACAAACACACACACACACATTGACATTGGTTTTTGTTAGACCTACATGTTTGTAGTGTTCATTAAGCATACATATTAAGGAAATTTGTTCTAGTAGAATAATTTACACACATGCACACACACAAACAGATTATATTTGAGTTATAGTCAATCACAAAGAGAGAGACATTGTTCTTTTAATTCAGTAAACCTCTTTTTGAAGCATATCACATGGTGTGGCCTCTGTTTTTGCTTCTTTTGTCTAATTGTTACAACAATTAGACACCATGTATTTGACATGAACTCATGAGGTCTGTGATATTTTTGCAGAGGTTTGAATTGGTGCCGTTTGTAGTAAACAAATGTGGGTATTTTGTATAAAAGTTTGAAAACTCTAGCTCAAAAATTCTGTGAGTTAAAGGTGCTGGAGCAAAAAGTGTTACAACCATACCCGGTCTCCCCCTAACTCAAGTTCTAGCCATACATGATGCATTTTGTCTAAATCCTCGATTTAGTTTAGTTTTCTTATCTTCAGAAAAACATGAGGGTTTTTTTCATCTCAAATTAACAAAATTGACTTTACTGGTATTTTTTTTGCTCAAAGTGTGCACATAACTTTTAATAAAAATAAAAAAAAAATAGAATTACTGCGGTAAGTATTCTTAACTCGCATTTTGAGTGGGAGTGAGAGCTAACATATCAAATACCCGGCGCTTGCACACTGAATTATTTTTGCATGAGCATACTCTCTCCCAAGGGCAACTCAGAGTGGCTGGTAAAGTGTATATTTTTGGGACATGGTGAGGAAGCCAAAGTGATCTAGGAGAAAAGTTGAGACTGTCCTCAGAAAAAGTCCACAGCTGGGATTCAAACCTGAAGCCGAAGCTGAGAAGCAACTGCATCACTTTCACAACCCCGAGAAGCGAAATGAGTATCTGATACGAACGGTCGTCGCGTTTTATCGCCTTGTTTATGAGGATGATGCGGAGCCAAAATGGCCACATCCAAGTAGATGAGCAATTAATGAAATAAACACATAAATAAATACGCAGCGATTTTGGAAACCGGGGCTTTTCTGATAAGGACGTCTGCACGGCGGCATATGTTGCCACCAAACTTATATACATATTGTTGAACAGCAACGGAGCCTTCACAAATGTCTAAGTCACTGACGCCATATGCACGACTGCAGCCGTACCGTGACAGATGCTGGTTCTTAAATTTAGTGAGCATACAGTAACAAGCCATATGGTGCCTCTCCTTCTTAACCTGAAGGACACGGCAGAGTCCACGACTTTGAAAACAAATTTTCGGTTTTGATACGTCTGACCACAGGCCACTCTTCCATTTCACCTCAGAGCTTCGGAAATCAGCTCCGACCCTCAGAAGGAAGCATCGTCTCTCAATCTGCTTTTCCTTGTTTTTATCCTCTGTTTTTTCATTTATTTTTTTTTGAATCTCTCTCTTTCTCTCTCTCTCCCTCTCAAGTTTTAACTTGTATTTGTGGTCTGTGTTCGCTAACAATGGTTCTCAGAATTGATCCAGAACCCATGTGGGGATTTTCACCGTTGAATCATCTCTGTTTTGGAAAATTACAGCCATTCAGAGTTGGTTTGCGGCTTTGTTCTGCACCATGCAGTTATTTCTTTGGGCTCTCTATGCGTATATTTGGACACTTCGTACCGAGGACAACAAAGTCATCGAAATAGCTTTATTCATCCATGACTGCACCATTTATCTACACACACAGCAGCGTATATCTCCTCTGTACTTGGAATGTTTTTATCTGTTCTGTTGCTGTTGTTGTTTCCAAAATTTGCATTATTTTACCTCATTTTCAGAAGCACTTCCCAACTCTGAACGTCTCCAGTGTCAGGGGACTCAGGGGACTTTTTTTTTTTTTTTTTTAATGGTGAGCCACTTCACTGTGACATATGAATCATTCAGGCACAAAAAGGCTTCTAAGCCTGAGAGAAGAACATGGATTGGTGCTCTGTCCTCACATTACTAAGCTAATACATGATCTCAGATACGACTTATTCCCATCTCTTTTCTTGGACATTAAATATTTCAGAGATAATGGAGTTTCACAAATGAAACGCCGTTTTAACACGCAAGTGAATTCGAAAGCGTTGTTGGTCGGAAGCTCGGCAGACGAGGAATGACGCATCGCTCTGGTGCTGTATTAGGTCATTGCTGGAGGTTTTTTTTTTTTCTTTTATCTTTTTCTAAAAGAAATGACTCAAAATTATTCAGCTGAAGTTTTTTTAGGGTTTTATGGTTGAGCTCAAACTTTGGCCACCTAAGAAAACCGGACAGAAAAAGACTCAAGAGCCGTAAAAATCACTTTCAGAAATATAAGTCTGAAAAGAGTGCCTCTGGTTTGTATTTATCCCCTTCTATTCTGTTGCCTCAAAGTAAATCCAGTGCAACAATCCAGCCTGATATGCCACCTAAGGAGTAATTGGTCCTGAAGTAACTCAAAGGGGAACATCAGGAATTAAGCCGTGAAGGTGTTTAACTCAGGTTTATGTTATAAAACTATTGAAGAGAACCCAACCCAGCATCATGATGGAAGAGTGACAAAAAGCGAGCTGTCGCTTTAAGGCAGCACGCTGCTATTCAGGGTTACTGTAAGCCTGGCGGGCCACCAGGCTTTATTTCTGCATTACTAAGCATTGCTTATTTATTTTAGTCTTTTCTTTTTAAATGTTTACATTTTTTAACACATTATAGTCAATATTCAAGCACTAACCTTCCAATAATACACAATTTTCAGGTGATATTTTCAAACTTCTTAGACTTAGACTTGTACTTTATTGATCCCTTGGGAAGACTCCCTCAGGAAATTGTCCACTTTAAACATTTCTTAACTCAACAACACGAAAGGCCGTTGGATGAACGACTTCCCTAGCGACCCAACCACAGGCCTTAGCAAGTTTTCAGGTGGAAACCCTGGATACGTCTTGATGCAGTGCAGGACAACATCTATTTCGCCCAGAAAATGTGATGTAGATTAGATCTGCCTGCATGTTGCCAAACTAAAAAAAAAAAAAAAAAAAACGCATCAAGGGGAATGTTAAATACATCTGTTTAAAGCTTTATTTTGATTGATTTTTAAATGTGTTTTACCTTGTGTAATTATTATTATCTGTTATTATTATTCTACCTTCGGCATAATGACTTCATCTTTCTTTAATGGCATTCCGCTCTCAGACACTCTTCATCATGACAGCAGCAGCAACAGCAGCAGCAGCACATGCAAGATCCTCATTAAACAAGAGGGAGGTCTGCTCCACTTCTGGAGGCGCAATCGACTGCAAGAACGACTAACTGCGCGTGCAATTTGTTGCTTCTTTTCCTTTTTTTCTTAAGCAACTATTTGGAATATGCAAGTCGGGACGTTTGTGTGTGTAAATTGGTGTCGTCCCACATCAACGTCACTGTGAAACATGGTGGTGGCAGTATCATGCTGTGGGAAGTGAGTCAGAGTGGATGAACTTATTTTTTAGGATATAGTAGGAAATAATGTCAATCTAGACATTTGGCAAATAACAACTGGAGCAGAGCAGCAAGGAAAAGGGTGGTGAAAATAAAAGACAACCCACTTTTCAAAGTTTTATTCTGAAAAAAAAAAAAATGTTTTGAAACATTCCTTATTCTTCACAATTGGTGTCAGCCGATGTTCCATAAAACGCAACAAGATCTCATGGCGTTCAGGGGCGCGTTCACCAGGCTGCGGATAAAGAAGTAAACTTTGACTGGAGACTTTTGCACAAAAAAATGTCTTTGATTCCAGTAAAATCCTGTCTGCGGGAGTTAAGGACAATTGCTTTCTCTTAGCCCTCAGAGGAAGCATTAAATGGATTTCACTGAACACTATAATTGGAAAAATAATTATCCTGACAAACAATGCTTGATTATTTAAAAAAAAAGAAAAAAAAAGAAAAGAAAACAACACAACGTTTAATGTCTGGGTTTGAAAAAAAAAACAAAAGAAATTCCTGGTGTCATTAAGTTATCAAATTGAATCAATGATGTTTGCGAGTTAATCGTCGGGGAAACCTTATGGTGGCCCGAGGAGGAGTCGTGTCCCACCGCAGCGGCGGCGGCGAGTCACATAACAACCGCCTGGTGAACTGTGAACACTCCCAGCCGCCGGGTTGTGTTTGCTGTTGTGGCCTCCTCTGATCCCACCGTCCCGGCGTTGTTAATGATAATGTCAGCAGTGATGGCGGCGCGAGGCGCGCTGTTTGCACAGCGCCGCAGCTCTTGTGTGTGTGTCTAAAAGCTCGGAGCGGCCTCGGAGTAACGCGCGACCCAGAGGTGACCCCTGCGGTGTCCCTACTGGTCCGGAGCGGGGATAACACCCTCCGCAGGCAACGCTCATTAATCATCCCATTCAAACACACAAAACGCAATCCATCCTCCCATCTTCTCCTCCTCCTGCTCCTCCTTCTCTCGCCTCCTCTTTCTTCGCCGCTCGGCAGCACCGGCACCCTGTAATGGGGTCAGCGCACCCATTTAACAGAGACAGACAGAGTAGAGAAAAAGGAAAAAAATGCACAAGGGAAGGAGAGAGAGAGAGAGAGGATATATCTGTGGAGGTAGTGGCGAGGGTGGAGGGGGGCAAAAAATGGAAGTAAGATTAAATAAGAAGCAACAAAAGGGGGGAGGACAGCGAAGGTGGAGAATATAATAAAACGAAGCGGAAGCTGGGGAAGGAAATAATTACACAGGGAGGTGTTTGAAAGTGTGAGCGATTATCAGAGGAGAGGGAGATGTAACAGCGCCAGGGCGAGAGAGTAAAGATATGGTGGGGCTCCTACGTAATGTGCTGGAAAGTTGAGCGTCTTAATGCGTGCTCTTTGAAAAACGTGGACAAGAATCAGCGGAAAATGCCGTTAATTACGTGACTCCGACTGTGTGATTCACTCCGATGCTGCAGGACAAGCGTGTGTGCATGTAGGAGAGAGAGAGAGAGACCCCAAAAAGCTGGCAGCCGCTCTCAAGACACGCACATGCTGCGGCGAGCGATGCCAGGGGGATGGCGGCAGAACCGGGATCCTCCTCCTGCTGCATTATTCTCTTTGGAATGTTGTTTTTATTTCCTGGTTTCAAACTGCGCCGCATCACCCCAGTCGCCACCCCCGCTGGTTATCCAGCGATGCGCAATACACACACAAAAACACACACACACACAAGCTGCAGCTCTCATCGTTGTCCCGCTACCACTTTCAAGAAAACAGTCTGTGACAGATGCCCCACAACCAAATCGGAACTCTGAGGCTAAAACAGGCGAAGAGAAAAAGCAAATCTGACAAGAAGTGTTGCTTTTGTTGGCTTTACATGCCGATGAAATGTGCTGTGTTGTTGGAGGATGAAGGCCTCCAGAAGAGCTGAACTTGAAACACGTTCTTTGACTGTTGGGGGGGAAACGGTTTGCTGCTTTGTGCCGCAAATACAAAGCATCGAGCGAAGCGGCGGCAAACACACAACTTCGTGAAGCTGAGTCGGGAGGCGTTGCAGAGATTGAGGTGGAGAATCGGTGGACGGGAAAACGATTAGTCCACAAATCTGAAAGGCCGCCTTCTTCAAATCAAACAAAATTGCTGTCAAATGTTTGTGCTGCTTTGTGCAGCAAACATTTTCCATTTGTGCCGCTCTCATTTTAAAGATATTAAGAAATGTTTCCTGAGGTCATGAAAGGTCATGACCCCATCCCCCCCACCTTCTTCAAACCAGATAAAACCGGTCCCAATCAGCTCGACTATGTTTGTGCTGGTTTGTGCTGCTTTGGCTTTAACGATATTAAAGAAAGTTTGAAGGTCAAAAGGTCAGCCAGCTCTCCACTCTCCCTCCCTCCACACTTTTACAAAATCAAGACGACCTTTAAACTTTCCTTAATATCTTCAAAGCCCAGGCAGCACAAACAAACACACCAAAAAAAAAAAAAAATTGCTGCACAGACAAAGTCAAGTTGATCGACACCAATTTTATCTGATTTGAAGAAGGTTGGCAGAGGCGGGAGAGGACGGTTGACCTTCCATGACCTCTGGAAACAATTCTCAACATCTTTAAAACGAGAGCGGCGCTAACGGAAATTTTGCAGCACAAACGTTTTGACGCTGAACGTTCGTTTGTCGGAAACACGCAGCGTCCAGATTTAAATCCCAACCGGAACCGTGGACCGGCGGCCACAGGTTTTTCTACGTCGTCGAAAAGAAAAAGAAGAAGAAGAAGAAGAAGAAGAAGAAAAAAACTGGTTCTTCTTGCTTCAGGCTTTGGTAGATCTGCCTAGCAACTCCTCCCGAAACTCAACACTCGAAACCGGCGATTCTTTGTTTTTAACCGCGAGCGTCGGCGAGGCATTAGAGAAAGCGAAGAGAGAGAGAGAGAGAGAGAGAGAAATGGAGATGCGGCGCGAGGTGGAAGGGACAGATGCATGTCAGTGCACTGATAACAGTTTGAAATTATTATGGCTTGGCCTGCTTATCGACACAGAGAGCAGCTGGAGCGGAAGCAGAGGCTGTGACACACAGCTCACAGCAGCAACAGAAGTAGCCTATTTTAAAACCTTTTGCGCAGCACCTGCCTTACAAGGTTTTATCAGTAGAACCTGCTTTCACAGGGTTGCACTGTACATCAGTCCCGTATTTGATATCCCTCCACCCAGATTAAATACCTTTTTTTTTTTGCCGCAAAAGAAAAAAAAAAAAAGACAAGAAAACTAGATATAACCAAATCTGAATAGGACAGATTCCATCCTTCATTGCGAACGTCTGTTCCACACTGAAAGAAAAAAAGAAAATGGAGCTCCAACTTAAAAAAAAGGTTGCATGTAAACAACTTTAAAGACTTTAGACACACACGGGAATAACTTGTATCAAATCAGCTCTTTTTTTTTTTTTAAGTTGAACCGCCTGTTTTTCTGACGTCTGCAGCGATTGATTGTCACCGTCATAAGGCACGTTCATGCGTTTTGTCAAGTCAGAATAACTGAAACTCAGATACGGGAACATTTCCGATGGCGCCCATGGCGAAGACGTTATGAAAAGCCCATAAATAAATTGACTTTTTACTGCTGCGGTTCCACGACAAAAGCGAGAAACGCAGAAAATTAAACCTTTAGAAAACCTGTAGGTTAGGAAATAATTGTTGACTACAGGCGAGTCTGGAGTGAAACGGGGAATGAAATGTGTGGGAGAGCAGCCTCGTCCTGTACCTGTGAAATCTGCTGGACTCCACCAGAAACTGATGTTTCGACAGAATAATTATTCAAAACCCACACAAAACCGGTTCAGCAGATGTTAAATCAGCCTTCTAAGTCCTGCAGAGACCCACGAGGTGAGCTCAAAGGAGCAGAGAATGAGAGAGGACCAAAAGCTCTGGAAGCTCTAGATCTAGACTGTTTGCAGAATGAAAGGCTATTCTATCTGTCTATAGACCTATAGGTGCTGTCTCATTGGCACAAGTTGTACATATAAACTGTATTTATCATGTTTTATTGAGGCTACATTGACCACCATTGGAGATCAACTGAGTTGTCTGTGTTTTTTGTCTTAAGGGAAGAAAGATCTACTCAGAAAATCCACATTAAGACGAGCACAAAACATAAAAATGGAGTGATGTTTTTATTGTCTCTTTCTCAGCAAAAACTTGTTGTAGTTTGGAAGGGGGGGGAAAAAAAAATGAGTGAATTGTTTTGCGTTTCTTGCTTGTTAAAAGTTTCTTTTGTTATATTGTTTGCTTCATAACTGTCAGCTGCAGTTTAACATAACGCTCGCTCCGCTCACAAAATGTTTTTTTTAAACATAAAATATTAAGGATTTTTTTATTTTTTTAATCATCACGCAATGAGACTGGCGTTAGGAGATTTAATTTGATCTCTTTGATTCTGAGGAATCTCTTAACTATCAAGGAGGGTTGTTTTCGAACTAATGGAAAATGAGTTGAGCTTTACTTTTCTTTCTGTTTCCGAAAATTTTCCTCAAACCAGTTTCTAATTTTTGTTTTTTCTCTAATTACAACTCGGTGTTGCCTCTTTCAGTCATTATAAAGCTTTGACCACAATTTTACAATACTCTTGTTTTTGCTCCCGTCTTTCCCCCTACATACAGAATATGTTTCTGCACATCAACAATCAGTTTCTGCACATCAACAATCAGGAGAAACAATCAGGATTGTTTTCAGTTCATCCTCAGTACTAAAGCATGAAGGTCAGGTTTTTTTTCTGCATCCTCACCTCCTTCTCCTCAGGATCATGAAATACAGAGACAGTATGATAGGTTCAATCGAAAAGACCCACAGCTTTATTCTGTGTTTTTGTAAAAGCCCTGTTTCACCCCTGCAAATGCTCATCCTATCTGGCCACGGTGCTGAAATCATTGGCTTGTGGATATCTCCTTTCAGTCACTTGATGAGATCCTTGATTGCCATCAAAGCCCTGTTGAGACATCCAGACTCCCTGGTTCCCAACATATCGACACCACGATAATAAAACACCACTATCCCATCACCCAAGTCTTTCGCAACGCTTGGGAAACTCTCACAGTTAAAAGCAAATGATGATGATGACGATGATGCCTGAGTTCCTGATGCACCCCAGAGGATCTCTTCAAGGCCTTGCATTGATCGTCCAGGTTCTGGCGGATTTCGTGTTCTGGTCTCGTACGTGTTCCTTTTTTTCTGTTGGTAATTAGTGCATATCTAAAATTCAGTGTAATGTCTCTTTTATAAATATTTAAAAGCCCATGAGGTTTCTATTAAGATTCATTTATCTTCTGTTCACAGATTTCTTCTGACTCCTCGAGAATCGCAATGATGTTGTGTCCTTCGGAAGACAAACAATTGAAGACGAAGAAGAAAAAGGATTTCTCATTATAGGGTCTCGCACAACGAAGTGAAACATTCAATCCTAATCCAATCCTCGCGGAGGTACCGAAGTGATTCCATCTTTTCCCTCTGCTTGAGTCGGCCAAAGATAGCATTGCAGGCGGCCAGAACTGGCATCCATCTTCTCAGCGGAGAATAAGTGTATTTCCCAAAAGGTCCTTTTGTTTTTCAGCGGGCCAAAGAGAAGATCACGGCTGCTTCTTGTAATGGTAGTGATTTCCCCCAACCAAGTGCAGAGAGGTCTGGGCAGCTGGTGTCGAAACAGAGAGCTCTGCCTGCCAGAGACGAGGCAGCTAATTTATACAAGAATGGGATGGAGATTAAGACCTCTGAGGGTATTATGGATTTGGGGAATTAAGCATAATGGATTTCATGTCGAGCTTTCTTTTACGAGTCTCCCGTTGGAGAGAGGTACCAAGTCTTGTTGAGAGCAGATCTGATTCATTTTACGACTGCGGCACTGGCATCGAGCGCAACGCATGTACACCCACACATAAACACGCATTCATTCGCTACGGCCACATTCATTCAACCAGCAGCAGCCCATAATGAAATATGGCTCATAAAGTCCTTGAATTAAAATGCCTTTTGTCATCCCCAAGTGCATATTTATGAGATAAGTTTGTTTTTTTGTTTTTTTAGCTCTTCAGCTTTTAAAAATTCCCAAAACCACAAACAAACCCACTGCAGGATGTGGCAAATGAGTTATGTGAGACTAAGCGATGCAGGCCAGACACAAAAGCAGGCAACAGTGGTATCAAGCCGTCTCAATATTGGCACCAGCGTTAATATTTCCCTTGTCGACTTTTAAAACACCGCGAACGGACGGATTAAATACAGCTCAATCATCAGAGAAATGAGAAAACAACAACAACAAAAAAAATACCGGCTGATTTCATAATATTAATAGCCTCAATAGTCAATAAGGAAATAAATTAACTGCAGGTTAACTGAAATGCAGGACTAGCATATTAACAAACTTTGAAGGCTTCAATTAATTATTGCTTTCGGTTATATTAAAATTGCAGCGACACATATTGATGCATACTAATGAATGTTCTGAGGTTCCAGCTCGCTTCATCTCACACCCCGAAATTCTGAATAAAGAAAAACATTCCATATATTTATGGCCTAATTAAACTCTTTAAGTTTGTTTTCATTTATTTATTTATTTTTTTTTTTCAATTTTAATTGTTTTTGCTTGAATTTCCTTTGAGGTTTAAAACCGCTTTGATTTCTTTCTGTTTTTTTCCGTCTTTTTGGCCTTTGGGGGGTTCGTGTTAACATCCACATCTATTACACTGACATACAGAATAATCAGCTGCAGGGCTCGGTTTGGGTTTGAGAATTTGTGCTTGGTGGCCGGCGCATTTCTCAATGCGCTGGCAATGATATGACAGAATGATGCGAGAGCGAATGGGGAAACGAATGTCTCGAAACCACAGGACCACACATCGATCGTTCGACTTCGGCTGAAGTACGCTGGAACCTTCGGCCATTAAACTTGGCTTCTGGTTTGGAGCTTCCTCTCAAACCTAGAGAAGGATCTACTTCTCAGTTCCACAGCTATTGTATCTTTATTTATTTTTTTTAAAGAATCTGCACACAGCTGTTCAAATTGATTGGTACATTTTTCACACAGTAGCTTTAAAACGTAGTTTGGGGTTCACGATTTACTTTTTGGCAACAGTTGAGATGTATTTGGTGGTTTTGTGCTTGGGAACCACTTTTGAATTAGCCAAACAATACATAAACTATTCAAACCTCGAATACACAAATCAAATATGTTGAGCTTGATCTCAACATTCCTCGTGCTATTTGGAATCACTTCCTGCTCCCAACTCTGTGTAGACGGATTGTGGACGACCTGTTCCAACATGATGAAACACCAACGCATAAAGAAAGGCCCACCAAGACATGGGTGAAGAAGAAATTCCCCACAGGAATTTGTGAACCAACATAAATTTATCTTCCATTGAAATAGCTCAGATGTTAGACATAAACATGTAAAAGACGATACATCCGTCACTAACGCCACTGGGGGTCTTCCAATCATGCCTGATCCATCTCTGACGTGAATTTATTGACTGTTAGAAATGTATTTATGAATCTGAAGTCTTCTTAACTACTGCTGGATCAGGGCGTCGCACCTCTTCCCAGAGTCCACTGCAACAATACGATGAATTGTTGACCAAAACGCAACGCGGCGTCATTGCTGCTCTGTTGCCATGAATGCGTTTGAGTCATCCGAGTACCCGGCGTGCCGATTTTGGTTTATATATTCAAGGATGAGAGGATTAAAGTGTTTGCCAATGAATGGATGAGTTGAGGGCATTACAGCACGCTTTGAATATGCAAGCTCTGCTTAACTATATTTTCTGCCATCTACTTTGCTGTCAAACTAGGAAAATAAATGCAAAGTACCAACTCGAGAGAGACTAACTTCGGACCCGGAGGGATAAAACGAGACTTTGTGACCTTGCTTTGATGAAAACGCTGTTCCTCGCTTGTTAAATCTCGGCCATGTTGCAAAAGAAATGTGGAGTCTTGCGTTCTGCTGGGATTCCTCCGACGCCAAGTTCTTTTTGGGTTTTTTTTGTTTTTTTAATTGATGAAGAAATACGAATGTACAAACTCTACGCTGAGGTTGCGAGAATTGAAATGCTCGATGTCGTAACTGCATCGGAGGAAAGACAAATTTAAGGCCCCGTTCCTGAATCTTGCCCGGCACACAGGTTAATAAATCTCTGTTGCGGCCCTCCGCCCAGACACGTAAAGGTAGCCGTGCTCCCCGGTTTAAAGCGGCACTCGGAGGGAGAGGGGGATATTCTGAGTTATCTTTGTGAACGGGCGCCTCCGCTCTCAGCTTCCCTGCCAGATAAACATGTTGTTCCAAACACTGGTTCTACACACGGCGTCGGGCGGAGATTAAGACCGACTTAAGTTTATCATAAATGAATTGCAAAGTCGACAGTTGTGTGGCCCACTGCCTCTCAGTTCTAAAGCCACCAGCTGTGGTATTTCGGAGGTGACTGGGAGCCTTGCTAAAGGAGCCACAAGGCATTCCGGTGCTGAGGTGGGCTGTAATCCTCTGCTCATGGCTCGCTCCCGACAGAGAGGAAAGCAGCGGGGAGACACATTCGCAAATCAGAATTTATGGTACCCTCAGTGCTGCCTTGAAGCTGTTTCAGGGAGACAGCGATGCTCAGGGTACGCAGGGTTTTTTTTTTTCTTCACACGTCTCAATCTGCCATGAAAAAAAGCCTGCAGTCTGAGGAAAGTACGATCAGCTCTAATGTTAAAACTGGCCTTAATTGCTGATCCGCAGTTGTGTGGACGCCGCAACCCGGCCAAGACGGAGGCATCAGGGAGAGCTGCAGCTGTCCAAAGTTTAGGTGGGTGGATGTGTTTGTAGGACAACTAACGGTTGTGCACTCCTCAAATCTGGCGTGGCAAGAAGAAAGCCGTTAAAACGCTCGGCTTCCCTGGAACCGCGCAGCGGCCGAGAGCGTGGGCTGCAGAGATGAGGCTTCACATCGACCATGTCCGCCTACGAGCAAACCGCTTTGTCTGCAGGAAAAAACCGAGAGGACAATCCGCACGGTGAGACACGGCGCTGGCAGCGTCGTGGTCTGGGAACTGCTTTGTTTTCGGAGACAAGGAAGCTGGTCATAGTTGGTGGGTAAATCAATAGAGCTGAAGTCAGGAAGACAAACTGCTACAGACCTCAAGATAAGAAAAAATAAATCAGAGACCAAAGACGAGGTCCGTGTTCTAACGTTTAACACGAGAGAACAGATCAAAGCATGTTGACCCAGTCAAAGTCAACATCCAAATCAATTGGGAGTGTTAGGGAAGATTAAAATGAGTCAATCACAGAGCACCTGTGTGAGGATTTTTTTTTTTTTTTCTGTGTGTTTATTTGGTGTCTACCCTTTGATTGTCCCTCGTTTCCCTGATTACCTTCCGTATGTAATCCCTCCTGTGTCTGTTGTCCTTGTCTAAGTTGTCATTGTCTTCGCCGGCGCTACCTGCGCTGCGTTCACCGGTTCTTTAGATTTCTGTTTTTCTGTCAGCGCTTTGATTAAATCATCCTTTTTTCACTCCACCATCTGGGTCCTCCGCATTCATCCTCACCACCGACTACTGCATTTCATGACAACCTGATCCAACAAGGCTGAGATTTAGGCTTTTTTTTTTTTTGCAGAAGAATGGGCAAAAACACAAAACAAAAAAAAAAACATCAGTCTCCACATATGTAAAGTTGGCAAAGACCCCGGCGGTCATAATTGCATCAAAATCTATTTTTCCAATATATTGACTCCGGAGGCCTGAGCACAAATGTACTTTAAATGTCACAACAGACGCAAGAAACAGAAAGATGTACGATTGTTTGGTCAAAAGACTACGTTTAACCTTTCCAGCCTGCAGGCAAACATAACGTGTTGCAAAGTACTAAAAGCATCGTCTGGGGTTCATGAAGCGCATCGTTTCACTGGCAAATCGATGTTTCAGTGGGGTCAGCGTTTTCTGGTTTGGGAAGGAATCCTGACAAGTTTGGGAGCAGAAAACTCAAGAGGGCTTGGATTTAAAATAAATAAATAAATAAATAAAAATAACACATGCAGAGAAGGATTTTTTTTTTTTTTTTTTTTTTTTAGATGTTTTTCAGTCTGTCACACATAAACACCTTAAGACACAGACATGTGCAAGAGCACATCAACAGGCCCTTCTGCCATCTTAGCGTCTCTTCACCGGGCTTTACTGCGCCAGTCAAACTGACAAGGTAACAGGACACGCATCAGCTTAACTGCAATAACACCAAACCAACACGCCGGGCCATCTGCCCATTTCCACTCCACAAATAAACCTGCATCTTTTGGAGGGACGTCGAGCTGAGCTCCCGACTCTCTGGCGGAGATCACGCGGGGTGACGCGCGACCTGCCTCCATTCATTCACACGGTCCAGGCAGCTGTAAGCCTGGATCCACCCGCCCGCTGATCTCTCGCCCTTTCTTCTCTCCCCCATCCTCTTCCTAAGTCTCCCCCTCTTGTCCTCTTTGGTTCCCCCCCCCTTACCTTCTCATCTCCATCCATCCATCCATTTTCCGTCACCCTTCTCCCTAACGGGGTCGGGAGTTGCTGGTGCCTATCTCCAGGCAGACAGGTCGCCCTGGACAGGTCGCCAGTCTGTCGCAGGGCAACACAAAGACAAACAGGACAAACAACCATGCACACACACACTCACACCTAGGGAGAATTTGGGAAGGCCAATTAACCTGACAGTCATGTTTTTGGGAGGAAGCCGGAGAACCCGGAGAGAACCCACGCATGCACAGGGAGAACATGCAAACTCCGTGCAGAAAGAGCCCGGGCCGGGAATCGAACCCAGGACCTTCTTGCTGCAAGGCAACAGCGCTACCCACTGCGCCACTGTGCAGCCCCCCTTTTCATCTCGCTCTCTTTTAATGCACTTCAAGTCTCTTTCTTTGCTCTCCTGCTAAGTATTTCCCATGCTGATGTAGTCCATTGAGAGCCAGTGATTGCGCGCGTGCGTGTGTGTGAAAGCAGGGGGGGGGGGAAGAGAGAAGCAGGGCAGATCACTGCAATGCAGAGCAACATTACACGGCAGCGTTGCTCAGCGTGCCTGTTGTGTGTACAGTTTGTGTACATATTTAGCCGGACTTTGTTTGCTCTCGGAACTTTTGTGTTTGCACGTGGGAGGGTTCTTGGGGAGAGGAGAGGGCTGAGGCGCGTGCGTGCGCGCGTGCCCGTGAGTTTACGCCGTGAGTTAACGCGTCGCCCTGTGTGTATTTGTGAAGGATGACCGGGCTCAGCCGCATACTATTTGTCATGGCCGAACACCAAAGCCTCTGCAAGCTATGCACCGTGACTTTTAAACAGATCTCTTTTCGCTCACATCGTCAAACCATGCCCGACTCTAAATATGCAGGCATGTTTATGCCTGAGAGACAAGAATATGGGTTTCATGCCTTCGCATTAAACGCTCGGGAGGGATCCGCCCGACGGGCCGCATCCATCATGCCGGACGCCATTGTTCCAATCAGGCTAATTGTCCCGATCCTCGTCACGTTCCCGCCGACTCCACTTAACTGACGCCGCAGCCTCTCTGCTTTTATTCCCGTCTTTCTTTTCTTCTCTCTCTTTCTTTCTTTCTTTCTTCCTTTCTTTCCAGAGGAATAAGCGACACGGCGGTGGAGAAAGAGCGAGAGGCAATCCGAGCCGCAGAGGCCCACCGGCGTTTGAAGCCTAAAGACTCTTTCATCCTTGACTCTGGGAAATGAATGATTTCCTTTTTCTGCTTCTTCTTCTTCTTCTTCTTCACACAGCGGTGGGACACTTCTGACAGGACACACACACACACACACACGTGAGCCGTGGCAAAGCTGTTACAGCCTTTGCAAAACGCGCATGCATTATACACTAAATAATAATAATAGCGATAATGATTAATAAAAAAAAAAAAAAGTAGGATTGCAAAAGAAAACATCCACCTCGGTCCAGAGAGAGAAAGCACTGTGAAAACTAGATGCCATGGGGAGAGGAGGTGAGGAGGGCAGCTTTAAACGCGAGGGAAGGAGCAGTGTGAGGAGGATGGAGAACGATGCTTTAATTAGTCGTTTGTTGCTTTAACTGGCGTTTAGTTTTTAACTGCGCTTCTTTTATGTGAGGATACAATGGGGCTGATGCGCTACGAGTGAACTGCACAGTGTAGAGGATTAAGGCTGGACTGAGGCTGTGCTCGCAAACAGGAGACTGCACAAACTTCACAGGCACACACACACACTCTCCTTAAACACACACCTACAAAGGAACACCAACCCGCCCCTTTAATGCACACGCACACACAGAGTCCCCAGTGTGCGTTACACACACACACCCACTTGGGGATTATCTGTGCAACAGAGTTCTGAACACTGAGAGTGAGGAGGAGGTGTCTGAAGAGCCCAAAGAAACACACACACACGCACACGCACACACACACACACACACACACACACACACATGCACACTCTCTCTCTCTCTCTCTCCCTCTCACACACACGCCTATTTTCAGTGGATGCTGCTACCTGTGTGCTGGGCAGCATATAGAGCAGCATCTCTCTGTGTCCGCCCTGTGAGGCTAAGATGACAACCGGAGCGTTGAGAGAGAGGGAGAGAGAAGGGGAAATAGAGGAGAGGGGGAAAGAACAAAAGCAAAAGGTGAGCAGGAGAGCGGCGGAATAAAGAGGTGAGGAAATGGAGAGAGAGAGAGGGAGGGCGAGCGAATCAGACTGAGAGATGAAAGAAGAGGGGAGACCATTGCGCAAGACACACAGGCTGGGGAAGGGGATGGTGCAATGTGCAAACCTGGCCCCGGGGCCGGCGGCCTTACATGTCCTCATTTCGCAAATAGATTGCATTGATTTCATACAGTTAATGTGGAAGATTGCATCGATTAGCTTCTTTACCCCGGCCTTCAATGTGTGAGGAGCGCTGCAGGCCAGCAGCTTCGCCCGGCTTTCATCTGATCTCTCCAGCACTCTGCACGGACAAGCTCAGCGCACCTCCGGCCGCTTTCTCCATGCACTATTAAGAAAAGGAAGATTCTGGATTTTTCCAGTGAATATTTTTAAAATGTTGTAAAGCACTTTCATCTCCTCCTCATTTGGTGTCAATCCAAGGAAGTTCGTCCTGGAGGCGAAAGCTTGCGGCTGGTCCTAAAGGGGCCCAGACCAAAGCAGAGTCACCAGCTGTTTGTTGTTTAATTGCTTGATTTGTGGTTGAGTTTATTTCAAAAACTGTTTCGCGTTCGGCTTTGCAGTTTGAAGGACTTCTACTGATAATGTAAATATGTTCATGATATAATGCAGTGTCTGTTTTTTGTTCTCGTTCCTGCCTAACCGCAGAGCATTGTTGAAATTTTGAGGCTGTTTTCATTCAGGAAGAGTGAAAACAGATATTGAAGGTGGTACAGGTACCAGAAGATGAGCATCTTTTTTTTTTTTTTTTTTTGGTAAAGAAATACAAACAGATTGCAAGTTTTCGTTTCATTACTTTTTTAAACTGTGAAGTTAAATTCGCAGAAACTATCCCACCACATTGGATGAATAAAAGATGAATTAAAATGCAATTATTTGCGTATTGATATCTAATAACCGAAATTGCAGAACATTTCTGAAAGACTGTTTGCTTGAACACTTTGCGGGCACTTTGACTCAAACATCATTATGTTGTTTTAATTCTGGATTTCTCTCAGCTGTTTTACAGGGTTTGAAATGAACTGAGGGACATAAACTAAGCTGTAGCTGTCTTAATATTTATCCAACACATGGGACCTTGGAGATATTTGAAATCTATTGTTGCTTTGAGGTGCAAATCCTTGATTAAGATTAATAGTTACATTTTGCTAACATATGTATTTCTTCTGCCTTCAAACACCTACCATCTAAAAGATGTCATAGCAAATACTATTTTGAGTATTTTGACCATCATCAGATGATGATTTTGTTTATAATTATGCAGGAAATGGCGTGTGAAGGCTGTACGCCAACATAAATCATTAAGCAGATATGATTTACATAAAGCAGATATTGGAGAGCATTTCCAATGACAAATCTAATAATATTTGTTTTGTATCAGATGTTTAAACTTTGAACTTTGAGTTTTACATTACGTGGTTACCTTGACCTGAAACGATTTACAAGTTCACCACGCCGTCCGCCGTTCAGTTTCCAATATGGCTGCCACATATATAAAACATAGTGGACGTCAAAGGTATAGACTGTTTTAGCCTATCGATTGCATTTCCCTAAACCAGTGTAAACAAAGAGTCTGTTTGGAGAAATATTCTATATTTTTGACTTACAATGAAATTAGCAGTTAGCATCAAAACACCTCACCCTCTCCACCCTAATCCTCGATTTGCACCAAAATGAAGACCCCACGAACGTTACCTAGAAAATTGTGAACTATCCCTTTAAGGGAATGACGCTGGAGAACATGAGAGTGCACGTTATTTGGGTCAGGCTGTGTGTAAATGTGTGTGAATCTGTCACACAAGAGTTGCCAGTGAAAGTCTTTTTTTTTTTTTATGTAGCACCCTTTATTGTACTTCGTGGGTCGGCGGTAAGAAGGCTGAACCAGATGCAGAATCATCCTATACATTGATATAACATGATCCCTTACAGGAGAGCTTCAACACGCAAAAACTAAGAATAAATATATTCACAACTGCCTCTACTATTGTTTGGAGATGAAAGCATAAAAAGTATCTCCATAAAAGATATTAACCAGTAGTCGATAGAAGTGTCTTTTTTTTTCTTTTTTTTTTTTTTGAACAACAGAAAAGAAAAATGCCTCTACACCTGCTTTTTTTTCTGTCCTTTGTCTTTGTTGTCATTCAATATTTCCTCTGAGAAATACTTTAAAGAAAAAGAATACAATAACCTCTGTGCCTTTGTCGGGTGGAATAAAACATGAAGCAGAGGTCCATGTGGCCCGGCTGAGTCTGAGAGACAAAGAAATCCAAAATGCATCCATTGGTTCGGTGTTCTTCTGTGGTCCTGCCTTCCTTGGTTTTGATTTCCATTAAAATGATAGCAACAATAATAAGAACTTCCAAAATCTTTCCGGAATCTCACTCTGCGACAATCCAGACAATCCCGAATTAGTCCCACCGTCATAGCCCTGTAAAGAAATCCAGATAAGCAAACTTAAGTTTGACCGGATGAGATGAAGAAAATTCAACAGAACTGCATACAAACGACTCCAACATTGACTGGGGAGGTTATTATTTTTGGCTCATCCAGGGAATGCAATTACTCTTCAGGTTCTCGATTAGTCTCAGTTGTCCATCAGCGTCCCATCCGTCGGTAGTCAAACCTCTTTGTTTAGATAAATAGATCTGTATTTATAGAAAAATAAGCATTGACCATACTGCTGGCTGTTCATTGCTAAGGCACTTGGCTATATTCGGTTATTTTTCTTCTTCTTGGGTTGTCTCGGCCGCTCCTCTGTCTCAACGAAGCATGCCCTGCTCGCTCCAGGCCTTCGGGCTGTCGAGGTTCATGACTCTTGTTTTTGATGTTGTTAAGAGCTGTGTTTTTTTTGTTTGTTTGCTTTTTTCACCTCCACGCAGGTCCTTTGAGAGTGATATTATGAACATTAACGCCCACAGCCGTGCTGCAGCCTGCTAATTGTGGCGTTTGGTGGGAAAAACGGAGCCTTTTCATCGCATGGTAGGACTGTGGAGGAAAAATAAAAAGCGGCGGTCTCTGCAGCTGAAGTTTAGCCCAGAGGCAGAGATCCTGGTTCAGCTAATCCTTGCCAAATACCAACCTATGTGCCAGTAGTGGGGAAAAATACAAAACCTGACCTCAGGTCCTGGAATAAAACACGGCGTATGGTGCAGTCCCACTCCCCCACAGGCTCCTCTGAAAACCAACCTCTGTACAGGAGGAGTCAGTGTTACTGGCTGATTCATCAGCAGAAAGGGAGATGACGAGCAGACGAGAGAGAAAAAAACGGTAGCAGGAAGGAGGGAGGAGAGGGATCAAAGGAAGGAGGAGAGTTAAAACTGATAGGACCGGTCCAGAACTTCCATGTAGTCTGGTTTGGTCCTCAGTCTGGGTCTCTGCTCTCCATCTCCCTGCTCACTCTGGCCGCCGTGGCCAACCCCGGCTGAGGAGCTGGCAGTGGTGACCACGAGTGTTTGGTCAGGTCTCACTTCCTGTTTGGAGTCCTGGGTGCGGGGGTAGCAGGGCGGGGGCCTCCCGTACCTGTCGGGCAGATCTCTGAACTCGGGGGTGGGGAGCTGGAAGAGACAGTCCACGAGCTCCACCTTAGGAGTGGGACCCTGGCTGTCGATGACCGTGGGACACAGGATGCCATTCCCATGGAGACCAGCAAGCGCTCCCATTGCCCCTGTGATGGTGTTGATGGGGGATGAAGACACCTCCAGGGTCCACTCCTTCTCCTTCTCCGGCGTAGGGCAGTATCCTCCCTTGCACTCCTTTGAAGCAGCAAACGCCTGCTGCTGCTGCTGCTGCTGCTGCTGCTGCTGCTGCTGCTGCTGCAGTTGCTGGTTCACATCTGCGTCCTGTTGGTCTTTGAACATCGGGTTGCTACACATGTGTGAGGCGGCGGCGCCGTCGGCTCCTTTCGCCGCCGCCTCTCGGGGCAAGATGGTGTCGTAGACGTGGTTGTGTTCGGCCAGAGGTAAGGGGGGCTTTTCGGGCAGGTCGTGGTGAAGGTGGTGGTGGTGGTGGTGGTGGTGCGTCTGCTCCGTGAAGATTCCACACTCCATCTGTATGCCGGCCAAGTCTACCTCTCCCTGGCGACGGAACGGCAGCTTTTCCCTAACCCTCAGGGCATAGGCGATTAGTGCCGCCGCTGCGAAGAAAGCGGAGACGAACAACACCAGCAGGCTGAGCACCAACACCGACAGAGGGATCGAGTCTATCCACGGAGGGGCGAGGGGTCCCAGCCCAGGCGTAGGATACATGGATACGTTTCCTCCTGCATCTGTGGAGTTTGCCATCTGCTCCTCCAGCTCACGGCCCTCCTGGGGCTCCAGCTCTGGACAGAGCAGCTCCATGGAGAGGGAGCGCAGGGCCACGCCTTTAGTCTTTTCGGGGGACTTGCAGACCGCCTCCCCTATAAGAATCATAGTGCTGAGCCCCTCGAGCCAACGCTTCAGCAGAGCCGCCTCGCAGTTGCACTCCCATGGGTTCTGCTCCAGGTCCACCTGGAGAAATACATCACACCACAGCACACTGTCATTGCATAATAGTGAAATAATTACTGATCTGCCATGCAACGCGAATTCATGAATCATTCTGTTAACTGCTCACAAAAATAACTAATTTTGCATTAGCCCTTGCGACGTATACTATTAATTTAAAAACATCTCCAAATAAGCTGAGTGCAAGCATTGCTGCGGTGACAAGGAAGAAGAATGATGTTTACTAAATTTGTCTTGTGGTATTAAGATAACACGGGGCCTTGCAAAAGTATCCACACCCCTTGAATCATTCACATGCCTCAAGAGTATTTTGTTGGGGTTTTATGAGGTGAGCCAATACAAAGTAGAAGTTGGAAGCACAATGCAGAGTTTTCTTCTTCTTTTACGAAATCAAATCGTTTGCATTCAGCCTCCCCTTTGTCAATGATTCGTAGAAACATCTTTTAGTTACTGCTTCAAGCTTTTTTCACCAGGATCTGATAGCTTGTCTTGTTTCAGATGGTCAATTGGATTGATGTTAAATACTTCTTAAGGCTGTCAGTTGTTATGCATTTTATTTATGAGCATCAGAGTTTTGGGCCCTGAATGCAAATGCACTCTGAACTTTGAAGGTTTTTCATTTGTGAAGGACATCCTAAAACCTGTGTTTTTCTCTGCTTGTACTGAAGCTTTCCACGTAACACAAAATAAGGTAAAAACCATCTTATGAGTAGCATAAATAAATAAAAATAATGTAGTTAAGTGCGGCGGAAAAAGCGAATCACCTGTGTTTTTATGTTTTTGAATGGGCAGCGTTTAGTTTTGAACCTGCTTGCGAAGGCTCTCAAAACAGACTCCTGCTATGCTCCAGCTGGTTCTGGACAACCCAGGGTTTACATAAGTACTTTCTCAAAAACAAAACTCCCAGGCAGGCGAACATGCAGGAGTATCACAGCGCCGAGTCTTTAACAACAGGCAGGATGTGATGCAACTCTCCCCTGTGCCATAATCCAATAGGTATGCCCACAAATCCATTTTCTGCCTCCCAGCTATTGACTGCAGGTCCTAAAACAAACTCAAATATTCTCTTTGAAACACTTTGAAAAAGCTAAAGCAGATTATGCACAAAGGGAATCACATCATGTTGTATTGTCTGCAGGACTGATCTGTTCCGAGTCTTTAGCGGCGACACTGGCAGCGAAAGCAGATATTCTCTCTGTCGCACTTCCAAGGCGCTCGCACAAATGTTGTCATGCTAATTTGGTTAGGCCATCTCCTTGGCTTGCAGAGATAGATGGATGATTTTAATTTTTTATTATTTTTTTTTTTTTAAAGAGGGAGATGATTCAGCATTGTTGTTGCGGGAGCCGCTCCTTTCCCGGTTGTCTCACGCTCAACAGCCGGATGCTTTTTTTTTTTTTTCCCTTCCTTTATTGGCGTCAGTCCACTGTGGGCTTTCACAATCATAGCTAGAACTGATGGGTGTCTGGAAACAACACACAGCTGCAGTTCTAAATTAGTTTCAACACTCCTGCTAAATCCAAATTTTCACACAAGAAATATTTTTTTTTCCAGTGTCTGCATTCTTGCAAGACTTGATTTGGCGTGAAGGAGCCAAATGACAGAGAAATATGCGGCCAAACTGTCAGCTCAGTCCACCCCCCCCCCCTTTTCCTTCGTAACGTTCACGGTGATGATCGTACATCTGCCTGAAATTCCCGAAGCATTTTATTGCACGCTTTCATTCAAATCCCTTAAACTCTTGTCATCCCGTCTATCATTTAAGCATCTTTCCGACGTAACCAGGAGTGTTTACAGTTTACAAGCCTGGTCACCAAGTGTGCGATTTGCTGTCAAATTGTCAATCAAAGCACTACTTTGGTGAGAAATTACAGACCCTTGCTTACCCCCGACAGGTGTACCTATTATGTCAGCCCATACTGTGTGCTTTTGTGAAAATGGAGGCCTTTGGTTTAGTGCTTCAGAGAAATGCCTTGTAAAAACAGTCTAAAGCATTTTGTTACCAACCAGCGCCACCTTCTCTAGCATTCAGACAACCCAAATGCATTACTCAATGTTTAACAGACACTATGCATTAATTAATTTCTAAACTTATGGATCTGACATTGATAGTCATTCTCAGTCAGATGATATTTGATTTGTTAATTGATTTGGGCGCGAAGTAACGGGTTTCCTGTGAGAAAAGTTGGGTTTGTCAAATCATTTTTCCCAGAACCAAAATCTGGATTCTGCACAAAAGACCCAAGTTCACCGGAAAGCAGGTCAATAATGCATTTTTCCTTCCAGAAGTCCAACAGCTCTCTGTCCATCATCTCTCTGTGTGTAATCACATGTACACAATACCAGGATTCAAAGTCAGGAAAGGATGCACACATCTGTGTTTCAATCTAAAGGAGCTATTTTTATTCCTGATTTGCTGCTTTTGAATAAAATCCAAGAAAGCCAAGAAGCTATAATACGTATTTTTGATACCAGTCACATTGAAGCCCCAACATATTCAGCCTGAAATGAAGGATTCCATTTATTTGCTGTTCTGGGCTCACTCATTAGCATGAAGATCAAAGATCAAGCAATTATTGTCCAAGATTTATTAGACAGCTATAAAAATTCCCACCAGGGGAGAAATTCAAAATGTTCTTCGGAAAATCCTGTGTCTTTCTAATTGATCTCTTTGCTCAAACAGTGATTTTCTTTCAGTCGTTAGGTTTGCTCAAGTCGATATGAAGCATGTGTTAGAGTTTCTGGCACAAGGATTTTAACTGAAGTCTCTGGTGATGAGACGCCCCCTGAGCCTTAGCTTGCCAAGCCTTCACTCTTCTGATGAATGTCTTCCATTGTTTTATGAATAATAAGACTCGGAGTGAGCCTGAAGAGAGCGAGTTTGACAAACAATCAGAAGTGTTGGAAGAAATGTCTTTATGGGAAATATTTATTCTGTAGATGAAATGCGGGGAGGGGGGGGTAGAAAGCAAATTCATTCACTGTCAATATGCAATTTCAATCACTTGTGGAACATCTTTACCAGCCATAATTTAATAACACTTGCATTTATCTTTCTCTCGCATTGCTGGTGAGGATATTTTGGCCAGTTCTTCTTTACAGGTGTGTTTAAATGCACAGTGCATGAAAACTACCATTAGGCTTTGACTGGACCACAGCACACACTTTGATTTCTTTCCCAGTTTCTGCTATTCTGTTGCAGACATGCTGCAGTCTCTGGGCTCATTTACTTCCTTTAGCCCAGCTTAGGCTGCCATGCAGATGTTTGGCTCTAAAACATTAGATCAAACAGCCCCTTTACACATTTATTCAGTTTATTCTCTTTTAATCCAATTTAAAGGTTTCAGATAAGCAGCTTTTAATATTAGACTGCTTGATTACACTCAATATGCGGTTTTCAAGTGATGACTTTGTTTATTAGCCAACCAAACAAAATGACCACATTCTTTGAGGGCCGAGTTTAATTTCACCAGGCCTCATTAACGTCTGGCTTGTAAAATCAAGAAATTAAAGCGAGCCTGTCTGACATGAAGCAGGCTATAAGAGCTCAAAATGTAAAACATTATCTACAGAAATGTAGGAACAGATGATAAACACTCAATTACATGCATTTTGGGAAAAAAAAAAATTAAATCATGGCATTTTTAAAGCTTCAGAGAGCAGGATGAGAATCAGTATCCACGAGTAAGGAAAACACAACCAAACTTACTTTAAGAATCCATCAACAACTCATCCAGGAGGTCACAAAAGAGCCGAGAGCAACACTGAGAGAACTCTACTTGTCTCGTTTACGTCAGGGTCCAGAAAAGAGACGGGAAAAGACAAAATGACATTCCTGGCTGATTTCCAAGCTGTAAGAACTGATAAAACAACAAAAGGGCGACCCACTTACGCTAAAAACCCAATTTAAAGATTTAAGAATTTTGAACTGACAGAACCGAGGAGGATTATTTTATACGGTGTAAATTTAGACATATGGTAATGGTATTGTGATGGTCTTGGGCTGTTTCTTGATTATTATCTGGATTATTTGTCCTAATGCGTGGTAGTAGTAATCCTGCTAGCAACAAATGATGCATGTAAACATCCATTTTATCAGTTTGTGTAGCAGGACAAAGATCTGAAGAGCACCAGCTCCTCGACCCCCGAAAAGCTAAACTAAATGCAGGTATTGGCAGTGGCCCAGTCAAAGTCTGGACTTAAATCTGGTTGGGTTTCTGTGGCAGGTCTTTTCACAGTCAGAGAAAGCTTGAAATCCCTCCAGTGGGGATAAATTAAAACAAGTGGGTGAAAATTCATTCATAATGATGTAAAAGACTCATTACTAGCAATTCACAAACTCTTGATGGCAGTTGTTGCTGCTGAGAGTGAAACAGCCTAATATTATTAGGCTGAGAAGGCAAATCACACAGGGCCAAGTTGCTTTGGACAGGATTTCCACCCCTGAATGAATAATATCATCTGAAAACTGCTGTTTGTTTTCACTCAAGTTATTTTTTTCTGCTCTGAGACATTTAACGATGACAAAAAAAAGCAAATGCAGAAGAAATTTGTAATGGCTACAAATACTTTGGCAGCACTGTCATTGTTCCAGATGTGTTGCGTTTCATTGAGTGGAAACTTCTTTTCTTCTGACTGTCCAGATTTTATGGAGCAAAAATATCTGCAGATGAGATACAAAGCCAAAGGACCATATCAAATCAATTTCCTTGTTGAAAGTCTCCACTCGTGCTGTTCGACTTTATGAGTTTGTGATGTTTTGGCGCTTTCCAGGGAACGCTCTTCCTTGCCGTGGCGCAGCTATCAACTTTCATAGCCGCGCTCGCTTCGCCTGCTGCAACATGCACTCTCGCGTTTGCGTATTTTCCAGAGCGACTTCACCGACATCCCCCAGAGGGAAAAGCCGTGAACTTGTTCTGTACAGTGGTTTGTAGACGGCACACGGGCGGATGTAACAGCAAAGAGCGAAAGCATCTAGTCCACTGAGGCCGCCCTCGGTGGAGAAGCAGGCGCCTCTGTCTCTGTGTGATCGCTAAACATCCCTGCTGAGTTTGGAAGGAAGCCTCTGATCTTCCATTCTGAGGGAAAACAAATACAGGCTGCAGAAGTTCGCGTTGGTTTGGATGTTTGGGATTGGAACGCGCAACTCGCTGTTCAGCGGAGTAGTGGCATGAAGACGTAAACTCGTTCTCACAGTTGTGGCAAAACAAACGCGCGCAAGATCACCACCATGAGAACATGAAGTCATTTTGACGCTGAAATAATATCATGATAATTAGTCTGATACTAATTATGTCCTGGCGTATCATCCACCCTTACAGATAATTAAATACCGACGGTTATTAACAGTAAATTACTCTTATCTCAATGGTTAGAACATTCTGTCTTTATTTAACAAGTGAAACAAAAATCATCACTGAAGTTAAAAAGGCTTTATTGGCATCATGTGATGTGAAATCCAAATTACTGAGTCAGACAGCCAGTGAGACTGAAACCCATCTTGTCTCTGTAAATAGCAAAGTGGTGTGGTCAAACTTCCCAGCTCAGAAAATCCTATAATGACAGAAGCTTTTTTTTGCTGAGCTCGTCTATTTTGGTTTAAAACACCTATAGTGGTTTTGTTTTATGCTGCGCTGCGCACTTTAAAATGAAGAAAACTGGTTCATGTTACAGAACGATCTAACTTGTTTTCATCCGCCTTTATTGTGCTGGTGAAATTGGATACACAGGATGTGCAGCCAAATAAAAGATGGTAGCAACTGCTATGAGTATGGACTTTGCATTGATCGATTTTACTGATGTGTCTCACCGTCAGCTGCCTTGTCATCCAAACATTTTCTGTCCTAATCTTATGCACAGTCATGGGACGAGGTACATCACCAAATCATGACAATGGGAACACAGGAGACAAATCAGTACACATATACTATTACCAAAGGATAGTCACCAACTGACTGCACATGCATGTTTTGGACAATAGTAGGAAAGTTTATTTCTTGTTCTGACACTAAAAAGACCAACTGAATCTCCTTTGCTAGCTTCACTGAGCTTTGTAAGTCTGTATCTCGGAAAATACAAGGTATTTTATTAACATTTCATGTGACAAACCAACACAAAGTCATTTCTTCTGACAAATACAAATTGGAAGATTGCATGTATGTCTATTGAGCCTCATCAACTCTGCTAAAACTGAAACCTGCAGCAGAGGTTCCTCGACCAGCAGGACAACAACCTCAAATCTACAGATATAGCTACAGTGAACTGGTTTAGGTTAAACTATGCTCATGTGTTTGGACGGCCCAGTAAAAGTCCAGTTCTGCAACCAACTGACTGGAGAACTGTTGTTCAAAGTCACCTTTCACGTGTTTTGACCAGGCTTGCTCTTTTTTACTCAAAAAATTAAAACTACATATTTTTCACTTCACAATCTTGCACTCTATCACATATACAGATATATCATAATATAAATTTGTAATTGTGAAAGGCAAATTACCCAATTTAAGTTTCCTTTAAAAACTACTTTATTTCTATGTTATATTTTTCATTTTTCCAAGCAGCTTTCTAAACCACCGATGGCGCTAATACAGTTATACAAACCATACTAATGATTCAAGCTGTAACTTTCATGAGCCTAACAGTCACATAAAACTCTTTTCATTTTCAAAAACAACTCGCATTTCAGTGTTTTAACTATTTAACTATAGTACATCTATAGTTTTGCTTTTGTGTTTTCACTGAACGTTTTATATCGTGTTGCATTGTGTTTACTTACTTGTATTTATCACTTTTGCATATTCTTCATAATCGCATATTGTGCTTTAGTCATCTGTAGTAGTTTTCCATTGCCCTCTCTTAAAAAAAAATCTTCATGATGTCTTTCATTTTACTCTCAAGAATTAATTTTACGGTTTGCACAGCCCGCTCATTTTTACGGCATCCATAATGTGCTACTGCTAAGAACTTTGGTAATTGCGGTGCCGGTTACTGCTTACTTTATGCTGTGTTAAGAAGAGGTGTTCGCCCACACTGGGAAAGGGCCTGAAGGGTAATTTTTTTCCTGTAAAGATCAGCTGATGGCAGGTTTTTTTGTTTTTTTTTCAAGCCAGCACAAAAGAGAGAATCCACTCGTAACGTGGAAACCACATCGTTGTCTCAGCTGTTGTGTCCTTGGGCAAGACGCCTCACCCGTGCTGGCTGCTGGTGGTGGTCAGAGGGCCCAGTGGCCCCAGCGCATGGCTGCCTTCCACCAGTCTGCCCCGGGGCAACTGTGGCTACAATGTAGCAGCTAACCACCATCAGTCTGTGAATGTGTGAAACACTTCAGGGTCATCTGGACTAGATAAAGTGCAATAAAACACAGAGTACCATTTATGTTTTATTATTCACTGTTTAATAGGTAATAATTACATCAATAGCAATGTACTACACTTATTTTGTTTGGTTGTTATGGGTCACTTAGACCAAACCAAGTTCTGAGACATCCTTAACCTTTCACTAACTTTCAAACTCAGCTTAGGGACGCAAATTATATTCATTCTCAGTAAAATGACATTTAGTTTGTCAGTTCCTGTGGACACTAAGCAAGTCATGGATATGTCATGGGGAGAAAAAACAGCTTTGTTCACTTAAACAGAGTTTACCCTGGGAGAAAATTGGTTTTCAAAAATATTTTCCTAGTATCAAGGAACATCTTGGCTCTGAACAAAAGGCCATGTTCACTGGAGAGCAGCTCAATCGTAAATGTTTTCTATCAGGCAACATAATAATAGCCCTGGTTCTCTGTCCGTGCTCTGTGCGTGATCTCAGGTGCACAATACCAAGATTTGACATCAGTAGAGGGTATAAATGTCTGCCTCTCATTCGAGGGATTGGATTTTTTTTTTTTTTACAGATCTGCTGTTACACTCTGTTAGAGTGATGGCTGAAAGCTTATCGTCTGCCTGTATGATCTCTGAGATTTTTTTAAATAACAGTTACATACAATCCCAACATTTACGGGCTTTCTGAAAAGCTAAACATTTGACTTGCTTTAATGGATATTTATTACCCTCATACCTCTCTCTCACACACACACACACACGCACAAAAGAACCCCTCAAGTTTTGACTGCGAGTGAGATTTTTAGCAGGGACATGGGCGCTGATGACACTGGCGCCAGGACATATCTGAATAATTCAGCAGCGATTACAGTGGATACCTTCCCTCTAATCAGTCAGAAAACCTCCCAAAATGCTCCACTGTCTGCCTCCGTCTCAGTTTTCCACACCGGAGTGTAATTGGTTATTTCTACACATTGTGTCAGTTGCATCAAGTGTTTTTTTTTTTTTTTTAGACAGAATTGCTCCCTACTAAACGCCAAACCTGGCCATGGGCAACTTTCTTGATTAATGCTGGCAATGACAAGGAAGTGTCTGCCTGAAACTCAACATGTCTTAGCAAGTACCGACAAAGACATATGTGTTCCTGGGCTGTACATATTTTTGGCTTCGTTTCAGACGCACCTTCACTTAAGTTGATTTTATTATTTTTATATATATATATATATATATATATATATATATATATATATATATGTCTGTGCTTTAAGGCTCGGTTGCTCTTGTATTGGCATTAATTTTCCAGTTGAGAAATCACACACACCACAATGATTTTAATTTTCTCTTTAACGTCAGACGAATTTTTTTTTTAATCATTTTCTAACAGTGCGCTAAGGGAAATATTTTTCGTGTCAGTTAAGTGGGTGTGACTGCATAATCTTGTTCTTGACGGCAGAGCTGACTGTAAGCTGTGCATGCTGCTGCTTTATCAGAGTTGTGCTTTTCTTTTTGTTTTTCCCCAGCAGCTGGGAGCTAAATCCCACTTCCATCAGTGTTAGCCTTTGATTTTACAGTGCAAACGCTGGCTCAGATACACACAGAGGCGCCCACAAAAGCCCACGCCCCGAGCTTCAAACAGCCCACTAGTAAGCCAACAGGTGATATCGCTGTCATGTTGTTCTCTCCAGCCAACGGGTAGCGCTAATATGGCTTTGTTAGGGAAATAACAACCCCGATAAATGAACGGATTCAGTTACTGTGGCACAGATTTCCAGCTCTATAATGGCGATGCAGCTGGGTTCCATGAATACGGCCCACTGGGTGCATCCAATTTGCGAAAGCTTAAATTCTCTTGAACATAAGAGCACTGCACAATAGGCATAATGCATTTATTTGTACGCGCACGCTTCCTCCAGCAAACATTTAGAAACTGCCGCTAAACTGCCAGTCTCACCCACACAAACCCAGAATTGGGAGTTTTGGGATTTTTTTTTCATTATTTATTTTTTTTCCATCAAGCTAAATAAGAACAGAAATTCACAATGACATTCAGGCTAATCTACGCCCACTTTACCTCATTCTGCTCTGGCTGTCTAAGAAAAGCTTACATTAAATTTGCTGAAGTCTTGGTAGAAAGGACTGTGTTCTTATCTGCGTGCTGCGTGCCGCAACCAGTCATTTAAAGGCTGTGGTTAGATGTGAGGAAAACCAAAAAAAAAAAATAAAAAATAAAAAGAACATATGCTGTATTTTATACAGTCTATTTACTCCACGTTGCATTAATTAAAACCATGCTTAAACACTTAAAGGCTTCTGCTTTCTCCAGTCTGACTCCTGATTTATTAAGACCACTTATGCAAATGGAGTCTATTGCAATTTTCCAATTGGAATACCTGAGGCACAAACAGAGTCTCACACGCTGCAGCAGCGCTCTCAAAACAACAGATGACGGGAGAAAGCTCCAGCTGTTTCAAAGGCCAGCAGATCAGGGCCTGCCAGAAGTTTAAAAATGCAGCTGGGGCCTGTCAGCACTTGATTCATTAAGATGTAATATCGCTATTTGCAGTTTCTTTGCAGCATGTTAGACCTTTGTATTTTTGCTGTATTTGAGAGAGATTAAACACATTTTTGCAAAGTGAAACAAAGGGTCCATCACCTCTGTTTTGCCCCTGACAAACAACAAAAAAAGCAGAATATAACTACAGATTCACTCCTGGACTCCAATCCTTAATGTATTTTAATGTAATTGTATGCATTAGAACCACACAAAGTAGCATAAGGGAAGAGATTAGATGAAGAATTATGCTAAAATTAGCACCTAAAAAGAAAACCTGGAAAGGCCAGAAAGTATTTCTTCACCCCCACGAGTTTTTTTTTCTTCCAACTACTGCTTGTCATTCAGAACTTGTGTGTTAGATGCACAGTGCAGGTTTTTTACCTTACTTAGCATTTTGCAACCAGGTCAAACAGTTGAAATTTGATCTTACATAACGGCAGAATGTTCTTCTACATGTTTACTGCGTCTCCTACGTGGCTCGCTGAAAACTGCAAACAAGACTAGTTCTTCTCAACACTTTCCTAGAAAGGTCACACTTTTGAAGTGCACAACAAATGTCCTCTAATATTATGCAACAATCCTCTGAGGCCTTCGCTTAATAGCTGTATTCTTAGTGCATTTAAATTGGGTGGACTTAATTAATTAGCTCACTGAGTGCAGTTAGATTTTTATTTAGGGGCATAAAAAAGGGGGCAGAAAAGCATGCAAACAATTTTCAGGTTTTTTTATTTGTTAAAAGCTTTTGAAACTAATCACCATCCTGCCTGCATTTTTATCATATGAAATCTCATTAAACTACATTCCATTTTGTGACTGCAGAATGACAACATGTGAAAAAAGTTCACCGAATACTTTTGCCAGCCACTTGTACCCCATCGCCCCCCCCCCTGCAGGAATCAATGGTTAGAATAAGTACATTATGGATTTCCACCAACCTGTACCAGTCCTCTGAGGTGTTCCAGCACACCCGCCACAGGCAGATGCTGGAAGACATTGTGTCTCAGGTTAAGACGAGACAGCTTGACTCCAGAGAATACGCCGACAGGGAGGCTCCGCAAAGCGTTGTAGTTGAGAAACAGCAACTCAAGGGACGGCATGGAGTCAAAGGTGCCCGGATCTACCACACCGATCTTGTTGTTCTCCAAGTAAAGGGACCTAAGGTCAGGAAGCAGAAGCAGATATTATCAGTTTACAGCAACAAAAAAAAAAAGACAAATGGGCCACGCTCCTACAGCATAATAAAACTCTCTATGCGCACAGTAGCTTAGTCCCCCTTTATCCCAATCTCGACAAATGCGCAGCTGATTATTCGTGTTTCAAATTCATAGAAGAAATTTGATTTAATCTCCCCTCTGCCTCTTCACAAACCGATCAGTATCAAATTATGTCAAATTTCACACAGATGTCTGATTACCACATTGCATTTTTTTTTTTGGGGGGGGGGGTTTAATTAGTAGAAGTGAGTGCGGTATACTTTGCGACGACTGTCGGAGATTCTGCATGCTTTTATTTCTGAGAAACACGAGAAAAAAGAAAACAATATCTTCTTCAACTTCACTGTCACATGTAGCCAGTATCACTTAGTTGAATACAGAAAGATCTTCTTTGAGAAACTAAAGGTACAAGATGAAAAAGCAGCAACTGTCACTTTGGATTATTGTGCGCACTGTTCAACTACCACCTTTTGGCTCAAACCTAGCATTCAGTCTCAGGTACACGTTATCGAGCATCCGATTACCCATTATTGAAGTTCAGCTGTTCAAGTTGGACTTATTTTTATTTGTATTCCTCAGCAAAGCTCAAAATTTGCAGAGAAGATCAAAATGATTTCCTTGTACAAAAGCATCAGTCAGGGTAGGGGTATAAAAAGTCTTCAGCAGTTTGAGAAAATACGTAACAGCAATGTTATAAAAACATGGAATGTTTCTCCATGTGAATAAAAATACAAAACAGAAACTGGTAAGGGAGAATGTCAATGGGAAAATCTGAAGGGACAGCAGAAATTTTGGGTTAGTTCTGGTCTCCTCTGGGGCTGAACGAAAAAAAAAAAAAAAAAAAGTCCAGACTTGGCTAAACTATTCCTAATCCTACTGCGAGAACAGGTTTTCTGATGGACGACACTGCACATCCTCACATCCAGAGTTCAATATGGTGCTGGCAGTGGCATGCTGCGGGATTACTTTTCTTCAGACGGACCCAGACTTTCATAAAGCGTTATAAGGAATAGAACATTTTGACCGATAGCTTTTTGTTTTTATTCCCTACACTTAGTCCAGGCATTCATCAAAATCAATAACAGTATGGCTCCACCAGACTCAGGACTCAGTTTGACAGGAAGTCAGTGAAAAAGGCTGTGGAGAGGAGATTCTGGAAACTTCTTCAAGGTACATGTGGGATGTTTAGAGACGGCAAACAAAGACTGAATGCTGAAATGGCATCAGAAATATGATTCAACAACAGGTTTAGTTAGAGTTTAAAAACATGTGCAACCAGGTTGCTGCAACCTTTTTATTCTATTTTTCTGCTAGGCTTGATTTGTTTGTTTTTCATTGTTAGTTGGGTGGGAATGTCACATTAACAGTTTAAAAAGGTTCAAATAACTTAGCATTGTTTCATATTTTAAAAACAAGCAGTTTAACCAGGGTGTGTAGACTTTTTACATCCACCGTAGGTCCAGTTCATATTGCTCAGAGCGCTCTGTCACCATTTAGCATTTAACAAAGGCTAACGAGAGGTTAAGAGGAAGACATTTTCCATGTCCGCAGAGGATCTTTATTATTGATTAATAGTCAGATTAATGGCTGTAGATTTTCTTAAACCTGTCTGGAAATATAAAGATGGTGCGGCTGAAATCTAAAGCCTGGGTAACTTATCATTCTTCAGCTAGAATGGCATAAATTTTGATCTGTTGTCTTCATTAATGTTTAATGCACTTACTGAAGGAAGATATGCATTATGTGCAGATGAATCATCGTCGTGAGCTTAATCTGACAATTATATACATATGCATCGCTCTGACGAGCCTTTTCCCAAACACAAAATCCTGCCATCGTCCTGACACCTCGCCGTCTTATCAACACCTCTGTATGCAAATACCAGAAAACATTAATTTTCACATTGTCACTCAGAACCAGGCTTACAACTCAACTGGAGCATTGCATCAGACAGCGTGACTAAGTAATGACAAACATGGAAGAGAATGGAAAACCTTCATTTCAATCAAACTCCAGCATAATGGTAATCAACGTTTTCAGCGCTATCCGGTGCCAGGATTATACTGAAATTAATTCAACTTCTTTTTTTTTTCTTGTTTTAACAAACAAATCTCTAAGTACCTTAAGCTGACATGTGGCTTCGGTTTAAAAAGAGAAAATTTGTTTGAAGTGCTAAGAGGGGAGGATGTGCGTGAAACGCAGAGCCGTGCAAACACTCCTCACCTCAGGTTCTGGAGGCCCAGGAACATGTGGGGGCTCAGCCTGTCCAGCTCGTTCTCATTCAGGTGGAGGGTCCTCAGGTTCACTAGGCTGGAGAAGGCTCCCTCCTGGATGAAACTGATACGGTTGTTCCCAAAGTGAATCAGGTCGAGGCTGGAGAAGTTCCAGAAGTCGGAGCGGACGAGCTTTTGGATGAAGTTCCCTCCCAGGAAGAGCTTTCGGCCATTGAGAGGCCGAGGTATGAGCTGGGACATGTTGCGGAAGCTGTTCTCTTTACAGTTGAGGGTTTGGCCCAGGTCGGCTATGTGCAGATTGCAGGTGCAACGGATGGGGCAGATGATCGGTATGGGCGGCCGTGTTTGGTATCCCGCCACGGGAGGGTTCTGGTTGGGCATCAAGCTGCGAGCGGTGGGCGGCGTTCGGTTGGAGGGTCGAGGCCTTCTAGTTGGCTTCAGCTGCTTTTCCCTGTCTTTACGCTCCGCTGAAGTGTAGGGAGACGAAGTGGAGGACGCGAGAGTGTTCTGTCGGGAGCCGTGCACCATAGACGATGGCCTTGTCGGCCTGGCTCTCCCGGGGTGGGAGTTGTGTTTAGAGTTTGGGGGCAGAGGCTGGGGCTGGGATCCCACTGATGGAGCGCCTCTCTCTCCCTGGTGCTCTTTATCCGGCAGGTCAGCACACAGCTCTTTGCGGGGGATTTCCCTCAAGTCCTTTCCGTGAAGATGAAACGGGTATTCGCAGGTAACGTCCCCGACGACAGCCGTGTAGGGGATCTGACCCAGCCACTGCAGCAGCTCCACCGCCTCGCAGCTACAGTTCCAGGGATTCTCCTCCAGCTGCAGCTCCATCAGGGAGCGGCCGATGTACTGCAGCGTCCCGTCTTTTGCTAGGCTCTTCAGACGGTTTCCCCGTAGGTCCAAATGAGTCAGAGACACAGATCTGGAGCAGGAGGGGGAAGGAGAGGCAGTGGAATTAGATGAAAGGACAAACGGCAATGAAAAAAAAAATCTGCGTTTATTTTTTTTATTTGATGATTAGTTAAGTCTATGACATACGGTGCTTTTGCAAAAACATTCAAAAACCCCTGAGCTTTTTCATCATTTTGTCGCATCACAATTAAAGGATCTAGTGTGTTTTATTATGATTTAATTTGAAAAACCACACAAACTGTGGTATGACCATGAGATGAAAGGGATAATACAAGGTTTATGTGTGTGTGTTTTTATTTCTTTTTATTTTTTTGCTAATTATAATCTGATAATCTGATTTGTTCTCAACCACCTTCACCTTCTGCTGTGATTACAGCTGCAAAGACCTTGAGGAATGTTTCTGACAAATTTCTTCTCATTCCTCTTTCCAACACCAGATTGAATGGAGTGAAGATCAATTTTTAGGTCTTGCCATTGATTCTCAAGTTAATTTCTGCCCGGCATATTGAATTTCAGTCACCATATCAGAAGCAATGCATGCTAGGTCACAATCACTAAGGATTATTAGGAGATAATATTTAGCTTAGGGTCATGAGGTGAACCCGGTGGCCAGGATTGCCCTGTATTTAGGCCTGTCACAATAAGCAATAACTCAATTAATCGCATGATGAATTAAAATCAGCTCAATCAATTTATCATTTTTTTCTGTTTTCTCTCTCTTTCTACCAAAAACTGGATGACAAAAGTCTTTACTTTTGTCATGTTTTGGGCTCAACTAGTCCTTGTTTTTTTTGAAGGACATTTTCTACAGAGACTTTATAATTCAATTTATTTGTTGTTTAAATATACCATTATACCATTCTAAAGTTGAAAGTTGTGTCAAAACAAAGACATTATTGTTTAACTTCAGGAACAATTTATCGCCTAGCAACATTTGTTATTGTTATTATAGGAAAGTACCAAGTCCACCTTAGATCAATTCTGACCAGCTTTCTTGTCCCTGCTAAAGAAACGCAATCCCACAGCTTTATGCTGCCACCACCTTGCCTGACAGCAGTGGCAGGGTGATTGGGGTGATAATGCAGTGTTAGTTTCAAACAAAAATATATATATTTTGCTCATCTAGAGCCCTTTCTTTCATATATTTCATGTGTCCTATGAATTTCTTCTTGCCACTTTTCATAAAGGCAGAGTGAAGTTGATCCGTCCACCTGATTTGGCTTAAAATGTGTCCATGACTTTCTCCTTGACCCGCCAGCTGTGTTCCTTGGTATTCATGCTATTTGTTCTTTTAATGTTCGCTAACGACCCTCTGAGGCCTTCACATAACTCACTTGGACTCTATTGTACTTTTTTAGTTGATTTCTGAAGTCGTCAGTAAAAAGATCTGAATACAAATGTGCAACAAACATTTTAGACTTTCCTTTCTGAAAATGCTGAAAACATTTCCTTCTACTTTAATTATGAACCTCTCGGTGTTGGTCTATCTATCACATAGCTTTTCCAGTACAGCACGTCAAGCGTTGTAGGTTTAACGTGACTAATTGCGAAAAAAAGTTCAAGGGATATGAGTGCTTTGGCGAGGCGCTGTGTGCGCGCTACAATAACCCTACCTCAGCAGAACACTGTGACTAACCGTGCCTGGCAGTGATATTTCTACAGATCAGTCCTGGCATAATTAAAAAGCTTTGGAGTAAAATAATCAGGATGTAACCTGAACAGATGAGCGGGCAGAACGGGGATCAGATTGTCATTCAGTATGAGAACCCGAAGCTTGTAGAGAAACCTCAGAGCGCCGCTGTCGATCCGTTTGATCACGTTGTAGTCGGCCTGCGGGACAGAAAAATGCAATATGGACAAAGACGTCAGAGCTCACAGCAGAGCTTGGCCACTCTCTGGTTCAAAAACAAACCCTAAAACTCTTTCACCCCATTTCCCCCAGACTAGCTGCCACTCCACCAGCTGTTTCTGGCATGGAAACGAATTGTACTCTCACACCGATTCATCAATAATAAAGTCAATCATGGATAATTAGGACTGATTATGTCCTCGAGCTTACCTGGAGGTATTCCAGGGCCTCCAAACCAGCGAATGTGTCGTTTCTGAAGACCTCCAGCTTGTTCTCGTGGAGGTACAAGCGCTTGAGTTTGGCCAACCCGTTAAAGGCCCCCACTCGGATGTCCTGGAGTGCATTGTTGCCGAGGTTCATCGACACCGCGTTGCCAAGGTGCTGAAACCCGTTGCTATAGAGACGTCTGAAAGAGTTCCTCTGGAGGTTGAGTTTGAAAGGGCGGATCCATGACTGTGACACCTGGATGATTAATTACAGCTCTGATTACTTAAGTTTATTAATTAGGGGGACGCGAACAATAAGAACGAGCCACGAGTCGATACATTAGCATTGGAGATTCAGCTTTTTAACGAGGTGACATCGTGGCGAAGGCCGTGATGAATGAATGAGGAGGTGAGCGGGTTTACCTGGCTGGCGTTGGTGAAGCCCCGCCCGTCGCAGTGCACGTGCAGCACACCCTCTTTGACCTCGCACGTGCACGGCTCGAAGCACGGCTCGTCCACTTCCTCCTCCGAGTTGTCCACCAGAGGGGTGTGTGTGGAGGTGGGTGTGGGGGTGGGGGTGGGGCCGTGCGACGCCTGGGACAGGCGCGCGCACCCCAGGGCCACCACCAGAGTGACCCACTGCATTCTGCTGCTTCTCCCCTTTCAGCTCAGCAGCTTGGGGCTACGGCGCGGCATCGGGCCTTTATCTCACTGCCAGGCGAGGAGAAGACGCATACGTTCAAACACAGACACACACACACACACACACACACACACAGACGCAGGATTCGTGAGGACAAACAGACAGGGCAGGAGAAGGAGAAGTCATTTCAGGATGAATCAGATTGGTGATACATCATAAGCATATTCAAGCAGCCTGGAAATAAATGTTAAATCACACAGACTGTTGAGCCATGGGGAAAGCATTTCATTATACAGAAATAATGATGTATAGGCCAGCTGGAGGCAATAGTTTGCCACGGTAGGAGTCAAAAAACCACGACAAACATACGGTGCCATGCAAAAATATTCACACTCCGTGAGCATTTCCACACCTTCTCCCATTACGACCATAAAATTCTGATTTTATGTGAGACACCTATGCAAAAAATAATTGTGAAATGGAAGAACACTAATTCATGGTTTCCAAAATATTTTACACATACCCATCTAAAATACCTCTAGCATGCATAATGAGTACCCGGGAAGCAATATTTTCTAACGCTGCTGTTCTGCCGCTGGCTGTGTCAACACAGCTAAGCAGGTAGATAACGCCTCGGCAAAATGACAAGTTGCCATCATAACCGACAGAATAAAGCTGAAACACTTCAGTCCACATGCACTGTAAAACATTCATCTCGTATATTTTTAGCACTAAATGAAGATGCAATGACAAATGCGCCATAAAAGACAGATGGCTCTAATTCTCTCCCCCCAAAGAAAGCAAACAAACAAACAAACAAAAACATGCGGGATAATAAATGCAATCGAAACATTTTCATTACCCCACAATAGCAGAACGTTCAACAACTGAATACAATCTCTATATGACTTTACCAAAGCCTATGCAGTAGCACCTGTACTCAGCATGTTTGCTGTAGAAATATGTAAATAATGAATTACTCAATAAGTAGAACGTCTCATAGAAATGAGTTCAACACATTCAGATGCAATGATTCCTATGAAGCAACTGTAGTGTCTGCAGCTTACATAAATGATATATATATTAGTGGTAAAAAAAAAAAAAAGAGAAAAGAAAATGGATGTGCAATAGGCTTTCAGGAGGCATATTCCATCACCGTAACATAACACAATAAATCGTGAGGCCCACTTTTGACAAGTTGCTGTCCGTCCAAGGTTAAGCATTGTTCTTGCTGTACCATACGCATCCTGATAACCCCTAATTATACACAAGAACACACGTCAAACTAAGGACGGGCCGCGGGGCAGTACAGCAGTAATTCTTTAGTCACTATTACAGTGGCAAAGGTCAAAAGCTTCCTAACTTGGTCTTTCACTGGCTGCTGCTGAACACAAACGATGAAGCACGTAAAAAATAAATACAATTTAAAAAATCGGCTCCTTCTGCTGGTGAGTTGTACATGCCAGAACAACCGCCTGGCATGTTCAGACTCAAATACTAAATGCTTGCTTGCTTTTCTGTGCAAAAATGGTGCAGCTAGAGTTCAGTCAGATTGCAAAGAGGAAAAATGGTCATTTTCAAGTCTTGCCTCAGGTTATTTTTCTTGGTCTTAGAGCTAGACTTTGTCTTAGTATTTCCAACACAGGAATAAGCTTTGAGCTAAACTATTCCATAACATCTTGGATGTATTTTTCATGTCCTTCACTTAAATCTGCTTGCATGGTCACCTTCAGAACTGCCCTTTATTTACCTGCGCCTGTCTGTAAGCCGAACCCCCACCATGATGCACCATGACCACTACGCTTCATCTCTGAGGTTTTCACAGAACAGCTATATTCATGCTTTTATCAAAATACACTGTTTACTAATTTGGTGACTTTTAGAGGCACTGGCTTTAATTTAGAGGCATATCATAAAAAATAAAAAAAAACAAGGGCCTTCAGTCAGAGGTTTCCTCAAATTTGCTGTAAAACAGACTGCTGCAGGAGATCGCTCCTATTAACAGCCATCTCTATCCCCTGTAACTCTTTGAAGAATCTTGAATTAATCCATTGATTTCCCTTTGGCTGCACAGTGGCGCAGTGGGTAGCGCTGTTGCCTTGCAGCAAGAAGGTCCTGGGTTCGATTCCCGGCCCGGGGTCTTTCTGCACGGAGTTTGCATGTTCTCCCTGTGCATGCGTGGGTTCTCTCCGGGTTCTCCGGCTTCCTCCCACAGTCCAAAAACATGACTGTCAGGTTAATTGGCCTTCCCAAATTCTCCCTAGGTGTGAGTGTGTGTGTGTGCATGGTTGTTTGTCCTGTTTGTCTCTCTGTGTTGCCCTGCGACAGACTGGCGACCTGTCCAGGGTGAACCCCGCCTCTCGCCCGGAACGCAGCTGGAGATAGGCACCAGCAACTCCCGACCCCGTTAGGGAGAAGGGTGACAGAAAATGGATGGATGGATGGATGGATTTCCCTTTGGGATCAATGAAGTATTTTTTGAATTGACTCAGTTTAAAGGGGACCAAACACAAATGCTTACCATGTTGTACTTTTCTTGCACTTCACAGTAATGTGCTAGTTTGTGTGGGTCTAAACCATGTAGACACCACAAAACATACACATTTTGTGGTAGTAAAGCGGCAAAGTGCGGGAACATTTGAGCAGTGTAAATATTTTTTGCAAGTTAAGCTGAATCCAGCACTAGAAAACAATGCTTTATATATAAAGTGGGGCAAACGCTTCATGAAGGGAAGCTGAACAGTCTCTTAGCTGAGGCAGCAAACGCTTTTATATTGCAAATTCAAATACTGACATTGTAAATGCGAAACAAAGACATGAACACGTGGGCCGGCTCACCTGTGAATCACATTTCACCGCGTTCAGAGTGGCTTTTCGGACAAGTAGGGGACGAAGAAATAAATAAATAACAGCTGGGATGAATATATTCATCTGTATTCTCAAATGGCCGGCAAAGCTGAAATGTCACGCGTGTGTTGTTTTAATGTATGCGATATGAATATGAGTAAATGCAAATCAGATTCATAATGCCTCTGTCTAATGAACTGCTCCATTTAATGGGATGAATGGCAATCAGGGAGCACAGAGGGGGTGTGTGGGGCGGGGAGGAGAGGCGAGGCGCAAACTACCCAAGATTATCAATCAGCAAAAATATGTTGGGTTATCAACAGCCATCAAGGCCTGTCACAGTCATTATTGTGATAATGACAGTGGAGCTGAAGCACCGCTGCAAATCAAAACTCTTGGAAAAAAAATAAATAAATAAATAAATAAATGTTTTTTTCAAAAACGAGTTGATGTAGAGGCGTCTCCTGCGATGACAGGCAGGAGCACGAGCTGATGCTGATAGCGCCGCCGATGCAATAACAGCAGGATTGCTACACATCTTTCATGTCCAAATTCTGCACTGTTTTGGCCAGACTCAGAGCAGCAGAGCTCCCAGATCATTTCCGACGGAATAAATTAAATTCTACTGAATTTGGTTTATTTACGTTGCGCCGACCGAGAACAAATGTCGTCTCGAGGCGTTTCACAGAAAGAAATATGCAATCGGTCACCATGTGGATGGATGGACTGAAATTTAATGCTCCATTTTCTTATTCTACCTACATCCACACCTTGAAAACACTCCCAGACCCTCCGAGTCTGCACGGGATCACTGTGAGGAGGGAAAACGAACAATTTTGCAGAAGTTAGAGAGAAAGCAACAACAAAACAAAGACGGAAAACAGCTGAGAACGCAGAGTCTTGCACTGGAATATTTCCTCTCAAGCCTTAATGAGATCTAAATTGGATAAAGCATCTCGATCTGCTCACATAGTGTTGAACACTGGCACTCGGAATGCAATAATGATCATGATGGTATGGTAGCTGTAATCATCCAGCAATAATCTGGCATCGGCGGGTTAGAAAAGAAGGCAGCAGTGAAAACATCACCGCCTGGGAGAGGAAGAGCAATCACAGAGGTGATTATAACAGGAGGGGGGGGAGAGAGGGGAGAGAGCGAGATGAAGGGATGAGTGAAAACCAGAGGAGGAGGAGGAGGAGGTGGAAGAGGAAAAAGGTGAAGGAATGGAGAATTAGTGGAAGACCAGACAGATAAGGGGGGAGAGTAATGGGTTATAGAGTGAGTGCAAAAGGAGGAGGAAGGGAGTGGGATTGCATAAGCAGTAAGAAGTCAGTCAAGTCTGCCACTCAGGATGAGAGCCTCACAGTGAAACAGCTGAAATCTGATATTGATTACTTCAAAGCCCTCCTCCTGCTCTGCACACAATGTACGCCCGCCGTCGGAGAGAAGCGGCTCCCGAGCCAAGTTTCTCACATGCGCGCGTTAGCGTGCGCCGGGAAACAATGCGAGAAAGGTCAAACCATATCCAAAAAAGTATGCTTTTAAAAGCCTGCCAGGGAACAGAAACAGGTGGCGGATGCACGTGTGGATGGATGGTAGGCTGGGGTGGGGAGGCAGAGGGGGGAGGCGAGCTTTCGTAACGCTGCAAGACACTGCCGGACGGCCTCGGGAAGGAGGAAGCTCACCAATCTGGGCTAATGTGCTCACTGACAAACTGGAACAAGACACAATACAGTCCCAGTCATCTTCTTTTTTTTTTTAAATTAGTATCCGGAGGGTGCGCACTGTTTATCTCTGAGCAAAAAACAACAACAAACAAACAAAAAGCCCCTCCCCCACCTCCTATTTGAAGAAGATCAATACTCAGTCCAGATAGACCAGTGGGATCCCTCCTGTTAGACTCTGGCTTGATGGGAAGCAACACAGTCAACACTCAAGCCTCCTTCTCAGGATCAGCCAAGTGAAGTAGTCAGCAGTCAGCATAGCTCTGCATCATTATGGGAGCAGGAAAGGACTCTGGCTGAATGTGATTGTGCATATGTCTCTTGCTGCTTTATTTATAAGACAGGCCTGGCACAGGTGTGGCTTTCCTCCTTGTCTCTCTTGAGTTTTTTTTCTTTCCTCCCCCCCACACACCCCACTCCCTGCACCCTCTGTGCGCACACACACACACACACACACACACACACACGCACACACGCACACACACACACACACACACACAGAGACGCAAACATGCACACACAAACAGACACACACACACTGACGCAAGCCAGCCAGAGATGACGGTCACTGCTTCTCCTTCCCCATATTATTCATGTCACATATTTCCACTGTCTGCCTCTGTGTCCTCTCTGGCGGTCAGAAAACACACTCACTGTTTTTTCTTTTTTTTTTTTTCTCCTTCTTCTTCTTCTTCTTCTTCTTCTTTTTACATCGGGTCCCTGCTCTCAGCAAAGCACAGACCCTGCACTATATCAGGCGAGCAGCATCACACATCAAATGCATGAGGGGCTATAACTCACAGCCACTCCAATTTGGACAGTAGTTAGTTAGAATAAAGCGTGAGCAGTTCAGTCACTACAACACACACACACACACACACACACGCACACACACACACACACACACACGAATAAAGAGCAAATCAAAAGCATTTACCAGGCTAGGTATGGAAATCCTTGGCAGAGTAACGCAATCCAGTTGAATTCTTCATTGTCTGCCTCTCTTTTCTCTCTCCCCCCACCACACACACACACACACATATGCACACACGCGCACACGCACTCTAGATCCACGCAGCGTCGCTCGGCATCAGTTCGGATGCAGGTAATACTCACTCAGTCCGCCGGCGAGAAAAAAATAAATAAATAAATATATATATATATATAAATAAATATATATATATATATATATAAATATATATATATATATATATATTTTTTTTAAATAGGGGGAGAGAATAAAAAAGCAACGAGGAAGCGACCGAAGGAACACTTTAGTGGCTGACTGTCGACATGTCGTTCACGACCAGCAGCACTCTTCTCCCTCTCTCCTCTCCTGTAGCGGCCGAGGCGGATGAAGAGGATGAGGGGGGGGGGGGTGGAGGGCGGTACGCGGAGGAGAGGGGGGCGACGTGATAAGACTGCAATGAGGTAGAGGATGGAAACCGAGCGAAGGAGAGAGAGAGAGAGAGAGAGAGAGAGAGAAAGGAGGACTTTAAATAAATAAATAAATAAATAAATAACTCGTTTGGCTTTAGGATGCAGGGTCCGCTTCTCCTCGGAGCAGCCGGTGGGAGCTGCGGCAGTGAGCGAGCGAGCGAGTGAGTGGACCCGGCGGTCGCTCGTGCGCTGCGCGGAGTTGGAGGCTGCGTAACGACGGAGAAGCCTCTCTTCATCTCTAACACAACTGGGTAATTCACAGAGGAGAGGAGGAAGAGAGAGAGAGAGAGAGAGAGAGAGAGAGAGAGAGAGAGAGAGACGCGGAACGGAATTAATCATGCAATATAAGGCGGCGCGTAAAGTGGCCCTGTTTTTAGTTCATAAACAGATTACAGAGCAGACATAAGAGTCACACAGCCGGTGGGGCCTCTATAAACTTCCTCGTCACGTCACCCGAGTGAGAGGCGGGCTATATATATATATATATACATATATATATATATGTATATATATATATATATACATATATATATATATGTATATATATATATATATAACTTTTCCGCTATACCGACGATAATTTATAATCTCATTAGTTTATTCATTTCTCCTCTTGCCCTTAAGCACCTATACAGATTTCGCTTTAAAAAGGGAAAGGGATAACGGTGTGCGTTACCATGGTGATGTGGTGCCAGCTGTCTTTGGCTGCGGAGGAGACTGTGAGGACTTTTGAAGAGGAACGAGTGTTTTTACACCACAGCAAGGCCCGGCAGTCTGCGCGAACTTTCCCCCCAAACGAAGAAGAAGAAGAACAAGAAGAAGAAGAAGAATAAGGAGCAGAAGAAAAAGAAGAAGAAGAAGAGACGGCACCAGACGCAGCGCCGCTCGCTCAGATGAGGTCACCGATGAATTTGTTTGGGGACGTAAACTGAGTCTGATCTCGGGGGGCCCCGGGCCCGGCAGGCTACATGCAGCCACTCAACACCGCTCTGCTGGAAATTCATTTGTGTCATTCATGTTTCAATGAATGACACAAATTGAACTGAGGCATCTGAACGAATTGGAATATCGTTGTAAAATTAAGTTATTTCAATCATTTAGTCCAAAAAGCGAAACTGATACAGATCCATTACACACAGTGATTTTTGTTGTTGTTGTTGTTCATTTTAATGATTATGGACTGAATCTAAAAGAAGAAAAAAAAAATCAATTTTTCAGGAAATTAAACGTGACATAAGCTAAATAAATAGTATTTATGCGATTAAATGGGACTTGATAGTTTTCCAGATGGTAGAGATTGATACAAAAGAGTCAGATTCTTCACATTATGCTGTGTCAAAGAGTATTTGGAAAGTTAAGCGGAAGGATGATATGTCATAGAAAAAGGTGCAATAGAAAGAAAATTGAACTCCGGAAATGGCATTTGTTGGTGGCAAGAAGACAGCAAAAAAGAATCCAGTTTGCCGCTTACCATTTAGGTTAAGGTGCTCTGGTCAGATTGAGCTGAACTTTTTACATGTTACAGGAATCTGCATGTCACCCTGAACATGTTACCTTTTTTCAGCAGAAGTAGGGATTTGGATCATACTTGATGGGGAGAGGAATGGACCGAAATACAGACCAATCCTGGAAGAAAATTTGCAAAATACTTAAGACATGGCTGGGATTTTACTGAGTTACTGAGTTAATGAGTTAGATTCAGTCAAAGTCCAGACCTAAATCTAAGAATCTTTTGTCAGAGTATGGAAATTTTAGATTTTTGTTTCTCAAGAGGAAGTAAAAGTACATTAGAACAATTGTAATGTTATAGAACGTTTCACAGAAAGATAGATCATATGTCTGAAAGACAAGAAAATTTTTCAAACAGTTAAACATCAACAACAAAAAACCCATAAAATTAAAATAAATCCCAGTGTAATAATTATTACAATTTGCAATATGCCGTTCTGTGTGTTGGTGTAGCACATGATATTTTGATAAAAAGCAGTGATTTTTGTGTTTGCAACCAAACGAATGTTGGTTTTCTCAGACGAGTCACATTCTGTGATTTATTAACGGCAATTGTAAAGAAGTACCCAACTTCTAAATGTCAAAAACCAATATTGTTTTCATTTGTATGAGTTCCTCAACAACAACAACAACAAAAAAAACTACTTTTGGAAACCTGAATTTAATGAGAGTAAGACTCAGTCTGAGGTGGGTGGGGCTCTCTGCTGCAGTCGCCTTGCTCTCTTTAGACCTTGGTCTGGCCGTGGCACGCACTCTCTTCTCCAGCATTGAATTGAACTCCCTGCATAGGCTAATCACAACTTGCTATGTGGTAGCTACTCCACCGATATTGCCTCCAAGTGCCAGCAACTGGGGTCCCAGTGAAGCCCGGGGTCCCCTGTAGGTCTCAATCAGACACATTGTTGAAAGCATGCATTCAGTGGCGTCCAAATAGCAGGCGGCCAGTTTCATGGCTATAGGAAAAGATTTAATAACAACATGTCTCCCACGTTACTGAGCTGAAAGTTCAATTTTCAGTTCAATTTCACATTGATTTCTGCGTGCATTATAAGGTGAATCACCTTGAGGAAATGGAGAGGTGCATCTCTCCCTCTCTCTGCTCCTTCCACCCTCCCCGCCCCGTTCTTCCCTCTCCCGCTAGCAGTGGAGGGGAAAGCTCTCCCTGGAGATTCCTATCAGAAACAGTAACAGAGACGGTTCCAGTAATATCAGGAAGATGCAGATGATGGTTATAGATCTCAGGGCTCTCAGGTGCATTAGTCCTTATTACTACCTCCCCACAAGGCTACTTAACGCTTGCTTGCAGTGGAAACAAGCAGGCAGAGACAGAGCATGCATGTATGCACGGCCACGTAGATGCATGTACTTGTTTAGAGTGCTTAAACATTGATGCTCGCTTTTGAATTGCTTAAAATGTTGCTGCCGGACTGAGGTTGGCATACACTTATGAACCTCAGTATCTCAATAATTTGGGATTTTTAACTGTTTATTTAAACCAATGTGTTTTTCCTGGATGGAATAATAATAGCACATCCAACTTTAATGACTTTTAGGTGTCACTGCGGATTCTCCTCATCTAAATTTGGATAGATAGATAGATAGATAGATAGATAGATAGATAGATAGATAGATAGATAGATAGATAGATAGATAGATAGATAGATAGATAGATAGATAGATAGATAGATAGATAGATAGATAGATGTGTGAGTAGACTAATCATCTTGTGATCAGAAGGTTGTAGGTTCGATTCCAGCTTCATGTCAATGTGCCTCTGGGCAAGGCACTTAACTCCAAATGCATCAAATGCTTGTTGTCATTATGCAGAAAGCTCAACTTTAAGTCTAGAAATTATATCCAGAATAACATTGTCCTTTTCAAGTGGGCCTACTGCTTCTTTTATGGTTGGAATCCTCTCACTCCATATTCATTCGCACAATGATACCAGAGTTCAAGTACTTCCCAGTTTATGTACAACTTGGGCCTGGGCTGTTTACTTTTCAACTCCCTTACCAATTTTCCTTCATCTGAACCTGACAGTTTGGGTCATGTGCTTGAAACTTAAGACACAACAAGGCGTTTCAACAGGGAAATGAGCCCCAATGCATGAGAGACCTGTTGGGAACAGATAGCAGCTTTTTGTTTGGTTCCAACTATACAGGAAGCACCAAGGCTCAAAACTACAGCCTATAGGAACACCAGTGTCCCGTAGACATGAACTGAGATGGAGATGGTAATTTGCTCCAATATTGACATCTCTTAACTGTAATTTCAAATGTACAAAATGAATTAGTGCATTCCCCTCTGGAGAGTCAAATGTCCAGATGAGAAGGATGGGGCCATTTGCCTACAGAATCCATAAGTATATTTAGACGAGTCAAGTTGAGAAGTCCAACCCTAAGAACACTATACCAGCTGTCAGGCATGGTGGTGGTAATATCATCCTGTGGGGCAGTTTTGACTACTGGGGCATTTGACTAAGTGGAGGAAATAATAAAGATGGAGGACTACCTCCAAATTCTTCTGCCTTACTTCAAATCAGAAGCTAACTTAAACACAACTGGACAATAGGCTTCGGGAGTGACCTCGAACTCAACCATATTGAAAACTTGTGAATTATCACCGAAAGCCAACTAAACAGTTAGAAACTCAACTATTTTAATTTGGACTGCAACTTTTGATTAAGAAAAGAGGTTGAATGTTGAGCCAGGATGTTATTGGTTGCTACAAAATTATTGTGAGTTTGTTGCTGTTTGATTTGTGTCCATTGATCTAAATACTGGTACATTTTTGACCACAAATTAAATAAAGAAAATAAGCAACACGACTAAACTGGCACACCAAGTTTTGGCTATCCTGCAATAAAAGTTGATAGTCCTAAATAATGTGACATTTGCAGCCAAAGTACTGCAACTGTGCACAGGTTTGCTATTATTTCCATCTAAGGATGGAAGAATCGGAAACTTGAGCCCATGCAGAATGGACTATAGAGAATCTGTGGGAGAAAGATTGACTTTATTCACTCAAGAGACGCTGTCGAACCGTGAAGACTCGCTAAACGAAGCAAACAAATGGAGAGGAACTGAAAGACGATGGTTATGAGATCCCATCCGATATCTGGGTATCTTTTCTTCAGAGCCAGGAGCTGCTCTGAGATTTTTCTGTTTGTGCTTTTTTTTTGTTTGTTTGTTTGTTTTTGTTGGTGGGGTGAAGAGGGGAAGTGTTGACCGTGCCTCTAAAGTAGGGGATCTATTTATAATGGCCTAGTGCTGTCTCTGGAGCTGTCCAGAGCCGAAATGGATGGGGATTCATGCTGTTTCATTTCAACCACCTATCCTCTCCTCTTCCTCCACTTCTGTCTGCAGACTGAGTTTCTTTCTGATAATACTCAGATTCTTCATATTTTATACCCCTTTCTTGTTTTCTTTTATCCCCTTCCCTCTTCTCCCATCCCTGCTTTAACTCTCCTGTGGGCTCTTATTAATTCGGACTGGTTTCCTCTTCACACTTTCTTTGATTTAATCCACTTTGTTTCCCTCTCCAGGCTCACTCCTTCCTCTTCCACTGAGGACGCACTGCAAAAAATGGTCATCTCAGATTTGTGGCTCTCTCCAATTATGATCTTGCTCGAAAGATATCCGCCGGGACGCGCAAGTGCACACACTCGAGACTTGAGGGCAAGGCGACACGTCGAGAGGAGCGGAAGACGTGGATTATTCCTCCTCCCCGGCGATCCACGGATGTCCTTTCAAAGTCTCATTGAACGTACACATTGTTCTCATGCTCCTATGGGTGCCTGAATGCATGTTTTGGTTTCTTTGGGCATCTTCACCTCCCCTCAAAAGGCTCAGGCATGAGGGAGAGGAAGCAGGCAAGGGCACGCTGCATTCTCGAGGTATACGAAAGAGTCTCGAAAAGTTAGATATACTTTAGCATACTTGTAACCAGACTAATCATCGGTTCATTTAAAGTATGCTGGTATTTAAGCTCATTTATTTTGAAACAACTATTTTTGTAAAGCAAATTTCCATTGAAGTTCATTTATTGGACATATTTCTGTGCAGTGGGCCAACTTCAAATATTCTAGAGTTTAGTGTTTGGCAGAATATTTAAATACTTCATTAGATTAATATAAACAAAGTATTTTTATTTTATTTTTTTTTGCTATAAACACAATTAAAATGCATTACAACTCTATCTTTTAATAGGTAACAAATATGCCTGGGCAGCAATTTTATTAAATTACTTAATTCCAATCAAAGTAAATTCATACTTCAGTAGTTACTTATTAAGACATGTTGTTATTACTTCATGCATTATTTAGAGTTAAACAAACAAAATATTACCGGTGTGCTAAAGCGTTAAGGGACAATTTCCCAATCTGAACCTGGGTAAAAGAAAAAATAATGTTGCCCCCTTTGTAAAAAATCATAAATAAGAAATGAATCACAGATTTTTGTAAACTCGACTTCCTTTTCTCTTGCCGTACCAAGGACAGCTGACAACACCAAGTCGGCCAAAAGTTCCCAAACACATAGAAATACAAGAGCAATTGAGAAACAAAGTCATTGAGATCTAATTTTTAAGGCACTGGGACTTCAGAGAACCAATCCATTATCGAACAGACGTTAATCTGCTTTGGAGTGGTCAATGCACCAAAATACCTAAAAGAGTGAAAAGACTAGGAAATCTGCAGGCCTCATTTGCATCTGTCAGAGTTCGTGATTCAGCTATGAGACAGAAACAAAATGGCATCAGTTGGACGGTTCCAAGGCCAAATCCTCTTCTGATTTGGACCATAAATCAATCAATCAAGTTTATTTGTAAGGCTCATTTCCTCAATACAGAAGTTTAAAGTGCTTCACATCATAAAACCACAAAAATAACAAACATTTTTACATTTTGACGAGTGCCATAAAAGAGCACAAAGACCATCTCCCATTTTCCAAAGAGACTCCACCCGACTCCTGTCACTTTTATGCAGATGACATTCAACTGTCCTGCTCCATTAAGAGTTTTTCTAATTGTGTGGCCTTGAGACTAATTAAAAAAAAAAAAAGTGATCTTGAACTTCACTCTGAGAATCTCCTGAGACTTCCTCTGACCTGTCAGCAGACAAGTCATTTAAATTCTGCCGTCGAGCCAAACTTAAGGAAGTCAGAGTTGTTTTTGAACCATCAATGTCACTTGAAGGCCATTCAAAGGAATCTATCAAAACTGATTAGCCAGCGATAAAGCTGGTACCAAAGCAAACCCTATCAATGGCTATTAATGCTTGTCGTTCCTCTTCTCTAGATTATTGTAGCACACATTATTTTTTACAAGTAGAAACAAAAAAAAAAGCTTCAGTTGGCTCAAAACTCTGCAGCAATACACTTACATAATATATTCTGTCAACAGCTTTAAGGATGATTTGTGTCCAGCTGCATCTGGCATAAAACCAGCATAGCGTTTTAGAGAACTTTAGAGCGTCTTACCAGGGTGCTGTTTTGATGATCAGGGATTGCTTCACTGCTTCTGACCCTGAAAAACTTGATGGAAGTGACGGAACACCGAAGGTTGCTCTCTCGATGGAGGAAATCTGGCCGTCATTTTGTGCCCAAGCGCCAGAGCAACAATCTGAAGCACAGCAGGAAGTTCACTTCGGAACGCCTGTAGACAAGTCTAGTGAAGGTTTTGATGTGCTCTGGTCTTAAATCAGGTTCTTAAATTCCTCCACAGTCACGTGATATTTATTGCCAATTATTGCAACCACTTGTTATCACTTTGCCCACAATAAGTGTAAGTGGAAATGACTTTGTTGCAAATGTGAAAACAGCTTTTTGTGTTATCTCAGGTGATTGTTGACTGATATTAAATGTGTTTAATGATCTAAAATAATAAAATGTGACAAAAAAAATGTCAACAGCAGAAAGAAGCAGTCAGGTACTTTTCCACAGCCCGATGTAGACTAACAATAATTACCACAGAATATTTTTAAAAGTATGCTCAGGTATCTGGAATTTCAACTATTATTACTACTATTCCCATACATGCAGCTGGAGAGGAACTGCTTTAAAGCCTCCCACAAAAAAACAAAACAAAACCAAACAAAAAAACGGGCATGAAACCTGAGGCCAGGCTTCACAGTTTTCTCTGCATTTATGGAATACAGTTAAATGTCTAAATTGTTCATTAGAAATTGTTTGCCACTGCCATCTTCAAGTTCTTGCTCAGTGATAAACCGGATAATTTCAATGCTGATCTTCTTTTCCCCTTCAAACTGCTTGTTCACAAGTTTTGATCAACAGAAATGTTAAATAGCTATCAGACACAGAAAGCTGAAATTATTCTGGAAATAAGAGCAAAAATACAAACTCAATGCACATTTTTTGAGAATTTTACAGCCATAAAGTCAAAGTAAATCAATCAAACAGGCGCCCCGGTTGTAAATTATGACCATACGAGGGTTAAGTATGTTAGCAATACATAACTGAGATAAAAGTGGGAAGAAGAAGAAGAAGAAAAAATAAGGAAATGAAGGAGAAGAGGGGCAGACGGAGGAGGGAGGGGAGAGAAACAGACCGGCTGTGGGTGGGAGAAGACAATGAGCGGTGGGCACTGGAGGTTTTGGTGAGATGTGGAGGAGGACGAGGACAGCCAGGAGGGCAGGTGGTTCTGTCGTTAGCTCCAGATTAAAGCAGAGGGCAACTCCAGAGGACTCACCTCTGATTCACACAGTAGTTCTGCAGGCAAGGACGAGCCTCGCGGGAGACACGGAACACATGCACACATGTGAGAGCGTCCAGGCCGGAGACGCTGGAGTGATTCACAAGATTACCCACGGGCCCATGATTATACACACATAAATACACACATACAGCCACACAACACCCCCTCCTCATTTACACCGTGACTCACAAGAACATGTCGACTCCCACACACACACACATGATCTCTCACAGACACACACATCGCTGCTCCACTTAATCAAATCTCCCGTTTTAATTAGGATTCAAATCAGTTGCCATGGGAACCTTGCCCCCTTGGAGTCTTAAAGGTAAGGCTCTGTATTTTTCTTCTTCTTCTTCTTCTTCTTCTTCTCTCCCCCCCCTCACCCTCTTGCCTCCAGTGACTCTGCGGGAAGCTGTCCGAGGAGGGGGACGAATTCATAATACCTACAGTGGTTCAGCCCAATGTGCTCCCGCAACGCATTTTGCACACAGACACAATTTTTCTGGGGAGGCCCGAGGTGCCAAATCTGAACTTCAATTTGGGCTCAGTCACAGTAAGGGGCACGGAAATGAGGGTGATGGGAGAGAGAAAAAAAGAAAAGAAAAAAAAAAAGAAAACAGAATTACGATGGCTCACGCTGCTCTTCCTGATGATACGACGTCCTCGCTCATGAAAAGGCCACGCGCTGGCATTAAGAAGGGGAGGTTTCTGCTTTTTTGCAGAGGCCTGTCCAATCAATCGGCGACACTGGGAAAGTTTTTCACATGGCAGGGCGCGTAAAAGCCTCTTTTGCGCCGCTCACACAGGTCGGTTTGCCTTCCTATTACAGCAGCCATGCTTTCGACAAAGGCTTGTAGGCTTGCAAGCATGTCCTACAACTCGACTCTTCAAAGCTCTTCGAGGCTTCCTGATCAAAAGAATGCGTTTCAGAAAAGAAACATCGCACGCTGCACTTCAAGAGTATTCGCACAGCTTGAACTTTATTGCATTTTACAGTGTTACAAACAGAATTAAATTTTTTTATTTTTTTTTTATTTTTTGGTGTGTATTGCTGAACTATATCAACTTATATCATCTGAAGTTGAAGGAAAATTGTGAATGGATTTCAAAGTCAGATTAAACATCATTCAACTTTGACATCTCTTTGTATTCAGCCTCTTTGGTTCAAGCGCTCCCAAATAAATGAAACACTCTCAGGATAAACAAGGTCGACATTGTTCTGTGTGGAGCTGAGATTGTTTCTATACGAAACAATCTCAGACCGAGGCGTGTTGGTAGACATGTCAAAGCACTTGAAAGAGGGTTAGAGGCTCACATTAGCAGGAGAACTTCATTAACCATGTCGACAGAGCTACGATAGAATAATATAGATGTGTGTTACAATGTCCTAGTCAAAGTCCAGCCCTAAACCCAATCGAGAAGCTTTGGGAAGATATTAAGTCGAACTTAGCCTGAGCTTAGCTTGGGAACAGTCAGAAATGTAGTCCTTTTACATTTTCTTAGATGGTGATACATACTCCAAAAAAACTTTGGAGTTTTAAATGCTGGTACTATTCTCTTTGCGTGCCACAATTATGCAGAATTTAGTGTCAGCTTAATAGATGATATCCAAAATGTAGTTGTTGAAGTTTGTGGTTGTTATGTGACAAAATAGGAAAAACGTCAAGGTGTGTGAGTATACACAAAGAACTGTATCGATGTGCCAGAATCGGTATCCTTCAGAATGTCAGCAGTTCCAACACTCATCTTAATATTAATCAGACTGAGGAAATATTTATTCAGTGACTAATGCCGGCGCTCTGTTTATAGTGATGTGGAGGCTTCAGTGTTAACACTAGCGTTTCATCTCACATGCTGATAAGACGAGCCAGAGGCTTATCTTTAAAAGACTGGATGAGAAAAGCTCAAAGTGCAGCCAAGCCGTGCCACCTTCATCCGTCCCGAGAGCCTTAATATCAGCTCAGGTGAAGGCTGGACGTGATGAATTAAGCAAGGAGGGGATGCCAAGCGAAAGCCATTAGGATACAAGAACCCGGGCGTTTGTCTGGCTTGCCGGTTGTCATGGTTGCGGTGTTTATCACCTCCTTCTGCCAGCACGGGCCCAGGGCAAATCAGATTGGCTTCAGACTGAGATAGGGAGAGAGAAGGATACGGTGAGTGAGGGCGAGGACATATTGGCACAGCGGAGGGGTGAAATGCCAACACTCGGCAGAGTCGAGGCTGAAGAAGAGCGCTGGACAAATGTCAACGTGGCTCATTCACGATAAGAGTGCGCTTCCATCCATTTGACTCAGATTTGGGGCTTGAGACACAATTTGTTTACTACGCTGAAGGCTCTTTCTGTTTTGCTGATTTAACGCACACCAGATCTTCAGCAGATGAGCCGTGGCTCCCTGGAAGATCTTGAAATTCAGTGAAAACAGCATTGTTAACCTATTGTAGAGGCCTAGGGAGACACCTAATCAGAAGTAAAACCTACCCATCTCCGGGTGGCTTATGCCTGCCGCCTACCGGTAACACAAAAGCATCCAGGCCCAAATCACTGCACAAGTGGAGGAGAAAAGGTCTGAAAGAGAGCTTAACTTTCATTCCGAGCAGGGGTTGCGGGGATGGGGTCAGTCTCACAACAGCATTTATATCATCTTCAACTCCCCCCAAGCTGATTTAAAACCCGAAAGGATCAATTATAACATTAACTTATGATGACAAGAGGCGAGCAGGACATACTCAATCAGGCACGCATAATAGGTAACAGATGGTATCGCCTCGTCGCTGCTGCCTGTCCCATCTCTGAGCACTCGCGATGTAACCACCGCTGACTGCCGGGGCGCACACGTGGGAGCACCTGAGCCCCGCCCCGCTGACTGTGCGCAGCCAATCGGCGCGCGCCGTGAAATCCTCCCGGCCAATCGCGGCGCCGCTTGTTGAGGAAAGCGGAATTGACATGATGCGGATGTTCCGCTAACAGCAAGGAGGAAGGTATGGATACGTGATGAACACGCCGGCGTTAAAAGTTATTTCTGCCGACCAACAGTTCTCCGAGGTGGTCGCTACACCCGCCTAGCTGTCAGCCCCGAGCAGAGGCGCCGCTTTTTACACACTCAGCGGCATCTCCTCCTCGGCGTGGTGTTGTTTTCGGAGCGCAGAGGTGTGAGGTTTGTTTTTAGGGCGGTTGGGTTTTAGCTGACATCAGATTGAAAAGGGCGAAAGCCCCAGATAGCCGTTGTGAATAGCTGCATTGTGCTGCTAGGTTAGGCTTTGTGTGTGTGTGTGTGAGACAGCCCAGGTCCACACCGTTATCCCTCATGTCATGTATATATATATATACACACACACATATATATATATATATATATATATATATATATATATATATATATATATATACAAAGGTCCCATTAACTGCTTTTGTTTACAGCATTTCTGTTTGTTTTTTGTTGCCCGAAGGGTCTGCATCATTGCCCTGTTCAGGCTGACACGGCGTGTCGCCGCGTTAACGACCCAATTCCCAGTGACGGCTCGCCGTCCTGTCGTTCACAGCCGCGCTCTGCTGTCGCTCCGCTGTGCCAAAGCCTCGTCACCTCTGCCGAGCATGACGCAAACAAACAAGTCCAGCAACACCCCGGCGGCTGACTCTCCGGGCTCGGTCCAGGAGGAGGTCCCGGCGGAGGCCCCGGCTCCCCGCGAGGAGAGCCAGGCTGCGGGGGATGATGGAGGAGGAGGAGGAGGAGGAGGAGAGGACAATGTCGGGGACCGTGACATCATCAAGTCACCCAGCGACCCGAAGCAGTACAGGTGCAAAGCTCTCTCTCTGATGTGTTTTCGTTTCCCGTTTTGATTAAAAGACCAACGCTTAATGCAGCTGAGCAGTGAGAAGGTCATTGGTCTGAAAAGTGTGGCGTGCAGTTAAATTAAGACCCCTATGAGGCGATGGGCTCAGAAGCATGTTTTACCTTTATTTGAGAGACGCCTTTCTTCCAGCTTTGCAAATCCAAAGACTGGTGCTTTCACACCCAACTGACTGCTAGATTCGGAACTTTTGGGCACCAAAATTGCAAAATTTGTTACATTTACAGCTCAGCGGTTCACACTCACACTGCACTGTGTCGCATGACGCAAACCCTTTGAAAAACCTTTTCACTCCCCTGCCTGTTCACCCCCCCACTGAAGGAAACGACACAAAAACCTCCAAAGAAGACACAGAGCGTGACTTCCTTCTTCACAAGATGTAAACAAAAATGGAGTAGTGTCAGATTTTAGTGCTTGTAGGATTTCTTCTTTGTCTTTGGCGAAGGACCACGAGCCATTTCTCCCTCCAGCGTTTAACTCTTGTGTTTGTTTCGGTTCTATTCACCCAGAATGCGTTATAGTCCGCTTCCTGCTTGCTTGGCATTCACCGCAATCTCCGGTCTGCTTGGCATTCACATATTCATTCGAAACACGCCAGAGTTCACGTCAACCAAACCTGGACCTAGGTTTTTAGGCGGACCAGAGTTCACTTCTTGGTCCACGTCAGAGTAAGAACTAGTTCCATTAAAGCGAACCAACCAGGACTGGTGTGAATGCACCCTAAGACTCAATTCGGTCAATTGGATTTAGATCTGGCATTTGACTCCTCCATTTCAACACATCGAAGGTAAACGTCTAACCCAACTCTCAAGTCCTTTGCAGCCTCTAAAATGTTTTTTTTTTTCTCTGCATTGATCAATGTTTAGCCCCATTAATCGTTCTATGAATTACCGGCTTCCCTGTTAAAGAAAAGCAACACTCAGCATGAAACTGCCATCCAAACTGGTTACTTCTGTGAGTAATGTTCTCCTGTCAGTTCAGAAGGACTTCCATGTCTCATTAAGTTTGAAGTTGTGCCGTCTTCTTCTGCTCAGTCCAAACGGTGCTCTGCGAGGTATTGCTTTAAAACCCGAACCCTGCTTTAAACTTCCTCACAACTTTCTGCCCAACCTGTCTGCTGTGTTCACTAACGCTCTCCAGCAAACCGAAACAGCTGTGGTTACTCTGAGATTAAATTACACACCGATGGATTTTAGTTACCGAATACAAGACTTCTGAAAGTATTTGGTTGCATTTCAAGTAGGGCTGAAAATGTATGTGATCATTCAACCTTTTCCTTCCATTTCACAAAGTTCTTCAAATCCTCATTGACAGGACATGCAAATAAGCGAAAGAAGATTTGGTTTGGGCTCAGCTGACTGAATTTATCGCCCCATGGCAGTAGTCTTCCCTGGGCGGCGAGCCATAAAGCCCTAACCAAACACTGCCTCTGGGTAAAGCTCCTAGGGTTTTAGTTTGTTCCCAGTCACAGTGTTTAATTTAATTTCATATTCACTAAAATCTATCAAGAAGAGCTATTTTCTTGGTTCATAAATGTGAAAGTAGAGATAAAATGACCCAGATCTACTAACCCCAATCCACAAATGATATTGAGCTTCTCCTCCAGCTGGATCAGTGCATTGTTATTATTGCACTCTGATGATCTGATTTCATGCTTTAAGCACACATCGGTGCCCCGGGCCGCCGCGGTGCGGAGACAGAAAATGTGCTGTGGAAAAAGAAGCACAGAACAAGCCTCAGAGGGTTCGAGATGGAGCCTTCAAACTAATACATGATTTAACAGCCCGCTGAAAATCGGACAAGAGAAAGAAGAAAGTCGATGAAACTTGCGACGTTGGAGTTCGCCAAAGGTTGGTTGTGTGGTTTCACCTTCAGTTTTATGCTCCTCAGGTACATCGTTTTAGACAACGGCCTCGCAGCTCTGCTCATCTCCGACTACAGTGGGCCAGTTGGATCAGAACATGACGACTTGGACAAAGAAGAAGAGGGGGAAGATGATAACGAAGAAGAAGACGACGACGAGGAGGAGGAGGAGGACGATGAAGACGACGACGAGGAGGAGCACGAGGATGAGGCTGATGTGGACGAAGGCAGGGAAGACAAGAAGAGGGCTAAAAAGAAGAGAGGAAGTGCAGACAAACAGGTACCACACTGGTGTTTTACTGAAAAGGTCCTATTAGACTTTAGCAGGCTGTACAAACGCTCAACATCCTTTGAGTTTTCCTTTGAAGGCAGATATGTTTATTTTTGCAACTTATTTTTCACTTGAATTCAAATCAAAGTAAAAAAAAATACGTAAAAAAAAAAAAAAGAAATGAAAGAGAAAGGATGAGTAAAAGTCAGCAGAGAAGACAATCGAAGGTTTCAGAAGAGTGACAAAGTCACATTCGTAACGCCAAACTTGCTTCATTAATGTGGAATAAAGTATGAACCCAAAACTACAGTAATGTTGCAAAAATCTGCAGTTTGAAATCAGTTTCATGTAGTTCATGTGTATATGGTAATATTTCCAGTAATTACAATAAAGTCTGAGCAGATGTCCAAATGCAGCAGTTGGGATACCTAGCAAACCAACATGCCCTGGAGGGCCTTAAAAGCAACCTGCCACTATCCTCGTGTGGCTGAAATTTACCGCAGTGGCAAATGACCAGTTGTGACAAAACTCTGAAAGTTTCCTAATAAACACAAATTATTCTCCTTTCCTGATTAGCTTTGTTAGGCAATTGTGCATGTCTGCAGGTTCCCTGATGTGACTTTATGTTACCAAGCCATCCTCTACTTGTGCAGTTCTCAGTTCCTTCACCTAATTAATTTGCATTTATTATTGGGAGATTAATTGCACTCCAAAAATGTAGTCATGAAAACATTATTCCAGGTACATCGTCTGACACAATCCTACGAGTCCATCTGGAGTTAGTTTAATCACAACATGTCGTTTTGCTTTGAAGTGTCACTTAAAGGGGACAGTATTTTCCAGGTACATAGTGCTACTTCTAAAGCACAGTGGAGCTTTGCAATTTGACAACTTGAAATTGGCCTCTGTCTCTTTAAGAAGCTCAATGAAACCGGCATAGATATTTGTATGAAAAATAACTCCTTGCGTCTTTCTCTGTGTTGCTACCTGATGGCCACCCATTGCTTCGACAAATTCCTGTTTGAAAAGGTTGGTTCATATTTATCCAGTAAACGGTCTGTGTCCTATGAACAATACCAGTCCATTGGACTCTGGGGATTCAGATGACACATCATCATCCATGTATAGTACAAGGATACCAGGCTTTTCACTGATAAACTTATTTATCTGCTGCATAGCCTTGCTATGCAAAACCATAGCAAGGCTGATTATGATTTATTATGTTCTATGTTTATAGTATTCATAGATTTTTAAGGCTCTAAAATTTGTTTGCCATTTAAAAATATTTACTCCACATAAAATTAGGAACAAACAAGAGCTTATTTGACTGCTGATACATGAAACTTTTGTTCTGTTTTTGGTGTAGGCCTAGTAAGTTCGCATGTTCCTCAGCTTGTCAGCAGCTTTCAGCTCTTTTCTTGTTGTCTCTCAAAGTTCAAAGTATTTCTTTAAATTCCCGCAGAGGGGCCAATAAAGTGAAACTTCCTAATGCATAATTCAACAAGTCCTTTTGGGTACTTGTTTGAAAAACAACAGCCGAATCTCTTCCAGAGCGAAATTGCTCTCAACAGTGAAACGCTGAAACAAAAGAACATTGAAAACGTGGTCAAAGCTCTAAAGACATAGATTTCAATATTGTTTTGTAGATTCCAAAAAAAAAGAAAAAAAAAGCTGAACCTTAAGTTTCTCTTTTTTCCACCTGACAGCCACCTGACAGCCATACCTGGGTCTGAGAGGAAGTTCTGCTTCCTCTCAGACCCAACACTGCATCCTAACTACTAATTAGAGGAAACTACATTTTTGAATTAATTGAAGCTGCTTATCTAGAACATTGGATGAATTTTTACCAGACCAAAAAGTACTGCACTTTTGGTCTCTACCCTTAAACCATGAATATAAATTGCCATATTACTGTATTTCTTAACTTGCAGGTAAAGTCAGACATTCGGTTTATCCGTAAAATGTGACAAAAGTAACAAGTTTGCAGAGGACCTCTTGTAAGAATTTTAACATGCTGTGTTTTGGCTGGCATGATGATGCAATATGCGAGAAATATGTTTTGGGTTTTATTTCTTTTGGGCCTGAACTTTTAAGTGTTTTTTTGTTTTTCTCTTTTTCTTTTTTCTGTTTCTTACTTTACTGAAAATACAACAATCAAGATGTGGGCACACACATTTTATTTTTATTTTTGAGGATTTGCCCTAGTACACATTGTGTAAATTACACATCAGTACTTGCACGCTAATATTTGAATTGATGTCTTTTCGGAAATTACAGACAGATCCTCACTTTGCTCAAATTGCTTTATCCCTGTAATCTAACCAGATGTGTTACTTCTTTAGATGACATTTGGCTTTTCTATTGCAGCTGCAAATTTGAGTCAAATTTAAAGGTGTTGAGTTTTCAGAAGGAACTTTTCTCTTGCTGATGTTAAACTAACTTCACTGTTTCGTGTTCAAGCACAACAATGATCCCAAAGACATTAGAGGTGAGTTTGGATGGCTTACATTGTTAGAGGTAACACTTAAGGCCAGCCGATAAGAAAGTTGGGTTACTGTTTCTGATAGAGGGATTGGTAATGTATGAAGCCGAAGTTATAGCTAAAGCTTGTTGAAGCCTGTGGTCAAGTTGCAGCCTGCAAAAGGATAAGTAATCAAATATCAGTGGGCTGTGTGCTGTGAAAGGAAATCATTCCTTTCCACTGTCACCTCATGCTTGCTCAGGGTGGATTCCTGCAAAAGTCAGACAAGTTCTTGGCTTCCTTATAGTTTCACCAACTGGCATTATGAACTAAATTTGACTGCTTCGTTCTATAACTTGGATAAATTGGGAATGGATGTCAATGAATTTGGCCTATTTTTAAGATCGAAAAGTGTTGGGTTTACTTCCTTTATGTTTTTATGGACCTGAATTGGATCACTTTGTTTTGTAAAGTGCTTTGAGCTGCATGGAAATAAAAAAACAACTCAATAATGAATCCTCTGGAAAAAAGAGCGATTCAAATGCATAATACAATAAAAGTGAATATGCGCTCTAATGCATTATGAATGTCTGTAGTGAAACCGCATACAACCAACATGGGATCACTCAATGAGAAAATAAAATGAATGTATGCTATTATACATAGCAGCAAATGATGTGACTACATTCTTCTCCCCTGTCCCCATTAACGTTGCGTCTCTTCTTTGTTCTTCTCTCCAACTGCATTGCTTGTAGTTATTTAACAGTCACACTACTCTGACAATCAGGACAAGTCTCAAAGATAATTTGATTTCTCTGTGTTTAAGTCTGCAGCGGCTTTGTGTGTCGGCGTGGGCAGCTTCAGCGACCCCAGCGACCTCCCGGGCCTGGCTCACTTTCTGGAGCACAGTGAGTAATTAACGCCGTAGAGTCCAGTCGAGTTTCTTCTTTTCAGCGCCTTGATACAAAACCGAGACAGGACAATTAAGGGCTGATTCGGTGTGAACGGGTGGATTCTGTACATTTCATCCACATCACCGAACGGAATGTTTCAAACCAAAGAATTTTTGGATTTGTTGTATGAGAAAAGCTTTTAACTGAATGAGGTTATAGTGAGATTTAGTCAATTAATCCAAATTGTGGAAGGAAGAAGTCTCAATGCTTCCTTCCTTTATTTATTTATTTATTTTTTTACATAAACCTTTTTCTTTGAAGTGAAAGGCAACCCTGCCACATTTCTTTTCTGCTGCTACATTCAAAGCATTTTTATTTTTATAGATATGCTTTGAATACAGAGACTGGAGTGTTATTGTCTTGTGCGTACAGTTTTATTTTTGAGGCTTTTTTTCTGTGTGTGTGTTTTTTTAGTTTTTTTTTTTAGTTATCTAGTTCAAATAATCCATCTTTAGAACATCTGTAGGGCCTGGCACTGCAAACCAGCGTCAGATCCTTGTGTGAAATGTCAACTCTTCTTTGCTGAATGATCGCCCTCGGGGCTTTTCCTTCCTATGTTTCTCCAGCCTCAGTAGAACGGGTGACGAGGCTGTGGGAAGATGGCGCAGCTAAGCGTGCCTTCGGAAGATAGGAGGCTAAATTTTCTATTAATATATTCTACCTTCGCTCTTTTAATGTTGCCACTGATCCCAATGTTTTAATGCGCCCCAAATAGGTTTTTGTTTCTTTGCTGTGCGTGCCTTGTTTTCTTGTTTTGTCACGTTCAAGATCAGTTAACAGGATGTGACAGCTCTCAGAATAACCCTCTCCTGAGGCCATGGTCATCCAGTGTGTGGAGGGGGGCAAAGGACATCAAATTTTCTTTTAGGCTTTTTTTTTTTTGACCCACTTTTCTCTAGTGTTTTTAACAATTCAACTTATTACATGCAAAAAAATAAAACATCTAATGCATGAGGTATAAAATATAAGAAGCCATTTTAGAAAAAGTCAAAAATCATCAGTAAGATTGGATTTACATTCAGCGTTGTCATTAGCTGTCCAGGCTTATGGTGCCTTTAAAAAGAATTCATACTATGCAGAAATGTTTTATGTTTTGTCATATTGCAAACAACGCTTCAGTTATTTGGATAAGATGTAATATGATCAAGAAAGCTTTGATGGGTATATCTGAAACGTGTGGTATTCGTATGTATGATTCTTTCAGTCAAAATTTTGTAAAATCTTAATTTGCTACAATTGCAGCTTACTTTTTGCCTTTTTGTCAACTTTGCACATCTAGAAGCAGAATTTCTTAACGTCCGTTTTTGCAGAATAGCTCAAGCTTTAACAGACTGGACAGTAAGCATGTGTTCAGTAAGTTCTCAAGTAAACTTAGGTCTGGATTAGAGGTGGACAATATGGACTGTTGTCACAATATTTTGTGGTGTGAGAGTTGTAACAACAAAAAAAAATTATAGACTATTATTGGTGCTCTTTTGAATAGCTAAAAAAGGACCAATACTTAAGAACACAAATACTGTTCTTGAAAAACATTCCTATATAACATAGGCTTCCTCAGGACACCAGTTATTAAAAATTGTGATTTATAACACTAAACTAGACATATTGCGCATTTTTTCTAATTAACTTGCATTTATTGATGTTCTTGTAAAACAAACAGTGGAGAAAATGAAAAAAAATAAAATTTCTGACAATAATGTAAACTTTTGGTTTTTTATTTGATGTCATTAATTGAAATTTATCAAGACAATGAAAAATCGAAATTCTTATCATAATAAGAAGTTTTTCGCAACAATCGATCCGAAAATATCTGGCAAATTGTCCAGCCCTCGTCTGGTCTTTTAACTTTTTAAAACATTTAGATCTATTGTTGCTCGCAGCACATGACAAATGCATCATCGTAGTTTGTAGTATTGCTACTTTGATCATAAATTATAAGATTTATCTACTTCTTAATTCGGAAACTCCCCCTTCTTTGCACTGTATTCTGCAGTGGATGAACAAAGCCCAGTAACTTGTTTGAGCTTTCCAGCCTAGAAAACCTCAGTGTGCCACCTTCTGCCTGAATACCTCATAACGCTCATAATGTTTAGGTTCAGCACACATTGGAGGCCTCGGTGGCCTCGACCACACATACTAAATAGCTGGTTATCTGATGGACAAAAGTGGTGAATAATTGTGAAGTGGAGGGAAAACAATTACCTGGTTTTTAAATGTTTTTACATGTAAACGCCTAAAACTTGCAGCGTGCATTCGAATCTTCACCCCCTTTTACTCTCATAGCCCTCAGTGAAATTCAGTATATTCAATTTCCTTTAGAAGTCACCTTGTAGGCTGGCAGATTGTCTGATTAATCCTCTCTTTGCCCTGCCAATTTTGGTTCACAGCTAAGTCTCTTGGAACATTTGTCACACACTTTCCATTTTTGGACAGTGGACTGAACATTACACTGTCAGATTTAGGAGATAATCTCAAAACCTTAAAATTACGGCCAATTCTACAATGTCGTCCATATAGTAAATCAATGATTTACCGCTAATCATTTGATTTACGTGGACTTTGGGTGATGTAGACGATAGTATCCTGCTTTTAATTGTGCAAGAGCAGGACAAGTCGGGAGGAAAAAAGCTGGTGCAGCTCAGACTGCCTCACATCTTTAGGATTGCTGCTATCAGCAGAGATAGCTGAACATTGTTCTTAGGTCATTAGTCATAAAGAAAAACCATGCTTATTTTTAAAGTTTGTCATCCGAACTGTCAACAAATGCTCAAAGCTTTGCTTAGAGCCGTGTGAAGAGAGACAAAGCTATCATTTTCTGAAATGCGTTGTCAGGCTGTGTCTGTGCTTGGCTCATTGTCCAGGCAAACAAGAGCACCCATAAATAAAATACACATTTTTCAGAAAGCTGCTGTGATGGATTTTTCATTTATGCTCTTTTATTTATTTATTCATTCATTGATGTACAGTCACTTTACGCTTCTCCTCCCGTCGCATCTGATATCCTTGTTGTATTCCAGTGGTGTTCATGGGCAGCGAGAAGTACCCGTCAGAAAACGGCTTTGATGCATTCCTCAAGAAGCACGGTGGGAGCGACAACGCCTCCACCGACTGCGAAAGAACCATCTTCCAATTTGACGTCCAGAGAAAAAGCTTCAAAGAAGCCCTTGACAGGTTTGGAAACGAGAGATTTCCTTTGTCTTTGTACGATTTTTTTTTTTTTTTTTTGCTGCTGTCACCCTTCACAGACGAACTTATTGAGAGCCATTGCTTGACTGATGGATAAACAGAAACAGAGCAACAGAAGATAATTCAAAGAGACCATTTAGACACTGCGAAAGCATGATTCTGCTTGATTTTAGAAATGCGTTGCAATGACATGTGACACTATTCATGTCTAACTGCTAAAGGGTATAAAATCTGTTGGAGTCTTGCACACTTTGGATGATGTTTAGGAAGTTATTTTTTTCCCTAATATGTGCAAGCCTGCATTTTCATTTTAAATCGAGTCGTTAGCTGAGCTTTAAGAAAATCTCAGGAAAATCTGGACCAAATTTTTTTTGTGTTCACTTAGCAGAAGCAAAAGCAAATACAGTTGCTTTCTCAAAGAACAGTGCTGCTTGCAGCTCAGAGTTTTAAAAATAATCTCGTCTTATCAAATTGTCTCAACTGTATTTTCAGTTATTTAATTGCATTTTCTCCTCAAAAAGTAAAATACAAATTTTGTGCAGCTTTGTACAACTGGACTCATTGGTATTTTCATTTATAAATACAATATTTAAATACAGTCACTCGTGTTCATCTTACAATTGAGCCCAAAATTATTCATACTTTTGACCTAAAATAATTTTTGTTAAACTGAGAAGTTTGTCTCTCTGTACCCTTCAAAATAATGTATTGCAAAATCTTAGTTTGCATCACAGAAATTAAATGATGTGATAATAGTTGCATGTTTCCACTGGTACTTTAACAATTTCCCTTTGGTGATTTTTACTAATTCTCCATTTCTTTTTATCTCTATGTCTTGCAAGCAAGCTGCTAATATAAAATCTGCATGGCGTTTGTTGTTCTCAGGTGGGCCCAGTTCTTTATCTGCCCTCTGATGATCCGAGACGCCATCAACCGGGAGGTGGAAGCGGTTGACAGCGGTGCGTCTCTCTGCCGCTGCATTTCCCTTGCTCTGTTCTGAGATGATAAATCGTACCTCACTCATCTATTTAGGGTTATAAACATCGCAGCTGCTCATGTAGCTCTTTTATACTCCATCTATTGTTTTTTTATTTTTAAATCCTTTGTCTACTCCTTGTTTGTGTTTTGTTTTTCCTGACAGAGTACCAGCTGGCTAAGCCATCCGACTCCCACAGGAAGGAGATGCTGTTCGGCAGTCTGGCCAAACCTGGACACCCTATGGGCAAGTTCTGCTGGGGTAAGTCTGGAAAAACCACCACTGGGACACTTAATACACACTGGGCCTCCTCAGAGAATGTGCAGCAATAACACCCAGGTGTGGTGAATAAAATGCCAATTTTCTAGCTTCATCTTACTGCATTCAATCTTTGCTGTTCCGAAACTATCTTCGATTCTTGTTAATCCATCACGCTTCCAGGTAACGCTGAGACACTGAAGCAGGAGCCGAAGAAGAAAAAGATCAACGTGTACAAGCGACTGTTTGCCTTCTGGAAGGAGCACTACTCTGCCCACTACATGACTCTGGCTGTTCAGTCAAAAGGTCGGAAAAATCAATCCCATTTATCATTTATAAATGCGCGTTTAGTTAAGAGAAATTAACTTGACTCTCTAACTTATATCATGCGGCGAAACAAACTGATTCCTTGGGAAAAAAAAGCCAATCTGCAGGTTCATAAATTAAACTGGCATTTGCACAAAAAAAGGCTTCTTTTCATTCTTGTGCAGCCAGCTGGAGATAATTGCTGTCAGATAAAAATTATCCAACAGATTTTCAGGGTTTCGCTGAAAATGTCACGCAGGTAATTAACTACTTTATTCCAGTAAAATATTGACAAGTGTTGAATTTTTTTTGTGCTCCGAACTATCATCCTCATTAAACCGATGAGTTAATGGTCCTCAGTATAAATATGATCCCTTCCTCTTGGGAAGGGATCATATTTATACTGATTATATTTTTCTCAATCTTAGGCAGTATTAGGTGAAACAAATGTGTCACAGTCGTCCTAATTAGAAAAGCAGGAGACAATGTGTTAGACAATAAAACATCTAAGAACTATCAGAACATGATAATACAATCAAGTTCAAGTGTTTTTGAGCGACTATAATTTCTTAATTTCTTTTTTTATGTTTCTTGCACAGCTAAATCCTTTTTGTTGAGGAATAAGCCTGATAATATTTTGTGTTATAGCAGTAGGAAAAACATAATGTTTTATTCAGTTTGATGATATGCAGAAGTAGGTAATAAACTTAAAACTTTATTACAAATACTTCATAAACTTTATTGTGGTGGCGACATGGCATGACTAAACTCAGCAGTGTTTTTGGCTATAAAGCGCTCACTGCACGCAGTCTAGAACCTCTTGTACTAAACCATAAATACAATTTATTGTTCTCCTCATTGAAACAATATTGAAAACAAAATTGCTCATAAAGTAAAAATTCTGACTAAGGTTGGTGTGTGTAGTTTTAAAACGTCACATTGTTTGTGTTATCAGATTCACGTGGTGTGATGAGCTTGAGGAAACAAAAAGCATAGTTAGGATTTCAATTTACAAATTTAACATTTTGTAATTTCTTTTGTTTAAAGCACTTTGCTAACAAGCTCCTAGCTTGCTAATTGTACTTTTAAAACCTTTAACGCTGTTGTTGGTGGTGCTTTACTTTCTACGTCTCTTTTGACTGAAAATATTCCCAGACAAATTTATCCTTCTTTTCAGAGAGAAAGTTATGTTTTCTTTCTCAGTGCCATCGTTTGACATGTCAAAGGCTTTCGAGCTGCACAAACTTTATGAGGGTATATCTTTTTTTCTTCCGTCACTTTTTCAAAACCTTTCTATACTTTTATTTTTAAGAGTTTCATGTATAGTAAAGCATATGACATTGTTCGTGTCTAGCTGGAACTTTACAGTAAAAGTAAAGAAGTGATACCGATGTTACTTTTTAATTAGATGTGCACAAAACAAATCAATTTGTAGATTTACTCCCTGAAATTAATTTTCTTTTTCGGCAGTGACCCTAAACATTGACATGTTTTGCTAGCAGCAACACTCTATGGTTTATGTGGCGTAACTGAAGGTTAAAGATTTAAAGTAAGTTCAGGCTGCAAGAGAGCGAGAGAGACCAAGACTTTCAGCTGATGACAGGAATATCGAAAGGAGCTCAACAATGTTGTCTAAATCTTTTTGGGCTTATGGACCTTTGTCTGTCATAACACATGGTGGATCTGCAAATTTGGCTCCCTTTTAGAAATCTTAGTTAAGTTAGTTTTCTGTCCCTATGAAATCCACAAACACTACTGCTTACAAAAGCTAATGTATGACGCTTAAGATGGATTAAATAACCAAGCTTCTCATTAGTTAGTATCTCCCACTTTTCCCCTACACTAAAAACAAATAAGATCTTTCTTTTTAATGTTCTTATTCATTATAATTTAAAAGGAATTTAGAATTTGCTTAAATTTGTAAAGACAGGTTGGAGTCTTCAAAAATCAGTCACATAAGTCTGGTTAATGGTTTATGGTTGTTTTTATATACTGTATATGTATTTCTCATACTTAACTGGGGTTTTTGTGATATGTGTAGTTATATGTTTATCAGAAACTCTTCAAAATTGTAATTTATATTTTAATATTGTCATGCTTTCAAAGATGAAAAAAAAACAAAACGTAAAGTTGAGTAGTTACCAACGTATTTGATTTAAAATCCTAGAGTGAAGTCACAATTATTGAGGTGATGGTACTGAAATGTCTGCACCTTCACTCTGTGGGTCTCTTAGAAAAGCTGGACACTCTAGAGAAGTGGGTGAGGGAGATCTTCAGCAAGGTGCCAAACAAGTGAGTATGTGAGAAGAGGCTCTCAACAAGTGAAGAGGTGCCGCAGTTCCATAGATCGAGCCTCGATATTCTTCTCTTAAATGTGAAGGTCAAATTGCCCTTCCTCTTTCTCTGCATTCTGTGATTAATACATTGATCTTTATTTTCCTAATAGTCCTGAAATGGATCCATTTACGTGAGCTAAGTGTGTTCTTATGTAGCTCCAGTTCTATTTGCTTTATAAGTCATCGGCTTCCCTTTTTTTAGGGAACCAACGCACCCATCGTTGTTACATGAAAGCCACATAACCTTCGTGTTTTTAAAGGCTTTCATTTCGTCTAAACGATGACAGGATGCTGCATTTGGCTAATGAGATTTATTTTTTTATTTTTTTCTCCAGCTCTGCTCGTAAAAACCCTTTCATGTGATTTCAACTCATCTGGCTGAACTAAACTCATTTTCATCAGGCTTGAAGACATGAAATGAAAACATTTTGGAGTTACGCTATTGAAATAAAAATCTCTGACATTGGTTCTGTCACATAGCTATAAAAATATACAGCCTGTAGTTTTTCTCTGAATATCATAAGTCTAAGTTTCTTGGTCTTGGCTACGTTTATTGGCACCCTTGCTAAAGATGTGTGAAAAACCTTAATATAAACTCATTTGTTGGGTTGACATAGTAAGAGAAAATGGAGAAAATCAGACCTTTTAATTTAACTCAAATTTCATGAAAAGAAATAGTTCCTTTTAACATAATAATTGTTAGTATTTCTTCCCCTGCAGTGAATAGTTGCTAAAAACATTCACATTAATGAAGGTCAGTCCTGTCAGAAAAAGCATTTCTTTCCATTTTAGAATCATTATCCATTGAAAGATCCAACAACATCCTTTTTCAGTTTACTGGCAGAGGCTACAAGATTTGTATTTAAATTCTCCTGGTTCTCTATAAACTTTGCAGTGCCTAAAAAGCCTTTGCTGGAATCGGACAACCAAACATCTGATCGGCTTGTTAGTTTTTACTTGTAGTTATGGAGACCCTTTGCTGCAGTACTCTTATAGTGATCTTTATTTATTTATTTATTTATTTTTTTTACTTCGCTTGCCATCCTGCTTAACGTGCAAAGTGGCAACTTAAATATGAGTTCTCATCCTGCCCAATTGCCTCTGGATACAAGAAATTGACTTCTGAGTCAAGTTATATTCATACCCCTGGGAAACAGAAAGTCATGGATTACTAATTAGAATTTCCTTGAAACTCAGATCAACTTCAAAAGTAAAATATGAGTTAAAGGGATTGTTTGAAGGTCAGTGGAGATTTGTTTTAGGGGGAAGCCAAAACATTTCTTAACCAGAATCCCCCCCCACACTGAGTAAATGTTGCTGCATTAAAGGCTCTTTTTGATATACAAGATGAGAAGTAACCCTAACAATTGATAGGCAGGGGTGCTAATAAATATGTGCAATGCTGTAGATGTATAAACGCAGCTTAACTAGTCGTTATGTATTAACGCGTCTCGTGTCCCGACAGCGGTCTGCCGAAGCCAGATTTCTCTAATTTGCCGGATCCTTTCGACACCCCAGCCTTCTGCAAGCTCTACAGAGGTACGGATCCCCTCGGCTGCCGACGTCGGCGCACATCTGGCAGGCTCCGGCTCAGCCTGTAAATAAGTGTTGACGTTAACCTGCTCTGTCTTACGGCCCGTTTCCCCCTTCGCAGTCGTTCCCGTTAGGAAAGTCCACGCCTTGACCATCTCCTGGGCTCTTCCCCCTCAGGAGAAACACTACAGGTGAATCACAGTTCATGACTGATGAAGCTTTCACCTTGTTTTAGAGAAATTGCATCAAACCTGTATCTTGTATTTTATTTAATTTTTTTGTATTTTTTTTTCCTCACGCTGCGCCTCTTCATGTAAACACAGAATTAGACCAACCCAAACATGCCATGTGTTGCCCTGATTGTAGACAGATTGCATCAGTGTTTCATTCTTTCTTTCTCATTTTCATGTTCTCTTGCTCTTCTTTTCAGAGTGAAGCCTCTCCACTACATCTCATGGCTGGTTGGTCATGAGGGTGCAGGAAGCATACTTTCTGTGCTGAGGAAGAAGTGAGTGTTATTGCTTTGGTCTGTTTGTTTTTGTGCTTAGAGGGCACTCCAGATCGCAATTAAAACCTCCTCAATTTGCCGGGTGTATGCGATCCCTTTCTTGCTCCCAGTGAGCTCAGAGCGTTTGAGCCCGATCTTCAAAACCGTACGCGTCGGCACGGTCGCACTTGACAGCGTGATTCATGCGTTTTCATCCTAGGATGTCGCTGCACAAGAACATTTCAGCCTCTCGTTGCTAAGCGGCAAAGTGATTTGCCAAACCTGGTGAAGTCCCACAATGCCGAGAGCCCTTTCCAATGCTCCCCTTGCCATCTGCACCACTTGGAAAGCTCCTTGATAAAATATTCCTGTTTACTCTGTGTGCGCAGTTCACTTGTTGATAAATGGTGGCAGTGAATTTTGGAGCGCACTCGCTCCCAGTTTCTTGTCAGAGCAAACCCACTGATACAGAAGAGCGGCTGAATTTAAATGAAAAGCCAAGAGGGAGGTTTTGAAATTGGGCAGATGTTGTCCCCTTGAGCGGAAACGGGGAAACGGTGCTGCATCTCAATAAATTCGTAGATCAAGGAAAAGTTCATTTATTTCAAGCATTCAGTTCAAAAAGTGAAACACATTATGTTGATTCATTATCCAACGGGTATGTTACACTTCAAGTCAAAAAGACTTTATGTATCCCAAAAGAAAATTGCATGTTGTCGTGTCATCCAAGCGACTTCAAAGAGTGGTGGATGGTGATGCTGTGAGCAGGAAGGATCTCTGGTAGCAGTCAGTCATGCAGTGAATCCTCTGACTGAATTCATGACGCGCTCACAGCTAAACTACACGAGCATCAGAGACAGTTTACCACATTAACTTGTCCTGGATGATTTCATCAGTTGTTGCTGAGCACTGCTAATCCACCTCATTTGCTTTTGCTGCTCCTCTTTAAATTTCTGTCTGACTGCTGGACAGAGACGTTGGAGTCAAGGATATGATGCTTGCCCTTTATGCTCGATGGGGACAGATGGTGTCAGCTTCCTTTGTGCTTTTTAGTCCTGCCTTGAAATAAATATTTAAAATACAAAATAAATCTCTTCATTTTGATGATTAGGGAATACAACTTATAAAAAAACAAACTAAATTTGGATAATCAGAAAATAATCTTCTGAGTTGTAATGGTTGCACTTGGACACCGACCTTCAGCTCATCTGCTCTCTTGGTTCTGAAAGTCTGTCATCTTCCTCAGTTCCCTGAAGTCACATCCCGGTCATTACTTCAGGGTTTACTACGTTTTGCCAGTGTGAGCATCTGCCAAATGGAAAATGAAATCAGCAGCTCCATAATGAGGGAACCAGAAAGTGCTCTGAAATTTCCTGACATCAGCAGATGACACTTTTTCTTTTTCTTCCACTCAACTTTCCTTTGATGAGTGTAAATCGGCTGTTTGAACAGCCAGCTTGTTCAACAATGGGCTTTGTGTCTTCTGGTCCTTATAGAGAGTGTCCATAGTCCTGATTGTTTTGGACAAAACTGCAGCTCCAACATGACTTTTTTCTTTGGCAATATTGATAGCTATTGGCTGTAGTTATCAAAATTACTACCAGTAACTACTTGGAATTATGCGCTTAATAAATCCATACCATACATGAGTTCCCCTTTTTGAATTGGATTTAACTGAATTCTGATTCTTAGTCGCTCTGTTGTAACTTGTTCTTCCATGGTGTATGACAATGTTGTTTACTGCCAGAAAAAAACAAAGTGTCTATGAAAGTAAAGCTGTATTTTTTTTTTTTCCTTTGTACTTTATTCCGTTTCCAGCTTCTTGAAATGTTGGGGTCATCGTCTCTTCGAGCTGCACTTGAACAATAACCAAGTTTTTTTTTTTTTTTTTTGAAATGCAGAAGTTGTTTTCCTCATTTTTCACTGCTAATAAAACCCTTCCACATAGGAAGGACGAATGCATAATAGGATGATACATCAACCGGCTAAATTTTTAGATGTTTTTTTTACTTTTTTTTTTTTTTTTTATTCCAAGTCTCCTCATCGCTCCTGCAGGAAGGCAGCCAGGAAATGTGAAGTGATATTTCTGTCACTTAACACCCCGCGCGCACATTTCAGCACTTAATTTGATTGCTGTCGGATTCCTGTTTGCATCCTGGCTGTGTGAGTGTGTGCCCTACATTGTGTGTGTGTGTCTCTCTGTAGGTGCTGGGCGCTGGCTTTGTACGGGGGAAACAGTGAAACCGGCTTTGACCAAAACACCACCTACTCCATCTTCTCAGTCTCCATCACCCTGACGGATGAAGGCTTCCAAAAATTCTACGAGGTAAAGAAAACTGCCCGTTGCCACACTTTTTGTCAATAAGGACTATAAGAATATAAAAGGTTTTTCTTCAGTTATTTGCTGTTGTTGTCTGATCATCAGGTTTGTTTCTATGACACCCATATTTAGATGTTCATATTTAAACCAATGAGAGGCTGGAACATGGCCCCTGCAGGCTTGTTTCCTCTTGTTTCCAAAGGTATTCTTGAGGAAAGCTGTGTGCATTGTCAGTTGCTATGACAACTAACTTGTTAACCTCAGTCACAGTGGAGGATTGTTAAGCGAGATGGCTGTTTGCCTCCCTTTCCTACTTAATTGAAAAAATGTATCAGGCTGCAAACTTGCAACAATAGCTGCAGCGGAAAAGATAAAATAACCTTGGAAATATTTACTTTCTTGGGCTGCACAGTGGCACAGTGGGTAGCGCTGTTGCCTTGCAGCAAGAAGGTCCTGGGTTCGATTCCCAGCCCGGGGTCTTTCTGCACGGAGTTTGCATGTTCTCCCTGTGCATGCGTGGGTTCTCTCCGGGTTCTCCGGCTTCCTCCCACAGTCCAAAAACATGACTGTCAGGTTAATTGGTCTTCCCAAATTCTCCCTAGGTGTGAGTGTGTGTGTGCATGGTTGTTTGTCCTGTTTGTCTCTCTGTGTTGCCCTGCGACAGACTGGCGACCTGTCCAGGGTGAACCCCGCCTCTCGCCCGGAACGCAGCTGGAGATAGGCACCAGCAACTCCCGACCCCGTTAGGGAGAAGGGTGACGGAAAATGGATGGATGGATGGATATTTACTTTCTTACTTTGAGTCGTGTTCTGCATTTTGTGTAAAAGAACTTGGTCTTCTGCGATTAAGAAGACTCCTGCAAACGGTGCAGCCTCACTGAGGCTCTTTTCTTATTTACAGCTCCTAAACTTTTTGGATTTTTGTATCGTTGCAACCACAAACTGCATGTATTTTATCAAAATTTTATGTGACAGGCCAACAGAAAGTAGGAAACAGCGATCATATGATAGTGGGAGTATGCTCGGCATTTCTGTTTTGACCCGTCATTCTGAATCCTGTGAATAAAATCCAGTTCAATCGGAGAATAAGCTCAGCTAGAAACTTCATAGGTTTTATAGAGAACAAAAGTAAACAAACAAATGGGGTCAGATAGTTCCAGATCAGTTTAAAAAAAACAAAAAAACAACAATACCACAAATTGTGAACATCTTACAGAGCTCTGTTTAGCTCTGTCCTTCCAGCAGGACAACAACCCTAAACATGCAGTCAGAACTACAACGGGATAATTCTTAGAATGGCCCAGTCAATGTTCAGGTCTGCATAAAACTGAAACTATTTGGTACATTTATGTTTGCAGATTCTCGCTAACCAAATCTGACTGAGATTGAAGTCGTTTTAGAAAGAAGCGTAGGCAACAATTTTAGTCTGTGGATGTATAAAGCTGATTGAGCCCAACCCCACAAGACTTGCAGCTGCAATTATAGCTGAAGAAGGATTTAAAAAAAGTTGACTCACGTGTGCTGAATTTGAATACGTGACACCCTTTTCACTTTTGGATTTGTAAAATAGAATGTACTTAAAAAAAAAACACACCATACCTTATCGTAATATGTTGTATAAAACGCAAAAAAAAAAACAAAAAAAAACTGAAGCTAGCTGTTTGTAAATGTAAAGCATAACAGAGTCTATACTTTTCTTCAGTATCTTGGTATGACTCCTTAGAATAGCTGGTAGATTTTTTTTCTTTTTTTTAAATGTGCGTTTTTGTTGTTGTGTGGAAAGACTCGAGGTGGATGCCAAAACAGCTTTCAGTCATTACATGAAAATGTCAGTGTGCTGCTGCAGTAAAGTGTGCCTGACATGCAGTCTGCTTTGCTTTTCCTCTTGTACGTCATCCAGTATGTGAGCTCCAAATGAAACTGATGTTGGCAACAAAAGGGCTCAGTGCAGTTCAGGAAAGTGCCTCCAGCTGCAAGGCCGAATTGGTTTGATGGCTTCATTTTAGCAGTTTTACCTTATGGTTGAACTACAAGATTATATGACTTTGCGGTTTAGTTAAAACATTAAAACACCATACATTAGAAGTGTGAAAGCATCACTCAGAACATAAATAAGCGCCTGTAGAAGAAAAAAAAAAAATCACGTTTTTTTTTTTTTGTTGTTGTTGTTTTTTTTAAAGGTTGACAAAATTCCCATCTTACTCTCCTCCTAAACCCTGTAAAATTTGTACATAAACAGGATGTTCTGTTCCACACAATCTCTAAGGCTCTCTTCACACCAGGTTATGGTGATCTGCAGGACCTCTGATCACTCATACCCTGCTGATCACAAAGGAAAACCCCCACAAAATAATTGAAATATGAAATCCTCAAGATCCTAATATCACCTTTGTGCACACCATCTTGCCCAAGCTGTCACTCAGTGCAACTTCCTGCAGCTGGATGGTTTTTTTTTTTAAAACCTTTGCAGGAATTTTGTTTTCTCAGTCGCTGTGGTGCATTTGTCAGAACAGAATTCAAATTTTCAAAACTACTTTTCAATCTTCAAATCATTGCCACTTGTGAACATATAAAGGGACAGTTTCATGCCTTTGATCAGTTTGCAAACGCTTGTGTACATCAATGCAAGTGATTATCTACAATTCTCTGATTTTGCTATGTTTTCAATAGCTTTTGTCATGTTGATCAAAGTGTATTATACGAGTCTGTTGAATAGTTGGAACCTGCACAACATATAATCATAATTTCATTGTATTAGTCTTAATATTTCATATTTAAGCATAGACCTTTTTTTTTCTTTTTTTTTTTTATTAATCTGTCCTGAATTGATAAATTACTCCCAGGTGAGTCCTGAGTTATTCCAACACAGATAAATATGTGAAACAATAACATCAACCAGTTTTCTGAAATGGCATCTCATGAACTATCAACTGGCAGTATATAGTGGGAGAAAAACACAATGTTACATTTCTGACAATGGAAGGACAAAGATTTGGACGAGGTCAACAGAGTACAAGAAGAGTAGGAGTACAAGAAGAGTAGGAGTTGGGAGGAAGAGGCTGAGGAGATAATGCCTGTTTCCATCACTCAAACATCATCAGGGTATGGTTTGCAGCCCACAACAAGATGCTGATGGAGTTCCTCTCATCCTGCTCCTCATGCCTCAACCCCATGGAGGAGTTTTTTTACGGCACGGAGATGCAGCAATGTTTGTATAGTTTTCCTTAAGGAAATTGTCCTGTGTTCACATGTCTACTTTTTCTTCCTTCATGCTCTGCATTGCTGTGTTTTCCTTCATATTACAGTGACATGGTCTTTCAGCAAAGTATAGGAAAAGTGTAGATGTCCAGTCTCTTGCCATTGATTCAAATATTTACAATATTTCTTATCAAAACTTTAGTTTACAACAGAACATCCCTCCAGCGTAATACTGTCATATTGACAACACGACTAAGCAATTTGGCTGTCCTATCCGAACACAATGAAACAAAGACTTGTCATTCTGAGACATTGGCATGTTCATTGAGGCAGATATTTACTTTTGAGATATTATATAAGAAACTGGATTTTGCAGGAAATCAGTTTTTAGCTTTTCGTATGAATTGTTTTGAGAAATGCACCATAGTGATTGATAAATACTGTGGTGTAAACTAATATCTGCCATTATTAATTTCAAAGAGTTTACCTTGAATGTATTGGGAAATGATAGGTATGTAATTGGAGCTGGTTAACTGGTATCGCATCGATGTGGGACAGCTCTACATTACTCTGGTCTGCAGAAGAGAGAAAATATAAAAAAAACAAGTAACTCTTACCCTCTGTGTCAGTTTATTAAGACATTAAACTGTTCAAACAGAAAAATGTAATGGAGCAATTAACCGGTTTTGAAATTGTTTTAAAGTCTGAATCAAAAAAACCATCAGTGCCTGCCCAAAGATTCAGCCTGTTACAAAAGAGTCCCTCTTTTAATTGTGCAAAATGCAATGTTGACCTCTGTCTGAGGTTAACAATAACATATCGGAGAGAGAGGTCAAAGGATGTCAAGCGCATAAGAATACACAATTATCTTTACTATTTTGCAAACATCCTCTGGCAGATCGTCATGGTTACATTTTCTATTTTAAAATGGTTTCTCCTTTGCTCTGTTTCGAAACAACTCTTTATATAATGCCTAAACTATTACCTTTTTTAATCCTAAAAAGTCATCATCCTACTTTTTTTGCAGAGTCTAAAATGCAAATAAATATTTTTAAGGAATTTTTAAGACACAAAAAACCTACATGTTGAGTTAAATCTGATCAATGTAAGAGCTGCTGTGGTAATAGTTGAATTTGAATTCTTCAGCTTTCTTAGTTTGCTTTGAAAAAAAAAAAATTAATAAAAGCAAAATATGTATGTACATATTATCTGAATTTTTATGGTTTAGTCACTATTATTAAGCCATTTCATTGTACATCTTTCCTGTCATTCACATTCTCCATCTTTGGAACAAGGTCAATGCCAGTGACCTTTCTGTATTTCTCTGCTTGTTGCCTGGCAACTGCTGTTGGCCAAGAAAAAGTCTGGTACATAACCTCTGTGTAAACAAGACATAATGTGTTAATTAGAGAGACTGAAGGGTTCCCGGTCGTAAAGATAGTTCAGCCAATCAGCCGCTGGCAATCGCTGCATGCTGAGCAAACTGACAAATAAGTGGTGTCCATCTCTGTTTTTAAGACACAAAGTCAGAGCAGTCCTACAAAATAAGTTAAATTAAGAAGACCTATAAATATTTTCCATGTTAGACGGTAATTTTGTTTTTCCTCGGGTATGAAACATCCCTGACTAAATCACATTAATATCCCAGCGTATAAGTCTTAGTCCTTCTGTGATATTTTTTGTCATAACGTTAGTCAAAGAGAAGAGACCTGAGTCTTGATCACCTTTAAAAATACTCAAATATTTGAGGGAGGTTCTGGTCCATTTAGGATCAATTTGTGTGTTATGAACTTTATTTATGAACTATGTTTGTTCAACAACTAAAACTACTGTGTGTATGTGTTTTATGACAACATTTAAGATTAAGAACCAGTCCACAAAAGCTTATTAAACAAGCAGCTTATAAAAATCTAAATAAATGTCGGGGAACAAAAGAAACCCCTTCAAAGCTACACAAACCCGTTTTATCAAAAAACATTCATAATTTTCATCGACGTGACAATAAATGGTTAAAACCCTTTTAGCAAAGAGGAAACATACATTTTCATAGATATTTAGTTAAATTCGCCATGGTGGATCTGGTAGAATAACCATATAACCAGAAGGAGCCTTTGTGTTTGTAATAAAAAGACTATACCTTGAACAAAATGGTTAAAATCGGTCTTGATGATGAGTTAAGTGAGTTTGTAGAAGACCTTCTGGATACCGCTTATTTTCAGATCAGTTTGGAGAAAGAATTAAATCTGTTGGAATGGAAATTAATACTTTCCTTATACTGTTTTTATATGTCAAAAAGCAGAGGTTTGGATCACAGCCCTTTTGATCAAAAGAGTTTAATATTCGAAGGAACGACATAATGCCACCCCAATCTCGCACACCGCACATGGTGCTTTTTTTTTTTTAAGTGGTTCCTGCTGCTTCTTCCCTTTTATCTCCTTCTCCTGTCCCTCTGCATCCATTTCTTCATCCTCATTCCTTCTCCTGTCCCTCTTTTACAACTTGACGACCACAGCTGCCACCATTATCGTCAACAACGAAAACATCATTAGTTCTCTTTCTCCCAAATTCTCTCCTTTTGCAATAAAGATGTTTTTACTACTGCCTTATGAGTTTATCAACTTTGACGCTTTGAATGATCAAAACTGCACCTTCTACCGTTCAGAGATTGCCAGTATGACCTTAAGAAAAGGATTCTGATTAGTTGAGCCAAAGCATTTATCAACCTTATTAGCTGCAACGCTATAGAATAATATATAGGAATAACATTTTATTTAGTTTTCATCTGTCAGTGTATATCCCCTGAGATCACTGAAAGAGTGCTACTGGTGGATTTCAATATTTCTAAATGGAAAGTTTTGTTGTTGTTGTGGTTTAAGAATGCAGTCAGGAATGGACTAAAGGTTCAACAAGTCAAATACTTAATACAGATCCAAAGAGAGTGTAACTATGCTGCTTGTTTTTTCTAAAAGCTGAAATTGTACCTGATTTGTGGTGGTCTGTTGTTGACAGAGCACAAGTAGCTTGAGGGATCTTCTCCTCCATTAGCTTTTAGACTGCAAGTAAGAAGGGCAAACCATGAAGGTTTCAATTTAAATTCAGATTTTTCAGCCACATTCGCCTGGATTCTACATTTGCTGGTTATTAGTGGAAAACAATTTACTCATTGCAGGAGTAATCTTGTTTCACTTTGGGTGCATGTTACAAGCACCTGATTGAGTCACAGATAAAGCTTTGTCTGACTAAGTTGTCGATTATTGACAAAAAATATATATTTAGCTCACCTGCAAACTAGCTGCTCCAAAATTAAACTATGAGTTATAAAAATCTTTATTTTTTCTTTGGTACACAAGAAAAAATTGGGGTTAATCACGTTCTCTCTTACACTGTGCTTGAAGTTTCCTTCTTTCTTAGTTTTCAAATTAGGAACCCCGCTTTCATCACAAAAATGTTAAGTGAGGTGAAATTATAAAATTTTTACACAAAAATGACTTCCCAGTAATATTAGCAATCTGTAGTTCTACGTCTGCAATCATGTAGAAAATGTCAGTTTCTCTTTGAAAAGCAACTTTTAACATTACACTCTTTGAAACTTATTATTTTTATAGCAAATGATTACTGTCTTACCATTCAACTAACATGCAATGTAAGCTGATTAATTATTATTATTATTTCTAACCAGGAAGGTTGTCTGTTGCTGATGGGATATAAATGTATTGTTTTAACAGAGCCTCCATTTAAAAAGCCTGAACCATTTATTTGATCTCCTTGTCTGTGTTTTTTACAGGTCACTGATCTGGTGTTCCAGTATCTGAAGATGGTGCAGAAACTCGGACCACAGCAGAGGTACCATCACACTCAGATTCACATACTGACACAAAGTAGATTTAGCAACAAAAATGTCCTTTTTTTTATGTAAAACAAATATATTTTTTTCTTTTTTTTGTGCATCTAAAAATGTATTTTCTCCATTTTACGACTTAGCAACAACATTTAATGTATTTGCTTTGCTGAATGCTCGTGTGTGTTTGCTTGTTGTTTTCACCTGTTTACATGAGATTTTCTTTCGGGCGAACAAAAGTTAGAACTTTGATTATTTCTCGACGCCTTCAGAATATATGAGGAGATCCAGAGGATAGAAGCAAATGAGTTTCACTACCAGGAACAGGTAAGGATATTAACACAAATACATGAGCCTAGAAATATTGTGTTGTCTGAGGGGAGACAAAAAGCGCCCTGTTTGCTTTCTTTCTTGTCAGATTGACCCCATAGAGAACGTAGAGGACATTTGTGAATGCATGCAGTTGTTCCCTAAGGAGGACTTCCTGACAGGAGATCATCTTATGTTTGAGTACAACCCTGAAGTAAGTAGCTCAGTCGTTCTGGGATTATATTCTGAAAAGCAGCATTTCTCTTTTTAGACAAAGGTGTTAATGAAACGGGTCACGCAGATGTAAAACAGTCTGGGTTTTGTACAATAATGAATTTGCGGCTTATATCTTTCTATATCAGAAACAAGCTGTTGGCGTTGTGCACCTGTCTTCTGTTATGGATGGGAGCTACGATCTAATTCTGGCTCTTCATTTTGTCTGCAGTCTCAGTCACTGTGATATGCAGAATGCTTCTCACAGTCGCTGCCTTGTAGAAAGGATTCATTCTCCTTTAGCTTTATTTTATTTATTTATTTATTTTACGTTCTGTCAAATTACAGAATCAAACTTCAAAGCGTTTCACTCTATTGTGCAAATAAATCTGAAAAGTGTGACATACATTTGCATTCAGCTCCATCCCGAGTCGGTTCTTTGTAGAACCACCTCTCACTGCCGTCTCTGCCAGCTTGCCATATCTGGAAACATCAAGTAAAAACAGCAATGTTTCAAGTTTTGCTGGTTGCCACTTTGATCTGGGCTTTGACTGGGCCACATTTACTACACCAATGTTCTTTTATATAAGCCATTTACTAGTAGATCTATCTATAAAGTTTGAATTGTTGGTCTGCTTGAAAGACTCCAGTACCTGATAATCAAATAAACAAAAAGTATCACCGCGGCATGATGCTGCCACTACTGGGTGTCACATTGGATGGTGTGTCAAACTTGCTGTGAAAGGATTGTTTTTCCAGTCAGATGGAAATGTTTTGGTTTCATCTGACCTCTTCAACATGTTTGACGTTTATGTAGAGAACACAACCAAACAGGGGTTCAGATGCCGTTCTGTCACCGGCTTTCTTTTTGGCACTCTGCTTTAAAGGCTGAATTTGTGAAGTATAAATGTAATCCATTTTTCAGTAATGTTTTATATTGTTGATCATTCTGACGATTAATCTGATTTTTAAAAATGATCGAATTGCGGATTTTGTATTTAACCGCTTAACCCTTTTTATACAATATCAGAAATATGTACAAAGCCCAAATATTTTTTTTTTAAATAAAAATAATTCTTTGACTAAAATTCAATAACATAGCATTCTTTTAGAATAAGCGAGATCATTTTTAGCAAAGGGTGAATCTGCAGTTAAAAACTACTTCTAACATTCTGCTTGAATTAACATCAATACAGTAAAAGCTGATCTGTCTATTTTTTTAATTACACAATTAACTGGACAACAAAAGGTGCTTAATATAAGTTGTTGTTTTTTTCTTTTGAAAATTTGAACCACATGAAGCTAAACCTATGTCATTTACAGATTTACAAGTTTTTTTGTATTAATTGCGAATTGTATATATGTTTTGTAGTTTTAGCTTAATTACTGCCCTGAGTGTTCTCTTTTAGCTAGTAGCTTGTGTTTGAGTCTTTATACTCCCATTAACAATGAACCAATTACTAAATGAGTCGATGTTCATTTCAATTATCGCTCTATCATGATTAACCCAATTAATATTCATATTCATATAACATATTCTCTCCTGTACTTTTAATCTTTTCTGCTCATCCAGAGTTACAATAGACTTCTTGGTTGTTGCTTTTCTCCTTTCCTCTTACAAATGTTCATGCCTGACCTGTCAGTGTAGATAGATATTACCGGACAGTTTTTCAAAGTTCAAAAGGGTATGTAGTACTTTTTTGTTTTTTTTTGCGAAACACTGAAAATAAGTAGTTTAGGGAACTGCTGTGACATGTGCTACAAACTGAGCTTGTTTTCCTTGTGTGTTCAGGTGATCGGTGCAGCTCTTTCTCTGCTAACCCCAGAGAACGCAAACCTGATGCTGCTGTCACCAGAACACGAAGGCCAGTGTCCCCTCCGGGAGAAGTGGTTTGGCACACAGTACAGTGTGGAGGGTATGTGTGTTGTCTGTTACATTTTAGTAGTGAAGAAAAAAAAAACTGATGCTACTCAGTGTGACCTGTAGCCCATATAGTGGTGAGAAAAGCCAGCGCAACGAAGTCAGAACATTTTAATTAAAAAGTGTACAGAAGTAGGCGTTAACGCCTCAGGTTTGCTGCTATAAAGCGATTAAATAGATTAGTTTTATGCATTTACGGTGAAGTTTTCTTGCTGGCTGATGAGCATGTGAACTCTATGCAGACATCGAGAAAAAGTGGATGGAGCGATGGAGTGGAAACATGGAGCCAAACAGTGACCTCCACCTTCCTGCAGAGAACGAGTTTATCGGTGGGTAAATAAGCGCCTCTAAACCCAACAGAGTGAGAAAGTGCCCAGTTGCGTGCAACATAGCAAAGGGTCAGGAGTAAACAAGATTGTGCTTTTGCTCTTTATTCACCCATCCAGTAAATACAGTCATTACTGCAGTTTGTCAGGAGGCTTTTTCATGTGTGACTCAATTGTTAGAAGAGTTGGAATTCAAGCTAAAAGTCGTGAGCTCCCAAAGCAGAACAATTGATCTTTGTAGCTCTTCAATGGACGCAGAAAGTTCGCTTTCCTTTCCTTTTTTTTTTTTTTTTTTTGAGCTCTTTGCTGTGAAGTTGTTTGATTGTTCTGTATTTGAATGGTGGATTGATGTGAGTTTCGGCTGTCCTTTGTTGAAGACGGGAAGGTAAAAATGTGCTCTGCTGTTAGATGTGATTGGACTTATCACCCTGAATGTCTGAATGATTTTTAGGGCCAGACCCCTGTAGAGGAGGAGAAACTTTCAAGGACCCAAACTTGGTAAATTCTGGGGAAAAATGCAATGGAGAAATTAAAATTTTTATTAGTTTTTAACATTTTCTTAACTTTGTTTTGATATCTTTTTATTCAGGTGTTTCATACCTGTAAAAATCATTCTGCCTAAACAACCTGGATCTCCAGAAGGAGGCAAACATTTCACAAATTAACTTTGCAGAGTTGTTTAATTCAGTAATTTCTCTGATTTGGAATAGATTTTTTTTTTCCTCTTAACTTCTATGATACAATTAGCATGAAATAAAAGATTTTAGTGGGACTTCCAGTGGGTGAAATTGGGGAAAAAACTCTTTCTCTGCACTGTACGTCACATTTTCTTGACTCTGACACACTGAATGCATAACCACGCTAAGGATCTCATACAGACACAGGCCTATTGAGAGTTACTTTCAACAAAAGTTTCAATCTTGAGACCCAGGTGGTGCTAGTTTACGCTGCGTTAGTTAAAGATTTCCAGCAGCTCCCGTTGGGGCCAGAGGGACTTTATCGCATTTGAAAATTTGCACTGCATGCTGTCATCACTTTTTGACAGGTAAGAGTGGTACTTTACCTCCTTAGTCTCGACATGAAAGCTGCTGGAGGTGAAGCTTACCTGATTTTTACTCTCGGCGTGTGATGATAAAAGCAGCACAGGTGCTACGCAAGCCTAAAATTGACTGATAAAACACACACACAAAGGTGTTTCACATATTCGCTTAATTTGAGAGACTGCACTGACCGAGCAGAGGAGAAGATGTCAACATGATTTATTTTATTTTCCAAAACATGAAGATCTCTCAGTAGCCTGCTTCTAATACTGGGTCAAAATGTCGACGACTGGAGAGAAACTTGTTTTTCCCCATTTTGCTCAACTCATGAACTGACTTGTTTCACCTCACTCGTGATTTGAATTGGTTCTGAGTGGGAAGGTGGGTGAACTTTCTGTTGTGTGCCTTTATTTAGCCACCGACTTCAACTTGAAGCCCTCTGACTGCCCGGACACAGACTTCCCCGTGCGGATAGCCGCCAGCGACGAGGGCTGCCTCTGGTACAAGAAGGACAACAAATTCAAAATCCCCAAAGGTGCGTGCAAACCTGCACTGTTTCTTTTTGTGGCATCATGCGAGATGTTTCCATAGATACATTTAATATCGGCAGAGGCTGAGACTTGTTTACCCTCTCTCCTCCTGCAGCCTACATCAGATTCCACCTAATCTCCCCCATAATCCAACAGTCCGCAAAGAAGTAAGTTCAGGCTCAAGATATGAGTTTGGAACAGTATGAACGTATGAATCCTGCTTTAACCTACTTTATCACCTGTCAGCCTCTAGTTACTCTTAATATTTACTTTAACCCCTCCACAGATCCAGTTTTGTTTATCCTCCTGGCCTTTACCTTGCTAAAGCTTTGTTCTTATCCTTGCTTTGTACTCATCGTCTTTTCTTTTTTTTTCTTTCATGTTCAGATTTTTTTCACTTTTTGATGTACATATATTCTTTAAATTTTCTCCCTTTCTTCATCCTGTCGACCTCCAGCGTAGTCCTGTTCGATCTGATGGTCAACATCCTGGGCCACAACTTGGCCGAGCCGGCCTACGAGGCTGAAGTGGCGCAGCTGGATCACAAGCTGGTGGCGGGCGAGCACGGCCTGATCATCAAAGTGAAGGGATTCAACCACAAGCTGCCTGTGAGTGAACTCATCCATCAGTACGAACTTCAATGTACGTTTAAGATGAAGGTTGAAAAAAAAAAAGAAATATGATAAGTGCGGTGTGCCTTTTTGTTCAGCTCCCCTGAGGCGGCGTAGAAACATTTTTAACTCTGTTGGAGCATAACTACCAGCTTTGCACATTTAGAACCTGAAATGGATTTTGATGAAGCACTAACGTTCACCGATTGGTCAAAAGGCATCAATAAACAGCAGTTTTTAAGTTTAGCTACAGATTTCCAGTTCCACCCAATTTTTGACTTTGACTAGGCTTTTCTAAAACCAGAACTCGCATTCTTTTAGCCTCTGTCAGGCTCTGTCCTTCTTCCCAAAAGTTCCCGTCAACTCCCCTGTCCCTGCTGAAGAATAACATCCCCACAGCATCATGCTGCCACCACCAAAAGGTTTAATTTTGATCTCATAGGAGTGAAACATTTTATTCCACACACCTCTTAAAATGTTTTTTCTTCTTGAAACCCTTCAGTAAATCACATCAACAGATGCATCCACCTGAGCTGTGCATCCTTGCAGCTCCTCCAACGTTACCATACGCCTCTCTCCTGAATCTCTAATTAATGGACTCCCTTTACGTTTGGGTCACCATTTACTAATAATCAAGCGACCCCCTGCAGGCTGACTGTTGCACTGGACTTTATTTAGAGGCATCAGAGTAAAGGGGGCAGAATACTAATGCTTGTCACATGTTTCAGATAACGAGGTATTATTTTTCAAATGTGTTGCTTTGTGTTGGTGTTTTACTTAATTAGGAGTGGGTGATTTGGATTTAAAGTTTTATCGTGATATTTTGATATTTTGTGACAGCCAGTCTGACCTGCAATGAAAAGGTGACGATAGAAACTGTTTGACTTTTTTAGGTAACTGTTTGGCTGTGACTGCATGACCCCAGAAACACAAATACTGATTTGCAATGTACTTCTTTAGGACACCAGTCACATAAAAAAGTGCGATTCGTATCAATAAAATGCAAAGTTACTGCATTTAACAGTGATTCGAAATGTATTGGTATTTATTGATCCTGTCATTGAACGAATGATGAAAATACAATATAGACATTTTTCTAAAACGTCAATTGGAATTTATCACAACAGTAACTCAAACCCTTATATAATCCTTATATAAGAAATGTATCACGATAAACGCATTACAGTTTGTACAGTGTGCATCCCTGAGAACCCAGGTGGATTGTGGGAGAATCTCTCAGCCTCACTCTCTCTGACCACGTGTCTCTCTGCAGTTGCTATTTCACCTGATTGTCGACCACTTGGCTGATTTTTCTGCCTCTGACGACGTCTTCAGCATGTTCGCCGAGCAGCTGAAAAAAACCTACTTCAACATCCTCATTAAACCCGAGAAACTCTGCAAGTACGTTACACATCATTGCAAAGTCTGCGTTGCCTTCTAGCGGTGAAACGTGCGACAGCCCCGAACAGCAAAGCCCTCCACATCTGTCTCACCCTTTTATATTCTCTGACTCGCCAGTGCTTCCTCTCTGCTCCTCCCAGGGATGTGCGTTTGCTGATCTTGGAGCATGCTCGCTGGTCCATGGTGGAGAAGTACCAGGCTCTGACAGCCGGTCTGACCTGCGAGGAGCTGCTGGAGTTCAGCCGGAGCTTCAAGGCCGAGCTGTTCGCCGAGGGGCTGGTGCAGGGGAACGTCAGCAGTACTGTGAGTCCGCAGAGAAACCACCTGCCACTGCTATTGACTGACTGAAACGAATCTGCTGATGTTCACTAAAGTTGAATTTAAATTGTATCGGACGTCTCCGTCTTTGTTTTGCTGAGTCCGTCTTATCATTACTTCTTATTGCGTTTCCTCCACAGGAATCGGTGCAGTTCCTGAAGTACGTCACTGAGTAAGTTCAGCTTCTGCTCTTCTTAATTGGCCTCCTAAGCAAAACACCAATAGCGTGAAATCAGATAGATTTGATCGCAGCCTCTCTGTGCCTCACCTCTTTATCTATTTCACTTGCTCTGCATTTTCCTGGCTGACCGCCTTTTACCCGTTGTTAATTCTCCTGGCAGGAAGCTGCAGTTCTCCAAGCTGCCAGCAGAGGTGCCGGTGACGTTCAGAGTGGTGGAGCTTCCTCAAAAGCATCACATCTGCAAAGTCAAGTCCTTAAACAAAGGGGACGCCAACTCTGAGGTCACCGTTTACTACCAGGTAACGAGTCAAATCAGAGTAAAAATTATTAAATTAATACAATTAAAGCCTTAAAATGTCTTTTAAAAATGCCTTAAACACAAGTCATTGTGTTTAAGGTTTTTGAGTTGTGTGCAGACTTCATCACTCGCTGCACTCTGTGTTTCAAGGCGGTTAAAGTTGTCAGTGACAAGCTGCTACTACCTGCTATTTAGCTAGCGTTTTTGCTTCTATCATCCAAAAAAGGCAATAAAAGCTTGCCAACAAAAAGTCCAAAAGAAGTTTTGAGTCCCTCCCTGGAAGAAATGCCTTTCTTCTGTGCATTTTTGTCATGATGTAGGTCTTCCTCCGGGAAACCTGGATCAGCAATTTCTCTAAAACATCCAGCATTTGTTTCTTTCTTTGCATTCATTATCTTTTTATTGCACTTTTCATCCAGTCTGGGCCCAAGGCTTTAAGGGAGCACACTCTGATGGAGCTGCTGGTGGTACGTGTTTAATCTCATCAGCCCTGGTGCTCGCCCCCTCTGGTACTGACTGAGTTGTTGTTTTTCAGATGCACATGGAGGAGCCCTGTTTTGATTTCCTCAGGACGAAAGAGACTCTGGGGTGAGTTTCAGCTGCAGCCGAAAAACACTTGCATTATTATCATTATTATTATTATTATGTTTATGTTTGTATTATGTTTATTTTGTTTGTATTTATGTTTATTATGTTCATTTGTGACGTTGACAACTTGTCATTGCTGGACATCTGTCAAGTCGGCGGTTTTTCAAATGGTTATATGTGAGGGGAAAAAAAATCTAATGCAAAATGGTAAAGAATTGGACTTTAAAGATGTTATTACGTTTAGGTCATAATCATCCAAGTTTCCTGAAATAAAACTAAAAATATATGCGTGTGATGAAAAGGTTTCATAAACGAGTCTCGGTTTTTTTTTGGTTTTTTTATTCAGTTGCTGAATTTAATAATCTTTTCAAGGACATTCTTCTTTTTTGGGATGAACCTTTACGTCAGGTTCTGGCTTTTTATGGAGAAATGAAGCCTGGCTTTGGGGGGCTGTTAGGAACCAGCAAATCTGTCTGCATCTGCACATCTCATTTCTTTTGTGTTTTCCTCTTGGATACAAAAGAAGCCAATAATGTGTTCATACCTGCACTAAGTGCTGCTTAACGCCAGAATGATGTTTTTCATAAATATAAAGACTTTTCATGCCTGGATTTGTGCGAGACTTTGAAGCAATCGAATTTCACTCTCCCCCCCCCACACCCCCCAAACCGTTTCTCTCTGCAAATCCTACCTGCTGTCTTTTGTTTCTCCCTCTGCAGCTACCACGTCTCCCCTACCTGCAGAAACACCTCTGGTGTTCTGGGTTTCTCTATCACCGTGGAAACACAGGCGACTAAATTCAAGTGAGTCCGCAGCACAATTTTTACCCTTTAAAGATCCGATCTATCTTAACCACTTTCCCCCGGATCCGGGATATGATATATCTGACTGTTCACCCATTCCCCAGCTACAATTTATCTGCGTGGCGCTGGAAATGGAGGGAGTGGAGCTGATAAATGACTAACGGGATCAAATTCAACCCACAGCCTCTAATATCTCCCCGCTCTCATCTCTCCCCCAGCTCCGAGTTGGTGGAGTTAAAGATTGAGGAGTTCTTGGCTTCGTACGGGAAGGAGCTCGGTGATTTGACTGAGGAGGCCTTCAGCACCCAGGTTTGTGTGTGCGTGTGTATGCGTGTGTGTGCGTGTGCGCGCGTGCGCACGTATTATTGGAGCTTCTGCTGCTCATAAAGAAGCTACAGGGAGTTAAAAGTTACCAAAAGTTTGACTGGAGTAACTTTTCTGGCCCGGTGGCTGCACGTCTTATTCATCTAGATGTGATATGTGTGCGGGAACCAGCGTGCGGTGTGTGTGTTCTCCGTGCAGGTGACCGCTTTAGTGCAGCTGAAAGAGTGTGAGGACACACACCTCGGGGAGGAGGTGAACAGAAACTGGCAAGAGGTGTTGATGCAGCATTATGTGTTTGACCGGCTCAACAAGGAGGTGAGGGGGAAGCTAATCCTTTAACATGCTGTTATTTTCTCCGAGGTCTACATCTACTCTGTCATCTACAATTATCATGTCTGTTGATACAATCTCTCCAGTCGGCACCCACCGATTCTGATCCGTTCAGGATTTCTGAACCTTTGGTGCCACCTAGTGAACCAGTTCCCATTTCTCCCAGTTCCTAGGCAGGTTATTGTTATTAAGTTCACATCAACGGTGTTTGTGCACCGTTTCCGAGCCATAACGAGGCTTGTAGCATCCATATTCTGGTTTTAGCCGGGAATCGTCTTTTCTACTGTCATTTAACATGACTTTCTCTTGAAAATTTAGAAATAATAAAAAAAGATTGACGTATACTTCCCATTCTTTGCAAAAGTATTCCACATTTCCTGATTTTATGTTTTAATATTCGTTGTTTGACACAACAACACAAAGTGGTGCTTAACTATGAAATGAAATGATTTTTCTTTCATTTTTATGAAAAATATTGCAGGCATTTAGCCCCTTTACTCTGATACTCCTAAATAAAATCCAGTTCAGCCAAATGCCTTCCATCGGTTTATGTAAGGTATTCATCATATTGATATAATTTGTCGTGATAAATGTTTTGTCATAAGAATTTTGATTTATCCTTGACATTTAGAACAATCTGTGTTTTGTTGGGATTATTTTTTTTTTTTTTACAATTTTCTCCACAGTGAGAACATCAATAAATGTGAGAATATGATTAAACACAGTGAACGTGTGCAGTTTAGTGATACAAATCACACATTGTGACTGGTGTCCTAAAGAGGCATGTTACAAATTTCTGTTTTTTAAGAGCAGCGTTTGTGTTTGTGAAGTTGTGATTGCTGGGCCACAGCGATGCCAGTCACCTACAGAAAGGAGTAACAAATACTTCTTATTGTCATCTTTAACTTTCTCACAGTAGCAGCACAAAATATCATAGAAAACTTTAAGTCCATATCTACTGTAGTTTTTCTGTGTGTGTGTCGTGTGTGTATCCTTTTGTGAAAGTTGTGAAGAAGTTTAAGTTGCTGTAAGTTGCATATTAAACACCCATATAATTTGGTTTGGAGTTCAATGTAACTATTTGAGAGTAACTTCTGGACTTCTTTCAGATCGCTGCTCTGAAGCAGATGACCAGAGACGAGCTCCTCTCCTGGTTCCAAAAACATCGGGACGAAACCAGCCGCAAACTCAGCGTCCACGTAAGCGACGTCGTCACGTCCGGCTTCGACGCGGAGGCGAGACGGTTTCATTGCGCGGCTCACACGTCTTTTTCTTCTTTCTAAAGGTGGTGGGATTCGGTGCTGAGGAGAATGACGGGGACGGTGAGGGTAAGAAGAAACAGAAGCGGAAAGCAGACGCAGATAAAGAGGAGGAAGTGAGTGAGTCTGCGTACGGTGAGGTGTCAAAGCTCACCTTGCTGCCCGCCTCCTCGAAGATAGAGGGCGCCGTCTCCATAATGGACATACCAGAGTTTATCAAAGGCCTGCCGCTCTTCCCTTACCACAAGATCCTCGAATGAGCGTGTGAGCTGAAGCTGAGAGACAGACGGCCGAACTCCGCCTCTCGCTGAGCCGCGCTCATGGACTCTGTCCTGTTAGAGACGCAGCCGCTAAATGTCAACATCAGTTGCTCTCGAGTTCTGGACGTTGCAGGTTTTAAATACACTGTGTTCTTAAGAAAGAAGACTGGGAGTGATGGCTGGGTTTTCTTTTAACTGATTGTTCTGCATGCTGACGTAGCAGAATGGAGAAAAGAAAAAACAATGTCTGGGGAAAAAAAAAAAAGAATTAAATTCAGCTTCTGTTCTCCTCTCAGGTTCTCAGTTTAATGCATCTTTAACTTAAATGTAAAAACTGATCAAAGGTTTAGTACCTTGAAATGTAGATGTTTTAATTTGAGGAGCCGTGTCCTCCTGTCATGATGTGGCATTGTCATAATGGAGGAACAAAATGAATAAACGATTGAAGGAATGGCACGATTTAAAGTAAATCGATTAAACAATTCTGCTAAAACCGGAAGAATCTTGAGAGGTTGCAAAACTCTAATTGTTTTGCAACAAACAATATATATATATATATATATATATATATATATATATATATATATATATATAATTACAACACAAAACCAGACATTTTTAGAATGACCTGGTCAAAGTCACAAGTCTTAAAAATTTAACACGAAGCAAAAGCCGTGAAGCCATTTATTGCTAATGTTATTAATTTAACACTGGAAATTCCTCCAAATTAACAGCAACATTTTCTTAACAGCACATCTGTTCTCGCGTACCCTTGAAGTGACCTTCATCTTCTCTAATGTGTGGTTAAGATGTGTCGCTCAGGTTCATTCAGTCACTTATGCTCACATGCAGAAATCAGGGGTTAAAACAAGAAATCAGATTTTTAAAGAACCAGGAAAATGTATTAAATTAAGCTCAGAGCCAAATTTCTTAATTAAGAGGGAATTTGCAGGGTTTTTGGTTAATGTCCCTTAATCTTAATAGACCGGGAAAATTTTTTTTTTTTTTTTTTTTCCCCAAGAAAATTGAAGGCATAAAGAGGATTTGCTGAGCTGGCAGAAAATGACTTTCACAGAATGAAGAAAAAGCCTGTTAATGAGCTTAAACACAGCTTAAACTAGACGTGATCTATGCCAAAACCGGGGTGCTGTTACCACCAGCTGTGCAAGGTGGCCAATCTTAAGCTTCTGTGCCCAGCTTTATTTATTTATTTATTCATTTTTTATATATATATATATATATATATATATATATATATATATATATATATATATATATTCCAACACTGGAAAAAGACAGTGGCACTTTGCTCTACAGGATGTAATTAAAATCTGATCAAGAGCCCAGCAGAGCGTGTGAACACAACTGACTAATATGCCCACGGGAAAATCTCCCCTGGTAATAACGATGCAAAATAGCCCAGAAATAAAAAGGTGCTGGCAAAAAAAACGCAGCCAGATGTACCTGTGGGATCGACGCCGCGGCTCGTCTTCCCACTGACTTGGTGTGGAAATCTTTTGACGGGTTCTGGGCATATGCTCGCAAACATGCTGCACAGCAAAGCCCCCAGTGAGCTCTCTTGCTGATGACAAACAGATCTAATTAGCTCTCAGGTTATTGTGATCTGAGCTGCGCCTCCCTGATGGATCGACCACGGTCATATCCTCTGGAGACTACAGGATATTAAGCATGGGTTACTTGTCCTACATTGCACCGCGCAGACCTGCGACACTGCGGCTTTGATGGTGGAGCGAATTATGAAACGGCAGCTTTAGCTCAAGGAAAGCGGCTCTCTGGTTTTTGACTCTCACCATTGCCGCTTTTATGCTCAAGGACCAAAACGTAGAAACCGCCGTCGATTTTTAACGGACAAAGAAAATTCTGCTCTTTCTGGGCCTGCAGCATTTTAAAGAAAGATTTACCTGCAACAAGTACTCGACTTTATCGTTTTATATAGAATCCCATCAGAAGAAAAATATCACAACAAATGTTTAAAATTTCCATCTGTGAAGAAGCTTCTTAGACATGTCCGATTTACATACAGGGTTGCAAACCATGTTTTTCCACAATATCTTCAGTACTTGATCTGAAGTTTTCCTCAATAGCCCCAGAATAATATCTATTAGCTTATTACTCTTTTATGGACGATATTTGGATATGGATATTAAGAAGAAATGTTCATTTATATTCAAGTAATGTAAACAAACTAAATTGAAACTTTTTTTTTTTTTTTTTTTTTTAAACTTAAAAAATGTAAATTCCTGGAAAGAAAACCCCATAACCCCAAAGGCAAGTTACATCAGGACAAAACCCCTTTCAAAATCCGGAGCAATAGCGTACGCAGCATTTTGAAGATTTCCACCTCAATAATTCAGTCTGACGGTAACAGCCAGAGTGAACCCCATTGTGAGTTTGAAAGAGTCTGAGAAAGACTGCAGCTTGATAGACTCGGAAGGGATTAAAAGAGCTCTCAAAATGACTTGAAATCACCCTTTCGTCGTTTGGAGAGTAGTTTATGTGCGGAGAGCTTCCACAACATCGCCAAGTTCACCTGAAATGACCGCAAGATGCTAAGAGGAACATCCAAACACCCTGAAATGCCTCCATAACGCAGCGGGCAGGTGCTCCCCCGCTGTTTATAAGAGGGTGTTTGAATGTAAAGTTAGAAACGAGACTTCACAAGTTTAACTTTTAAGGGCGAAAACGTGTCCAGTTAAAGAACCAGCTGTGACGGAACAGGGCGTGTCGGTCCGGCCTGATCACCATCATGTATTCTACAAGGTATCGGAGGGTGCTTAAGGAGATGGTAGACCATCTGGAAAAAAAAAAGAAAAAAGTATGAGAGTGGCCCCCAAGCCTACCAGTAAACCCACCAAGGACTGGCTGAGGATTAAAAAATGGAAAGTCCCAGATCTGGATCTCATTGAAATGTTGTGAGAGCAACACAAGCAAAAAGCCTTTAAAGCGTGTCGTTGATAACTTTTGATTTAACGGGCTGAATGTATTCAAAACCCTTCTTTTTCAAGAGATAAATCACCTTAAATGTTAATTTAAACATTTCGTTTGAAAGAGCAGAATAAATAACTGGGTGCCTGGTGAGAAATTAATTGTAAATCTTCAAAAGGAAACGACAGCATTTCCACATGTCTGTATGTCGGCGGGTTATTTTTGTTTTTGTCGTCTTGGTTCGGTTTATTAGCGAAAGCTGAAATATGCAGCTGCTCCTGCTGCTGCGCCTACGCAGACAGCAGCGAGGCAGAGACGGAGCTCACTGGACGAGAACAGTCATGATCGTGGTCTTTGAGGCATGCAGCCGTGTCACTAGTCGTTTGAGCGCCTAAAAAAATGAACTCGGGCGGAGCTGTCCTCAGTAGCTGGTCCTGCTAAAAGAGCCCTGGTGACTTTGTCCCACAGTGTTGTTTTCAAGCTGCGTTTCCCGTCAGAAGCTATTCGGTCTCCTCGTATGCTCGAAGGAAGCCTATCGCAAATGCATGCGGACAAGCTTGCCCGTGAATCAGCGAAGATTAGATTTGTTCACCGGACACACACACACACACACACACACACACACACACTTGCACAAATGTTTTCGTGGATATCTTTGTGGAGACTTTCCATTGACTTCCATTCATTTCTACCTTACCCTTATCCTCACCCTATCCATTGCATACCTAACCCTAACCAAAACTCAATTCACATCTTAGCCCTAAATCTGACCCCTGACCCAAAAACGTTTCCCCATTTGGGGACCAGGCTTCGGTCCCCACAAGGAGCAGTGGGTCCCCACAACGTGGCATGTGTCAGGAAAATGGTCCCCGCAAGCACTGAATTACAAAACAAACTCGCATGCATACTTGCTGTTTTTTTTTTGCCCCTTGTAAACTTCCTACTGCTCCACTGTCATTCCTGTTGTCTTTCTAATTTCATCTGAGGAACCCTGCCAAGGCTGTAATGAACTGGAGTCATGAGAGGCCGCCGTGGACGGCTGTGATGTGCAGCAGGGAAGAAGAGAAGGAACAGGGAGGGGAAGGCACAGACGGCGTTAAAGAGAAAGGGGGCAAGCCAGGCTAACGCGACTCGTTTCTGTGACTCGTCTTTGCGTCTCTCCGTGAGCCGTGCGTAATGTTGTCCAGGTTTTTAAATGAATCAGTGCGGCGGGGTGGATCATCTAAGCCGGTGTAATGTGTCGACTCCTTTATTGAATTTGAGCGGTAATCTTAGCGCTCCCCACTGGCGCTGCCTTCATCAGCCCCCCGCTATAAAACTAGCTTCGCTTAGCCACGGCCAGACAGAGGATGAGTCATTAACAGGATGTGGGTAATACTTAAATAAGGGAAGCCATGCAGACTAAATCTCCTCATTATATTATATTATTATGGTCAAGAAGGACTTTGTTTGCATGAGCAGTTTGAGCTCTATTTGGAGTTAAGTAGATGGGGACAGTGCTACTATCTTTTATTGTAAGGGCCGTTAACCAGGATTACAAGTATTACTGCTAATGTGATTTTTTTTTTTTTTTTTTGCCCCTTTTTAAATTCTAACCTACGACCGAAGCACTTCATTAGACCTCTTTCACACTACCCTGCATAGATCATCATAGCAGATTTGGGAAACCTTATTTTATCGTGAAATCAATTAACGTCCAAATGCGTCTTTGCTGCTCGGGTCATTGGTAACTCCCTGCTATTTTCTTGACCATCCGACCACAATGTCACCACGAGCTTCACATTGAACTGAGGCGTTTCAAGTCATTCTACCATTTTTTTTCCCGTAAATGCAATGTGAGGTTTCTGCACGTCCACCGTCGGATTCAGCCTTCCCCGTAAAGGAGAGCTGTCACTCGATGATTTATTTTGGAAAAGACAAGACATTACTCTGACTTGATTTGGCAAAGCAGAAGCCCATCCGCACTGAACTTAATTACTGAGAGTTGGAGTCTGCATGTTGTCGACCAATCCTATTCCTGCTCCTGCCAGCCATTCTATGGGAGAGTTGGGCTCATTACAGGATTCCTCTTTAGCACCGAGACGAGAACAAAATTCCTTGGAAAATTGGGCGATGTGTGGAGTAAGACAACGATCAAACTATTCTCAGAAAACTAAACTGTACCATGGAGTATTTGGAATTTATTTTACATTCAAGTAGCTAATACAATTGAACATTACAGTAAGAGTTCAGTGCTTTCTGGCAAGGTCACACCATGAATATTTTTAGCAGCGTATACACAGGAGAGAATGTTTTGTTGTTCAGCAGAAGCAGTGGAATAGGCCATTTTTCCAAATTAATGTTACTGTGGAAAAGTGTTTTCTTTGAACAACAAAAGAGCACATGAATAAATTCACAGCCTGTGTTTGTTGTCTTTTTTTTATTTTTTTATTTTTTGTTAAATCCAGGTGATCAAACCAGGGTTCGGTTTTTTTGAGTTGTGATGTAATAATTCCAAAATCATATTTGTAACCCAATAGGGTCACCGCTTCTGTCTCTCCCTCCTCCTAAAGATAATGCCTAAGATTCCCTTTCACAACTTCACAGATATATTCTGCATTTTAACAGCAGCCCACAGGACTCATAGCTTCCCTCCATCACACAGCAGCCATGTGCACAATTTGGAGGTGTGGGCGCTTCTCAATTTGGGCGGGGGGGCTTCTTGTATAATTTGCCCATTTCTCATCAGGAGGCTTTACACAAATAAATTTCTTCAAAGTGGCACAGATAGAGAAGTTATAGCTATTTGGGTAACACTTTGACGGGTTGTGAATAAGATCGTTATAACGCCTGCCATGAACACGAGTGAGTCTTCACGAATATTTATGACTGTCATACAAAATTGACATTATTCAAAATGTCTTTGTTATGACAGCTTGACATTAACCAAGAAATCAAATCTGACATAAATTTGTTATAAAAGTATTACTGATTAAACTTTAAAAATGATGTAGCTTTATGTTATTGAAGCTAAAGTTTAATCAGTAATACTTTTCTAACAAATTTATGTCAGATCATAATGTCTTGTTGTCAAAACAAAGACATTGTAAGACATATAAGACGGTTTTTCTTATAAAAGTGTATTTAATGCCAGTTTGTAAGGCCTTGCAGTCTCTCTAAACATTTTTTAACGCTATATTTGTGTAACTTTCAGGTTATGTAATGAGGACGACTGCATGAAGTTTATTCACAGCAACATCCTCTGATTGCAAATGTCATACGTTAGACCGTTTACAATATTGGCTTAATCGATGGGGAGATAATGGAGGAATGGCCCACGCCTGAGCATGAAATGGCTTTCTAGTCAATTATCTAATTAAAATTGAGCTCTGGATAAACAGCGCGCTGCATACTGAACAGCAATAACACCTCACCGTTTTATCCAGTTCCAAAACAAAGCTGTGAGAATTGACTGAAGGCCTGTTCCTGCTGCATTAATTGCAAAATGTTCAAATCTTTGCACCTAGACCGAACGGCAAAAATAGTTTTGAAACTCTTTTCAGGACTCCTCGCATCTTGTTTTTTTTTTGTTTGTTTTTTTTTATGCAGACTTGGTTCTTTTTCTGCCCTTTGCATTGAAAGGTAAACATAGGTTGCCACTTCCTCATGGACTTTCCACTGAGTGAGATATCCAGGGTATATATCTCTTAAAGCCAGACATCCCTCGACTCGGCAGCACTTTGCTAAATGATCGCGAGGCCTTCCCAGGCCAGAAGGGATTTGGAAACCCTTTTAATAAAAATATCACATTTGCATGACATTGAATTGACAAGTTGTCAGGCTACATCAGCTCTGGAGCAGACTGGCCTTTAGAAATACCAGGGGATTTTCTGAGTGGACTGCGGTGTGAATAGGCCAGCAACCTATGTGTTATTAAAATAAGCTGAAAAAGCTGCACAGGATTGAGTGACTGGAGCATTTAGCGACCAAGTGTGGGGGGGAAAAGTGATGCTTTTTCCGTTTTTGACTGGCTCCGGTGTGCTGTGTGGTTTCACTTACTTCAGCCTTGGCGCGAATACAACTCCTTTATTATGATGATGATGATGCTGCTCGATCTGAAATACAAACCGCAGCAGAAAGTAATTGGATAATGGGGGCAAACAATGGCACCTAAAAATTGAGACATTTAAAGAAAGCAGCTCCACTAAAGTGAGCTGCAGCTCTTAACATCATTGACAAACACTTGCTTCCTTTAAATCTAGACTAAAAACCCACCTGAATAGAGTTGTATTGGAAACATTACAAACATTCAGAGGGTGAATTACTTTGGATCAGACTTCAGAGATGATGGTAAAATAAGCTAATGAACCCAAAAACAGCTTCTTCAGTGATTTCCAGAAGAGCCTAAGGACTAAGTAATATATATTAATGCATATATTATTTTTCAAGATCAAATGTTTTTTTTTTTTTGTTTTGTTTCTTTTGTGCCATCCATCAAGCATCACTGTGGAGAAATTGAACCCACTCTCTTCTGGATCATTATTTTTACTGTAGCGACACTCGAGAGTTTTCTTCCATGAACAACAATTTGAGGTCCCGCTTCACCATCACAGCTGGATCAAATCCAGATTCAGACTTTTGCAAAAGATCCTCGTTTCCGAGCCACTCAAATGGACTCGCTGGACCGGAGTCATGTTTTCATCAATTTAGTGATGCCATCCAGGGCCTGAAACAGGAATGCATCCCCAGACCATCACACTACCCGCCATCATGTTTGACTTTGGGTAAAATACGTTTTCCGAAATACTCACCAGAAATTTTCCTCACAAAAGGACGTAACAAACTACTTCCTGGAGAAGATCCACGTTTTCTCTGTTCAATGGAGTCCAAATGCTCAAGAAAGGACTGCAGAACCTTTCTCATAAGGACAGATGTCAGGCACTTTGTTTTTTGTTTGTTTGTTTGGTTGGTTTTTTTTACCTTCACATATGTTTATTTATATTGGAGTGTGATGGCTTTCAAGATTAGCCTCCCTCACATTGACAGGAAGGTTATGCAGGTCTGGATGGTCCTGCAGGGTGTGGCAAGGGAAATCAACTAAGCAAATAAATATTGTTCAAATTTAGCATGAAACGTTGGGGTGAATTTAGTTTTACATTGGGTTGGACTGGTTTGATAACATAATACTCCCAAGACAATCAAGGCACAATGAACTCAATTTCTGGCAACACCATGTATAGTTCAAAGTGCTAAGCAATCAATGAAACGAGCAATAGACATGACATTTTGATAAATATTGCATTTTGTCATCATAAAAACCAGCTGGTAAATAAACACTAAATACATTGATTAGTGTATTGATAAATGAAAACCTAGTTTGTAATTTTTTTTTTATTTTATTTTACTCGGCTACATTGGGATCACTCAGAAGTGACACGGTCGTTTGCGACGAGTGTTTCTGTTAATCCCGCCCCACCGGGACCACTTGGCGGCAGCGGGTGTCGAACCTCCTCCTCTCCACGGAGGACGCAGCCATGCCGAGCTGTGACGCTCCGCAGCCGGGCTGCTGCTGCTGCTGCTGCTGCTGCTGCTCCTCGCGCGTCGCCTCGTCCGTCTCCAGCTCCTCGCGCTCAGCTCCTCGCTGCCATGAGATCTCCTCGCGCTCCTGCTCACCGGCAACCCGGCTGCTAGAAGACGCGCGTGAAGCGGGACTGACCAGCCGCGGGGGTCATGACTTCATAGGTCTCCGGTTTCGGGGAAAAAAAAAAAAAAAAACGGGCTCCGGGCATCTCTAATTGCGCTTGACCGGTGCTGGGGGTCGAGGTCTCTGGACCCCGAACCCGTCACTCAGACAGGTTGTCGGGCTGGTCCTCACTCTGAAAGGTAAGGCTTCCAATCGATCTGAATGGATTCAACCTTTTAATTAGGTTAAAATGGGCTTAATGGGGGCTGCGTGACTGACCTGGCAACCTGTTCAAGCAGACACTTTCAAATGCGATTAATTCACAAAAACTATCATTTAAAGTGGCTTTTGCTGTAATTATAAGACTGTGAGGTCAGCGGAATTATTACAGTTCATATGAATATTTTATATGTTTAAAAAACGAAAATAAAAGCGGAAAATTCCTCTTTTATTAACGCACACACTAGTAATGTATGTATTAGTGAGTTACAAACCCTCTTAATGAGTAAATGGCACCAGATAGGTCATCATTATTACATGAACTGACATAGTAAATGTGTAAGAGAAATGCAGAGCCTGATGAATGAGATGAAAGTGATAAATGAAGAGCTGCATGTCCACGTCCTAACGAAGACGGATCCGTGTTTGTGACTCTCTGGCCTCACCTTGGCTCAGTCCGGCTCTGCTCCGGCTGCGTGGGGGCGGAGGTGTCTCCTGACATCACTGCTGAACGTGAGCTCATCCCTCTTCCTTTCCACCCTCACAGGGGTCTCCGGGGCACAGCCGAGGATGCTATCCGCCGGACGGTGACTTCGAAAGGTAGAATTTAGACGGTGGCATGAGTGATGTCTCTGTCGAATGCGTTCACAAAGTTGCAGGTGGAAACTGGACAGATGAATCCAGGTTGTTTTTGACAGGGAAGGTGCTTCTTCTTCTTCTTCTTCTTCTTCTTGTTCTTCTTCTTTGCTCATGCGTCAGCCGAGGTCCAAACAGTTGATTTTGGTTTTTCTTGGCACAAAAGCAAACCAAAGCTTTTGCAAGCAGAGCTCAGTGCTCTCAGCGGCGGACGAGGCGGAAAAAGTCCAGATTTTACTACTTGGCTAAATTGCCCCTGTGATGGAAAAATATTGTTCGAGGGACAATACTTGAATAATTGAAGCCGCAGGCTTTAAATTTTGCAGGGGAGGAACTCGCTGGAAAGATTTCCAGCGCAAAGTTGGCCACCTCAACAAAATATTCATATCATTATTTCAGAGTGGATATAGCTGTCTCTGGTTGTAAAATCATCTCGTCATGATCTTTTCCTTGAAAGGAACAAACTCAGCTTTCATCAATAACTTTTAGAGGTAAAAAGCTTGATTTTGGGGTTGTTTTTGAAAAATGTATTACAAAAGTGTTTTGCCCTCCTTAAAAACAGAACATTTAGTCCATCATTCCTGCCACTTACTCACATGTTTCCGGACACTTTTTCCTCCGTTTTCATGCACATAAACAAATCGTTTTATACCTACAGGGTTCCTCTAAAGTCTGGGAAAGTTTGGAGAACAAAAGATGCAAAAAGTCTTTTTTTTTTTCAGACTTTATCTCCTATCACATTGTCCAAATGTTGAGTTCTTTGCTCTATCCTATCCTTCTTTTCCCTTTTCTTCTCTATTCCCTTGTTTCCTTCCTTCCTTCTCTTTATTTTGTCCTGCCTTTCTTCCTGTTGTGTCATTCTCTCCTTTGTTCTTCTCTTTGCTTTCTTTCCTCTTTCTGTGCGCTCTTCCTTGTTTCTTTCCTTGCACCCTTCATTCCTTAAAGTTCCTTAAGGTTTTTTTTTTTAAAAAACTGAAAAGTGAGAAGAATTGAGAGAATTGGAAATCTTTGGAAAAGTCCGGAATGTTTAAATGAAAAACGTAAAGGAACTTTGAACACAATTATTCGTTTGTCTTTCCTGGTTGGGTTTCTGATCAATTAGGGGGATAAATTTTAATATCTGGTGAACTTAATTGTATTTTTCAGGTGCTTATTTTGCTGGATATTACATCTTTTTTCATCCTGTGCTTGTTTTTTTAGTGTCCTCTAGTGTCTTTCTTGTTTCGAAGTGGCAAAATGTCTCTTATATGTGTAAATTTAGTAGCATTTCTTCATCCAGCTGACTGTCAACATGCAGCAACATGTGGGGGAAGGTCAGTTCCTCATTTCTGCACACACTAAATATCTATTTAAGATAATTGCTTGAGAGAGATTGAAGTTGAAAGCAGCTTGGGATCAGATCACTTCTTTCCTCCAAGTCACCAAGAGCATCATCACAAACACTTTCATTTCTATTATCACCTATATAGTTACTTCATAATGCAAATGGACTGGCTTTTTGTTCTGAAAAGCATCTTTTGTCTCTTTGCACATTTTACTCTGACGTAGGTTGGCTTCTTAGTTCACATTTCAGCTGCACGGCAGACCGTATATTCCCACATGTCTTTTCTGAGCTGTAGCTCACCTACAGACCTGCATCTTTCAAAATAATCTCCTTTCCAGCTGCTAACATGAACAGCAACTCATCCGTGACTGAAAAACTGTCACAGGCTGAAAAGCAGCGTGTAGAAAACGCCCGCCTGGCTGATGTATTATTCTTGTTTTTGAGATTACATATTGCTTCCTCTAAGTACTATCACGACTCTTATTGCTTATTTTGCTCATTTCGAATCTTGGTGGTTTAGGAGAGTTGTCTGCATCAACATGCTTTGTGCATCCACTCATACCTGCTGGGTCAAAAAAAGTTATATATATTTAACTTTTATATTCTCAACTACCAACTAAGCTTGTGATATTTCAACGAAATCACCAAAATAGGCTTTTGTTGAAATGGGATCTGTAAGTCTTTGAAGGTTCCAGGTTTTCATTCATTTTTTTTTTTTTGTTTTTCTTTTTTTTTTGTCCTGATTTATTTGGGGGTCAATTTTTTTTCTATCATTCGATCAATACAATTGTTGGTCTTTAGCAACATGTTGGTATTTCATTGCGAATAATGAGATTTTCTTACCAATTTCAGCCAGTATCTTCTCTATTTTCTTTGTTTTTTTCATTCTATCTTTTATCAGAGACACAGAACCAGATCCTTCTTAATTTTTATTCATGGAATAATATTCTGTTATAACATTCTCGCAAAATTTCTGTACTTTCGCGAGGCTAATAGAGATGACACTTTCCATATTTAAAAAGCTAATGCAGTATCTCTTCCTACTTTTCTCTCAGCGGGAGTTTGAACAAACTTTGTACCTAAATGTCAGAAAATTCCCATGCATCTCTAAGTTTCCTAATTAAATTTTCATTTCAAAGCTTCTGTAATTTCCATGGCTCACTCAGGGATCATCTGGGAGAAGAAGCGTCTAATTTCAGAACACAAATCAGCATCCCACATAAAATGTATCAGAGAAAATATTTTTTTGATTTAATTTTTTTTTTTTTTTTTTTTGCTTCTACCCCCTCACTGTTTGATTCATTTGTGGCCATGTGCATGCGAGCGTGCGAGCTACATGCGAGGTCTTGCGCATGCAGCTGACTGCTGCAAGGACTGTTTCATTTCCCACAGAGAAAACGAATTAAATTATGACACCTTTCTGTGCTGCCTCTCATCTGCTGCTTTTCACTCTGTCGAGGGATGACAAAGCCGCTAAATATAGGTCCACAAGTGGAGTGTGAAACCTCTCCACCTCGCTCTGCGTTCGTGTGGGTATATGGCAGCCGAAAACAAAAGGCTGTCGTGGCAACCCGAACAAGGGTTTTAATCGTCTCACAAAACAACGCGACGCGTGCGTTTTTGGAGTCGAGGAGAGGAAAGAGTAAAAAGGGGGCCGTTTTAAATACATTTACCAACTGATTTCCCAGCAGGAAATCAATTGAAAATTGGGTTAAAGCACAATTGTGTTAAAAATGATGGCAGAAACATCAAGTCTCTTCGGTGACTCGGAAAAAAAAAAAAAGCAGTAATGATACAGAAAAAAGTTGATTTTGTTGTCATGTCAAATAGTAATTATCCCCAAATTACACACTGAATGGATTCAATTCATCTGCTGTAACACTAACCTAGAAAGCCAGAAATACCCAAAGCTCCTGTAATTATTTCGGAGAGCGCTTATATTTGTTCAATTTAGTCATTTTTTATAAATTATTAAGAACTTAATTAGATTTCAAAGGGCAGTAGATCCAATGCATTTAGTTCTTAACACAGACAATTCATGTACCGTAGTTATTTTTGTGAAGAAAAGATAATTAAATACGTGAATGAAAAAGTATTCTGCTCCACTATAGATTCCTCTTCTTATGCTTTAATGTTTCAGCTCAGCAAACATTAAAGCCTGAGTTGATGGAGGGGGAAAAAAAAGCTTTCAAAATTAATTTGGTCGTATGTGGAAAAAGTTCCACTTTTTTCTCACCAAACTTCAAATATTTTTGGAAAACTCTTGGAGAAAATCAAGACGTTTCTGCCAAGTGTGAGGTGGGACTTTGTGTTCTTTTTGACCAGCAGTGGCCTTGAAACCCCCACCATGGAAACCATTTTTCCAGCCTCTTTATTATTGTTGAACAATACTTTACTAGGGGAATGGAGGGTTTAGGTGTTCTGTGTTTTTGTTTTTTTGTGCCGTTCTGTTTCCTCCCTCCTACAGTCATTTTGTTGCGCTGGCAGCTACTACTAAAGTTAACAATAGTTCTATGTTTCTCCATGTACAGATAATAGTTCCTTCTGTGGTTTGCTGGAGTGCAAAAGCCTAGAAATGACATGGCATCCATTTCTCTAGACAGATAGTCATCTTTCTCGTCTGCTTTCACATGTCTTTCTATTGAAATTTGTTGCATTGTTTTTTGAGATATTTCATCCTTCTTCAGCCTCTGCTGAAGCGATTTGAATGAATCAAAAGTTAATCACGGTCACTTTGTTGACACAGGGCCAGGTTGGTTTGGTTAGCTTCTTTCCCTTAATTAATCAACCATAATTTGAGATTTGCTTTTTTGGGTTTGCACAGGTTACATATTTTTAATAGTAAAAAAAAAAAAAAAAAAAAACCTGACTTGGGTCGAACTTTACGAAGAGTTCAAGGGTCAGTACCTCAGATGGGAGGCTCCAAAGATTTTTCTATTTTTTGGTATATTATTAATATTTCTTTTTATGAATGTGTTTTTTACAAGTACTCCACGTTCTATAAAACTCATATGCCCAAATTGTTTGCGTTGTATTATTTTAGGATTTTTATGAATATAGAAATATTCAAGTATTTGAAAAATTTACAGTCGATCTCTTTGGAAACAAATCTATTGATTAAATGGTGTTGGCTAGAGGACACATTAAACCTACCATGACCTACCATGCATGTACCTGTTAATATGGTGTAATCTGAATTAGTAAAATACATTTTCCCCAGTGAACAGGGCACCAAAACTGGGGCCCACATTGTTGTATAACCGGCCCGACTCACATTCATGTTCCCCCTGTGCATGTCTGGGTTCCCTTGGGGATCTCCGGCTTCCTCCCATCAGACCAAAAGGATTCATGCATGATCAATTCATCACTCATTAGGAGTGAATGTACAGTACATGACAATAGTTGACTCCTTGAGGAGAACATTATCATTAGTGATTTAAACTGATCTCATTGTATTTTCTTATATTTCGTCTGTTGCCATGGGAGCCACTTAAAGCCACACACTAACTTTGGCTCAGAGACGCTGACTGCAGATGAATTTTGTGTCATTTGGCGTCTTCGTCTCTCCATTCTGTAGAAAATTCCTTTGAGCGAGTCTGGCGGCATGTTCGTCAAAGTTCCTTGTTTTTGTTTCCGAAACGGTTTCACCGCTCTGTCTGCGTCGACGAACGTCAAGGAGGACCGCATCTTTTGTAAAACTGTGTCACTTGAATTTTTTTCACTTAGGTTCAAACCGATGGACCGAGAAGGGAAAGATGTGCTGAAAAAGAGTTTAAAGGGAATAAGGACTAAACAAAATTAGAGAGGAGGGAGAAAAGAGAGAAAAATGTTTTTGCAAGAATGACCTCACTACAGTTCTAACATCATCACTGTGGCAGTCGTGTGTATAATTTAGCACGGTGACACAATGGAGAGTACTGCATGGGGGAGTCATGCACAGCTTCATTTTTTCTTTCTCTGATTATGTAATAAGTTGGAATTTGTCCAGTCACATTGGCATGTCTGCAGACTCTGGGGAATTTACTGTTTCAGTCTTGTTAGGCCTTCAGCAACCTTAGATACTGTTAGTGTGTGTGTGTGTGTGTGTGTGTGTGTCAGTCAGTCAGCAAGCAAATGAACGAACGACTAGACTTTTGTTTTCATCACCTAAGGCACAGGTGTCAAACTCCAGTCCTCAAGGGCCACTGTCCTGCAACTTTTAGATGTGCCTCTGCTGCACCACACCTGAATAGAATAATTGGGTCATTAGCAAGACTCTGGAGAACTGATCTACACAAGGAGGAGGTAATTAAGCTATTTCATTCCAGTGTTTTATACCTGTGGCATGTTTAAAAACTGCAGGACAGTGGCCCTTGAGGACTGGAGTTTGACACCCCTGACCTAAGGCCATAACACCATTTTCTCAGACTCATCTCTCAGGTAGACATCTCCAATGGTGACGCAACGATGCGCAGATTGAACAAGTTGTTTTTGAGAATTTCACTTTTGTTCCGGGAAATGCACCACAGCTACAAAGCAAAACTGTAATCGGAAAAAGCAGAAATCAGTATGTCACTCTGACTGATAGATTCCCTTTTTGCATTTTTTCTTTTTTTTTTTTTTTAAATTGATTCACTTGGATGAATTACATTTTAGATGAGACTCGCATCTATTAAGATGCAAATAAAATCAGAAACCTGAAGTGTTTTAATAGATGCATCTGAGTCGCATTGTTTTGACTGCTCAAAAGGAAGACAAACATTATTATTATAACACCTTTTTTACCCTGTTCTCAATCTGGGGAAGACGTGTCTCTTAAAGCCCATCAGTTCATTAAGTCACCCAAACACTTTGATTTATCACAAAAAAAAAAAATACTAATACAATTTATCAATCAAGAGTCTGAAGGTTTAATTTTTAGCACATCAACAAATAATTTAATTTCACTACAAATTAATGCTTTGTGGAGATTACTGAGGGCATAAAAACGGCATAAGTAGCACTCGGAGAGGGAGATTTTATATAATCAAAATATAATTAAATGTTGCTCCTCAGCTGAGAAATCTCTGCATGTTTTAGTTAATCAGGTTGAACAGTAGACAAACAAAATCGCCTGGTGTTGTAATTACTATAATGGGAGTGTTTAAAATTAATCATTCTGCATGAGGTGAGCCACATAAATCATTCCAAATTAGAGTCAAAATCATTTGTTTTACATGGTGATTTAACGGGTTGGCCTCTGCAAGAGCTTTTGTGTTGGTTTTCTGGGCTGAGATGGTTTATGGGTATTTGATGATTCTCTCATTTCTAGAAAATGGAGGAATTCACAGAAGCCACTTGCAGAAGTCCAGATTCACTATGAGCATTTTTGAGATTATTTCGCATCACGGCTCTCAACGTCTACGCATTTTACTGGGATTTTGAGGTTTAGACCAACACAAAGTGCTGCCACATTGAGAATTGAAGGAAAATTATATATGGAAATAAAATGTTTTTTGCAAATAAAAATCTTTAAGGTGTGTATTGTAGTTTAACGCCACAGTTTTGTTAGAGAACATTAGTGAAGGGACATTTGAAGTTTGCTACATGTGGTTGAGGGAAAAAAACATTCATGTTGAGGTTTGTGGCTGTAATATGATGAAATGTGTAGAAGTAAAAGCATTATGATTACTTTTGCACTGTGCATTTCTTGCTCACTGGAAACTTTGGAACCCGATAAAGATTAGATAGACAAACTGTTGGATAATCTTCTGGGTGTACTTGCTTTCTCTGTTGGATGTGATTACAGTTTGGATGACTTTATTTTGCTTTTTTTTTTGCTTTTTTCAAACTCTTATTTTCCTCATGTGTTTCTGCCAATCAGAGCTTTTTGTTTAAGACTTGCCTGGAATACGGAGAGGAAAAAAACAGGTGTTCAAACTTCAAGCTCGACTACTTTGAGAGGTTTGTGACTAAATTTGTCTCGTTTATGAATCTGGCGTTTTCTTTTCAGAAAATGTCATGATGGGAACTCTCTGCACAACTTTTAGAGGTTATTTTTAATTCGAGTCAATCTGGGTCTATTTATGTGTACAAATAGAAATCCATCTCCGGGAAGCTAAGGATGAGTGAACTGCACTCAAAAGACGCATGGATAAAAGATAAAAAATGTAGTTGATTGCAAATATCTTTCCTAGAAACATAATCTAGGTTGGTGGTAAACAACATTTGGGATGAAAGGCAAAGTAATACCAACCTTGGCAAAGTGTTTTTTTTTTTTCTGAAGCGCTAACATTGCAATGCAATTCGCCAGGCCGCATATAAATAAAAGCGTACTGCTTCGCGCTGTGGAACTGTAGAGACCCATTGAGAAAAAAAAGGAGAATATTGCTAAAATGTCATTTATTTCAGGAACTTTATCACTAAGAGAAACGTGTGATAGTGATTAATTACACACAGAAGTTTGAAAGCCTTTATTTCTGGGCTTACAATAATTTTCCAACCTTATATTTTGCAATTTATTGGCAAAGATCAATGTTATTTTCACAGATGGCGGAGCTTTGCTGTTAGCAGCTGCTGACAGTAACTAATAAAGTTACTTTTAGTGTAACTTAGTTACTTTCCAAATCAAGTAATCAGTAACCTAACCAAGTTACTTTTTCAAGGAATAATCGGTAATTCGATTAAAGTTACTTTTTCAAAGTAACTGTGCCATCACAGCTTACTGGTGATAAAAACATAACATTTAAAATGAAAATATTACATCATACCAATAAAAGCAACATTATATAATATAAATGAAAAGTATGTTTGATACCAACTTAAAGGACACTTTTAATCCATTTTATTGTATTTGTGTCGACTGTTTCCACGACTCATCATACAGATGATGTTTTCACTGCAATGTAACAGAAGGTTTGGTTTGCTTGAACTATTTATCAGCATTAAGAGATTCAACCTTGTGATTGATTTCAACCCGCTTCTCTCAAAGTCATTAAAAATAAAAAGCTCAGTTTTGAATGGCGCCAGAAGCCCAACCTGCTCTGATTTTGTCTCTTTCAGGAACAGAAATTTCAGAATCCGTTCCCGTTAAATTCAATAGTCTGGCCTTGTCAGAGTTAGTGTGTAACGTTGTGCTCTGTGGGTCATCAGCGCAGTTGGTGCGGATGCATTCAGCATGTTAATCTCAGCAAAAGCTATTCTATTAAGACTAAGCACATATTGTAATTGAGGCTTTTAAATATTCCTAGGCGAAGGTAATTAGCCACAGGGCATCTCTCTACTTTTGAATTTCATTACAAGCACATACCTTAAGGCCATATTTAATCCTTTTTTTTTTTTTTTTTTTTTAAGATTTTCTTTTCACTTGTGTTCAGGCCTGCAGTGGTCTTTGCGTTGTCTTGCTTGAGTGACGTTATTTTTACGACCTTATGCATAATGAAGTACTTTTCCTTACTATGAACTCAGAGGGAGTGTAGCTTAAATGCTGACGATAAACTCCATAATTTTTGAACCACTCTTGCAAACATAGTTTTACGGGGGATGAACAAAAACTGATTAATGCAGAGCAGCGGCGGCATGCTGTGCGTCTGCAGGCTTTTGAGAGAACCTGTTAATAAAATGAGTGGAAAAAAGTGTGAAGAGCAAACAGATGTAATATCTTATGTATTTACCTGTAAAACATTGCAGCATGAGCTCATTGAAAAAACATATTTCAGCTACAAAGCCTCTTCATGTCCATTGTAATTTGAAATAGAGGTGGGCAATGTGAAAGAGAATGTGTTCTTTTTAGGATTTGTTGTTTAGTTTTTGCATTCTGTTTCATATTACTATTACTATTATTCAAAGGTAAAGAAACGTTTGTCCTTTTCACCCCTTTGTTTGCATCACTTTGAGGAGCTCAGTCGCCCCTGACCTACAGAAAAATCTCACCTTTTTTCCGATCTGTTAAGGCAACGCCACTAAGAACAACCAGAACGGAAAAAAGTTCACGTCGGAAGAGTTACCATTAGCGCTGATTGCATAGCCGGGGTGACAGCCGCGGGGGAAGTGAGCTGCAGAGAGCTGAGCTAGTTTTAACTACAGCTCTGAAAATTTCCAGGGAGGATCTGCAGGTGAGATCACAGAAATCTGCGACACTTGTTCCAGACTTTTCGTTGTATTTTTTCAAGCAGCAAAGCAGGAAGATTTTTCATGTGAATACATAACACAGAAAAAATCTAAAGCACTCACCACAGATGTGTGTGTGTGTGTGTGTGTGTGTGTGTGTGTGTGTGTGTGTGTGTGTGTGTGTGTGTGTGTGTGTGTGTGTGTGCTTCTGTTGACCTATATATTTTATTGCGCCGTCTTTGCACAAAGACAAAAAACCCCCCAAAACATTACAGTCTCTTCAGCTTTTGCAGCACATCTAAAATCATCCACCCATGTTTAGATCAGATTAATTCCTGTCGAATTAATCTGTTCAACATGATTGAATGTAACTTGCAAGTTTGGAAAACTTTATAATTCTGACATGAAAATAGGATTCATATCAAGAGAAGCAAACATTTTCTCACTCAATAGTGAGAGTTTTAGCTCAAACTCCAGAGAGTGGATTGTTTCCATTCAGTTCATTCAGACAGCAGCGTGTCACAGCTGTAACCTCGGAGTACGTTAAGACACGGTAAACATTTTGCCAGAGTTCTGTTCGTCTCAGCCACCAGGCTATAGAAATGATCCTCATGCATTATCAGCACTTTTCTGCAGATTAGCTGGGGGGGCTCACTCAGACATCATCGCTCATATATACTCATAAAGCGAGGGGAAAAAATCATCTCTTTTCAGTTATATAACCTGATATTTACAGCATGCATGCTCCATCATTTACTGGGAATTCAGAAAGCCTTGCGTTCCTGCACAGATTCTCTGCTGCAGAAATGGTTTCTGGCGTTGGTTGCTGCTTTTTTTCTCCTTTGTTCTCTGACAAGCTCCGTTTCTCTCTCTGTCTCTTCCAAGGGTTGGATGGAGAGCTGGTCGAATGTCAGCGGGAACTATCGTGATAACCGGAGGAATTCTTGCTGGGGTGATACTGTTGTGCATCGTAGCAGTTCTCTGTTACTGTAGACTCCAGGTATCTAAGAGTTGCACACAAATTCGTCTCTCTCTCATTCCTTAAAAACAAAGAAAATATTTAAACTATTCTTAAGTTGTTGTTTTTTTATGAAATAAAACTTCTTGGGGAGTCTTTTGTACCTGTAAAAGGTTTGCACTGATAAAAAAAAAAAAAACTGCGAATATCAGGAAATATTATTTCTGCCTTGTTCAAAAGCAAAAAGTTAAAAGTCACCATGAGTAACAAATCGACAAATTTGCATAGTTATGTAAAGACTCTTTAAGATAAAACCTTGTTTTGTTGCAGCAACATAATGTAACATTGAAAATATAAGATGAAGGACAACTTGATTTAAATACCTGCATGAAATTTTGGGCTAAGACTCAACAAAGACATATTTTACATTTTCTGGCATTTTGAACAACCTATAATAACCTTGTTGCTCTCAAACAAGGTTCCTAACAGATGCTCTGATGAGGGACAACATGCTTTTTGTTCTGCCCATTTATTATTATTCCATATTGTTTGTAGTTTTGGTAGTTTCATACGTTCGTCATGAGCCTTAATGGGGCTGGCGATAAGCCGTTAATAGTTAAACGGCTATCAGCCCTCGTGTTGTTTGGCATGTTTAGTACTTCACTGTTGTGGAAACAGGAGCTTTACTGACAGTTTTATGCTCCTCATAAATATCACTGCCGGTCTCTCAGAGGCTCCAACATGTTTGTGGAGCGAATCGGCTTCCCAGCCGCCTTTAGCAAACACGAGGGCGACCAGCTCTGGAGCTCATCAACGTCCGTCTGCTTTTCCTGTTTGTCTCAAAGAGACGGCGTGTTTTCACACAAACTTGCCACTTTACGACAAGAGTCTAACCTTCCAGCAACAACTCATTGTTCTCTTTTCCAATCTCCAGGTAAGATGCCAAGTTTTGTGGGAAGGTGAAAGTGACCTGAAATCCCTTATAATCGATGATTTAGAAATTTCAATTACTATGACAGTCCCAATATATTTGAAGTAACATACAGTGGTTTACTTGCTTGGTTTTCTTGTTCCCTAAAAATAAACCTCATAGATTATTATCTATATGTCATGTGCAAAGTTGCAACATTAATGTGCTAATCAGAAAAAAATAAATCTGTATGAATTAAATATTAATGTTATGATTATAAAGGATTGCTAGGGGTGAATTTGTTAGTCTCATTTTCTTGGTGAATAAATGTACAAGGTGAATTTTTCACTATTTTTCAGTGTGAGACTGTTTTTAGGTGTCCTAACCAGATGTATCAACAGCGAACTCGTCATAGAAATGTATTTTTAAATTTTACACGAGCCTTTTAATGTGTTTGTGCGTCGTGATGTACTTTAAACACGAAATGAGGAAAAGTGGAAAAAGTGGGATTATTACAATAATTTCTGAATGCCTTTACGAAAAATCTTAAATGATTACATTCATGTTTTCTTCAAAACACAAGCTGATCTTCTGCAAGATAATCTTTGGATGAACATCAATGAGCTCATTTCCGACTGTGCTACTTTTTCTTCTGTACAGCCGAGTCTCGCTGCGTAAATGGAAAATGTCTGACTCTCATGAAAGTGACCAGCATGTTGTCCCTCTTTCTCTCTCTCTCTTTCTCCCTCCTGTTCTCTCCCTCGCTCTGTTTACCTTCGACCTGCGCCAGTATTACTGCTGTAAGAAGAATGAGTCCGAGGCGGACGTGGGCTCGGTGGCGGGAGCAGATCCTCTGTCTCACTTCCCCTGCAACGCCTGCAACGCCCTGGCCATGGACGGGACCGACATCACGCCCGTCTCCCTGGACCAGCTGGACTCGGGTTCGCACCACAGCCCCTGCCCCTCGTGTTCGCCGTACCCCGTCCGCTCCGGACTCACAGACGACATGCGTAACGGAGGGGAGCGGCTGGGCTTCTACTACGAAAACCCGTCAGCGTCTCTTCCTTTGCCCGTCAACCTGCCGGCTTCGTCCCCTCTGAGCTACTACGACCCAATGGACGCTTTCCCTCCCCCGCCGCGCCCCTACAGCACCGACGTCTGACTCTCTCCTCACTGGACTCTTCTTCACACACATTTACATCAACGCTCTTAACTTCACTTGCACAAGCCATTTAGAACAAAAATGTAAATTTATTAAAACACGGCACAATTACACCTAGATTATTGCACATTCTGACTTTAGTCACAGTCACCCACAGACTCAGCCCACTGACAGAGCTCCCGTGTGGGCAGCTCACAAACGCTGCAGCAAGAATTTCTTTTCCTCTCCTGTAAAAAGCAGACTGTTCTTCCACAACGATGGGGCTAAATCACCGGTGACTGGATCAGAGGCAAGACCACTGCACCAGTAAGGATAAACAAGTTTCCAGATTACGAAATCCAAGGATTCGTAATCATCATTTGTTTGAAGGTTTATTGTTTTCTTTTAGTGTGCTGCTGCTAGTCTGAAGGAGCTGAGTGGAGGAGCCGTGGGGGAGGCAGAAGTTTGGCTTGGCGACTGCAGCCTCGAGGAGGAGCGGCGTGGAATGCATGACACAATCAAAGCAACACTTTGAGGGGTTAACATTATAACATGATGGGAAAGCTCAAAAAAAGAAGGCAATTTTACATAATTGCCCCCCTTTAAAATAAAACAACATATCTTGCCAAACCTCTGTCAGTCTAGATTAAAGTCACTTTTTAGAAAATATTCTACATGACCAGTAATCTCAGCTTAGAGCTGTAAAACATGGGCTTCCCCTGCGACTAGACGTGTGTGTGCATCGTCATCATCATTGCGCCGTTTGCAGAAACCTTTTGCACGGGAGCCATATTTGTGGTTTATGAATGACATTGCACCAAATCTGTGTAAATAAGGTTGCTTAAGATCGTCGTTAGATCTGATGTGTCACTCTTCTTCTTTCAAACTGAAAGCATGAAGAGTCAAGCAAATTCCTGACTCTCAGTTCAAGCTTAAGTGATTGATGGATTTTTTTTTTTTTTTTTTTTTTTTTTTTAACCTCTCATATCAGCAGGAAGTCACATGGGAACCGAGAGTTAAAATCTGATTAGCAATGAAGGCGCATGATGGATCTGTGTTCATGTGTTGCTTCACCATATAAAGGAGTTTCCTCCACATCGGCTCAGTTTCTGTTTCTCTTTCTCTTTCCGGATGCCTCAGCCTTTCAGCCGACTGTACACGAGGGCTAACAGTTTTCTACTAGGCGTCGTCGTTTGCCAGTAATAGAAACTCACCGTGGAGTTTTGTCCAGAGGTGAAACAGGGAACGGGAAGGGGGAGTTTTTATGCAATTTTGTGCATCTTGCAGTTTTGGTTTTTTTTTTTCAGTTTCAGTCAACAAATAAATTCTCACATGTGTTTTAGTTGCGATCTCTATTCTGGTAAATGTAAAGAAGCCAGACTATTAAAATGAAAATGGTTTGTTTCATGGTGTAAAAGCTGGTGGTGTTGTGAGTCTTTCCTTGTCAGACGAAAGATAACGGACAGTCCATTATTTTAAATTTTTTTTCAAAGTGAAAACGTGATAAAAATCCAAAATAAAGTAAGATTGTGTACTATATTTTAGTGATTTAAATAAAAAGAGCCATCCTGTCTGCCACGGTACAGTAACAAGATACAATGTTATTTCACAATATATGTCTGGATCGATACATATTTTTGTGAAACTTCTGGTGAATGTCATTGTTGCTTCATTATTTCCTACTCTTCTATTTAATGTTCTCTTTGTATTTTGTTCCTGTCAGAAAAATGCTCGTATACTTTAAGTAGGAACAAGAAATGAATATTTAGAGATGGAATTTTACATTCCTCAAACATTATGCTAAAAGTTGTGCTCAGATAAACAAATATACTACTGCCGAGACTTCTATTTAAGAAACGGTGTTTTGTCACAAACGAGTGATTTGCACAAGCGTTCGTAGTCCGTGACATTTTGTCACAACCTTCCTGTCAGTTTTGGGGTTTTATGCCGTAGACCAACACAAAGCAGAGCCGAGTTGTGAAGTGAAAGAAAGAGGGGGGGGGAGAAACCAATTAAAAATGTGGGAAATGTCACATGCATTTTTCATATCCACCCTGAGCCACTTCAATTTTTCCTTTAAAGAAAATATCTACCAGTTTTACTCTTCCAAACTTTTTCAGGGTTTTTCCTGCCCATCTTTTTAAATTGCAAAATAAGTTTAGTTCTGTCAAATTAGGTCGATGACATCAGTCACCCCCAAAGATTCTTATTTGGATTTAGGTTCAGACTTTGACTAGGCCATTATGACACATGATTGTTCTTTCATCCATACCGTTCATTTAGCTCTGACTGTGTTCAGGGTCTTTATCCAGGCGGAAGGTGAAACCTCTTCTCCAGTTTCAAGTGTTTTGCAGGGTCGCCTCCTGTTTAGCGCCATTCATTTCCTGATCGACTCTGAGCAGGCACCGCCCCCAGCATGATGCTGCCACCACCATGTTTCACTGTTGGGTTTCTTCCACACGTCCTGAGTCCGGAAGACTCCACGTCAGAGTAGCAGAGTAAAGGGGAATGAATGCATATAAGCATTTGTCTTTGTAAAATGTTTGCGTTTGTCTGCTGCACAAAACCTCAACGAACTGCAAATGCGAAAAATTTCCATGTGAAAATGCGTTTTTCTCGTTATGGCGCTGACCTCCCGTTGCGTCACGTTGTCGACGCGGAGCTTTGCCCCATCAGTTTGCTGTTTCAAATGCGCTTTCGTGTTTCCACGATGCGGCACAATGTCACTCCCTTTCTCTGGCAGATGAAACTGTGTGCTTTTGTTCATCGCTTTGCTCTTATTTTCAGATTTCTCTGATTTCTTTTCAGCGGTATTGACGGGTCGTCTTTTGGTGCACCCTGTTAGAGTGAGAAAATGCATCACCTGTTCACACCTTTCTATCATTATTATCATCATTATTTTGAGGAGAAAATAAATGTCTATATGTCTCCCTTGGCTTTTTGTATGTGCATCTTTTCCTACTGTGACTCAGAGGGACAAGACACACTGACACACAGATTTATATTTACATGCACAACAAATTGACCACAAAGGGATAAACATGTGAAAACCCCCCCAGTAAACTCAAACACAGAAGTGAAAATCAACAAGAGAAGTGAGACTTTGGGGGAAAGAAACAGTGGCTTGACAGACTTCACAGTCGAATGGCCAGATTAAGAGAAACTCACGTTGAGGTGGGACTTTGGAGCATGCAGGATCAAAGTGGGGGCCGCGTGCAGGTGGAGCGGCGCAGCAGAGACTTCCCTGCTGTTCTGCGTTGGTATGCGTCGCCTTACCTGCCGGGCCTGTTTGCTCTCCGGTCTGGTTGCTCAGCCCATGACAATAATAAAGCCACCGCAACCAACACCCACTGGGAAAAATATCACAGATGCCACATCATTTACTTCTTACACGCACGGCAGGTTTGACTTGACAAGTCTAGCAGGTTCACACGGCGTCATGTCAGAGTGTGAAAAAAAGGGGGAGGGGGGTAAACTAAGTGCATGTGAAAAAAAACAAACTTTTTTTTCCCCCCCTCCTCAGCCCTATATGAATGTTTTTTAAACCATTTAACTCGGCTAAATGGACGTTTGCAGGTCGTAAACAGCTGGATTTGTGCGTCAGAGAAGAGGACAGGTGAGATAAGAAATGTAAACACAAAGGTGGGTGTGTCCAAGGCTGTCTCTCCTTTCACACACTCTCAGGTCATTTTTAAACCCTGCTGAACTTGGTGCTGCCCACACACACACTGTGACACACCTGTGCACTTGACCTGTCTGGTGTTGCTGTGTGAAGATTTCTCACATTTGGACTGCAAGCAAAGTTTCTTTCCTTCCGGGAATCGTGGACTTCAACCTCACCTCTGCCCTTTTAAGATCTTTGGTGTGTGCGTTTGTGTGTGTGTGTGTGTGTGTGTGTGTGGACGGCTGTGTCTTCAGAGCGAGTGAAAACCACGGGGTGAGGATCGTTCTTGCTTCACATCTCGAGTCTCTCCTGCGTCCGCAGGTGGACGTTCTTGGCCTTTAGGGTTTTGAATCGGGGGGGGGGGGGGGGCTTTTCGCAGAAACGTTGTGACTGTTGGGGTGAGTTTGGGTGGGAGCAGCCCGGGCCGACGGGCGCGATGATGCAGGAGGTGTCCATGGTGACGGCCTACGATGCCAACGCCATAGAGCAGATGAGTGAGGAGGAGATCTTCGCCTGTCTGGCTGCTGACACGGGGCCCACGTTCAACGTAAGATTAATTCACTCCGGATTATTTCTATTGTGGTGTTAATAATGCATGAAAATGCACGTTGGTTAGCAGAACAGGTTGTTCATCTCTTGCAGGTTTTAAATAGTTTCACTTACTGAAATATTTTCACTCTCCCTGGGTTTTTCTTTTGCCTGGACTTGATCACTTTCTGACCTGACGAATCAAGATTTCTGTCTCTGTGAGTCATTTAATATCAAGTATTGATTGATATGTTTCTCAATCCACAGGCTTGGCGATTACATCACCGAAACACAATAAGAGTTAGCAATGGTGGCTTTAACAAAACTTCTGTCTCTATTTTTATACACAGAATTGCATTTGGGATCACTGCATTCCTGTTTGACTGCATGTGACGTTAGCCCACAGAAATGACATTGTTTTCTTGACCTGCTCAAACATTGATGCATAAACTGAAAAACATTCGTAGATTAATATTTAACTAACGCTTCAGTGCGTTTTCCTAAAAGGCAATATGGCATCTTTACGTATAACGATTTATTCCACATGATTCAATCGGTCCTGGCATGTGATCAATAGGCGTTATTCCGCTACACAGGAAAAACTCCCCGTACCATCATACATGAGCTGCCGTGCTTCGCAGTCTGACGTACTGTCTGCTCTCTCCAAATCCCAAAAGATACATTTTGCTTCCATGAGTCCAGATGAAGCTGCATCCTTGCTTTGTGTTCCAGTTAATGAACACTGGAGGCTCTTCTGCATGTGCTTTTGCCAACAATAGCTTGGCTTCACACAGGCGACTTCAGTTTGTTGCGATGCTCACAGCAACTGAGGAAACCTGTCTGGTCACTCCGTCCAGATCCTCTCTGACCAGCCATTGGCTGAATCTCCTGCCATTTTTCTTTTGATCCGTTTGGATCTTCATCCATTTCTTTCTGCATTTGCGTCTCCCCTTGAGGTCCAGATCCTCAAAACTGCCGAGGCTGACCAGTGAGGGACTCTGAACAAAGCATCTTGAGGTTTTAATATGCAAACCAAACTAACAGTTTGATAAATACCAACCACATTATGTTTAATTAGACTCCTGATTGTAAGAGTTAAGGTAAGTTAAGCGCAGATATTTTTTTAGCTATTAAGTTCCTAAACAAAGTCCTGCTTTTCTGTTTTGAACCTGTTGTTTCGTTTTGGATGACAGGCAATGCCTCTGATCCACTGCTTCATTCTGAACAGGACAGATCACATTTATGCAGAGCTCTTCAGTTCACTTTGTCTCTCTGTATTCCTTCACGTGAGCCGTCGCCGACTGACATGCCCATGTCAGTCGGCGACAAAGCCCGACGCCAAACATAATTCCTGCACAAGTAAGATTTCTGATTCGCGACACCCCGAAAAGATCTTAGATTAGCTGTTTTAGGTATTTAAGATGTGAAAATCCATTTCATGCTTTGCCTTAAGCCCCTTCCGTCCTCCATAATTCCCCAGATGCGCTGTAGTTTACCATGTCCCCCATGTACTCGGCTTTATCTAATCTTTGATTTATCCCTGTTTGGATCTCGTTCTGAGGCCTGTTCTTGATTTGTCAAGCTCATCCTACATCCTACGAAGCTCTTTATGGGATTTCTCCATCTCATCCAAACGTGTCAGGTTTTCCACATTAACAAGACGTGTCTCTTTTTCTTTTTTTTTTCCTTCTTCTTCTTCCAAGGTCCCTACAAAGAAAGTGAAACTCGGGGAAAGTCGGCTTCAGATCATGGACGATGACCCTGTGGACATATACTTGGTCAGAACCGACTCCTGTCCTCTGTTTTATTTTTTTTTCTTTTCTGAAATGATTTGATTTTCTCTCTTCAGCTGCAGAAATTCAATGTTTTTTCTTCTTCCCTGCAATTTGCAGAAAGAAAACCGGCGGCTCCAGCAGGCCAGCCTTCGCCTGGAGCAGGAAAACGATAGCTTGGCCCACAGACTAATCTCCAGCAAGGTTGCTTTGAGGAATTGTCTAGACGAGGTACTATTGAGAGATCAAACCGAGAAAGGCAAAGCTTTCGCATTTCAGGACCTCATTTATGTCACATCTGAGTGGGACACAGTGGATTCTGCCAGCATATTCACAGTAGCAGTCAGAAGTTTGAGGTTTGTCCAGGTGCAGCCATAGCTTTCCGTGTATTTTGTTTTGTTTTTACAAGATAGATCAACTTATAGCAAGCTGGGTTTTCAAGCTTCGTCAATCTTCTCGCCGCTTTTCCTTTCTCGGCATGATACTACCACCACCATGTTGCTCAGTGGACAGCGCTGCGTCTTAATGCTGGGTTTGTACCCTGACGTTTTGGCCGCGTCAAAACTGCATTTCGAAGGGGAATGCCTGCAAACCGCGAAGGATGTAAAGGGGTTACTTTTACCAGGCGTCGCAAATATAATGACACAAGCTTGTAACGGCGAGGATCTGAGTGTGTTTTCATGTTTTCCAGGCAGAAGACAGAGTAGAGGAGCTAACCAAAGACCTTCTTAAGATCCAACATCGACTGCAGGCAACTGAAGACGAGAAAAGAGGCAAAGAGGAAGAAGCTGCCATGGTGATAGGATTTTTTTTTGTTGTTTTTTTTCCCAAGAAAGTCTAAAATTATTGCAGGCTGTTGTAAGAAAGAAAAGTATATATATATATATATATATATATATATATATATATATATATATATATATATATATATATATGTCTTTTTTGTGTGTAGCTGAAGGAAGTGTTTCGGAGAGAGCTGAAGAGGGCTGAGCAGGAGATTAAAAAGTCGTCCGGTATCATCTCCGACTACAAACAGGTACCGGCAATTGATGACGCTGTTTGTGCAGTCAGAGTGTCCTTCAGCGTTCTCACAGATGTACGTAGGTGTGATGGGAAGAGGTTTCGTTTGATGAAGTCGAAACGAGATGCTTTTGTCTCTCAGATCTGCTCTCAGCTGACGTCTCGTCTGGAGAGGCAGGAAGCCGCCCACAGAGAGGAGTTGGATGCACTCAAGGTGAGTGCTCCACTCTCGCTGCACATGTCTGCTTTTTATGTTATTTTTATGTTACACTCATACTTTTTTTGGTGTACAATCTTTTTTCTTTCTAATTGTTAATCTTCCAGAGCAAAGTAGAGACTTGCTCCCAGTGTCGACACGTCGCAGAATCAATCCCCGCAGGCCACAGCGCAGACACGCCCGTGCAAGTGGAGGCCGAACCGGGCGGGCAGGGGTCCGACGAAAGCCCCCGACAGGAAGACGGGAACAGGAAGGACCAGGAGAAGGAGTGTCTGAAGGCCCAGATCAGAGAGCTGGAGAAGGAGCTGGCCCAGACCAAGCTGCAGGTGGTGGAGGCCAACTGCAAGATTCAGGTAAAATCTGACGGTCTGAGCGTCTGGACATGTGCAGTCTGGCCAAGAGCAGTCAAGATTTTAATGAGGATTAAAACTTTGAGGTGTTTATCTGCCATTAGTACGCATATTGAGGTTGTTCAAGACATGGAGTATCACCCTTCCCCATTTGTAGTTTCAGCCAGCTGAATCATAATTCTCGATTTACATTAACGGGGGGACAGTAAAGCACATTTTCTTTTAGCTTTATATCAAGTTATAATGTTTCTTCTCTCACAGAGCATACCTTCCCCCCCCCCCCACCCCCAAAGTTAGATTTCAGGGTGCCCCCCCCAGCGTACCTTAAGCCTGGCGGGCCACCAGGCTTTACTTGTATCCCCACCAGGCCTAACGTTGCTTATGTTGTTTTAAGTCTCTTTAAAAAGGTTTGCATTTTTTTTTTTAAGACTTTATAATTAGTGTTCAGGTATTACTCTTCCAAACTTTCAATAACACATAATTATCAAGTGATGTTTTCAAATTTTCTGTCCACTTTAAATATTTTTTCACTCAAAAACACAACGGGCTGCTGGATGAATGACCGTCCTAGTGACCAATCACCAGCCTGGGCAAGTTTCCTTGGGGAAACCTTAGATTTCTCTTATTTCATGTTTGATAAATATATCAAACATAAGTTTCTATACATAGGAAAAATAAACATTTTATATTGTTTTTATTTTTGTGAGACTTTGCGTAATCGCTTTCTTGTTTAATCTGCAGCATTTCCAGTTTTCTGAAACTTGGAAATAAATTTCGCCACAGCGTCGTGCGTGATGCTCGTTCCATGTTTTTTTTCGTTAAAGCTTCGTTCAACCATGCGACCGCTTCCCGACCCAGCCATCAGTATCATTTCAGTTCTTTGCTCTTTTGTCAAATGCATTAAAAGCCTCTTTCAATGCCAATTACAGAGATTTTACTCCGATTACAGTATAAAACCCCAACAGGGTTTCTGAAATGCGGTAGGAAGAAGTGGAAATTTCTTGAAATCCTGTCCAGTTCTTCTGTCTCAAAACTGCTCTTGTTTCGTCATGTTGGTGGACTTATCATCAGCCATGAGACGGTGACGTTTGGGCATTTCTGTGTTTCCACACCCGACACTTCTTCCACATTTCCACTCCGCAGATAGAAACATGAAAGTTGCTGCTGATAGAGAACAAACATGCTGGAAGGCGGACGCCTGTTCAAGGAGTAGTTTGGATTCTTGTCAGTGATAATCACCTTATCTGCTGTAGGAAGAAGGCAAAGTGCAGAGAAGCGGGAGGCTAACAGCTTAATGTACCACGACAGTCTCATAAAGTCACAAAAGGTCGCACAATCACTTTACACAGCTAAATAAACAATCAGGGTCAAAACTATGACCTGTAATGTAAGCAAACATAATGAAGGAAAACCTTGAGATGCAAAAACAAAGAAAAGTAATTGTATAATCTGCGATAGAGGTTTAGTCTTTTCATGGTGTTGCAGCAACATGAGAAAACCGAAAGAGAGGAAGTTGAGACAGTTTCACCCTAGTCAGGGTTTGAGCCAGAAATCCTGACATTGCCAAAGTTGAAGTACAGTAACTGTGTCTTAATTTCCGGGAATAATTTTCGCAATTTTCCGGGAAATTATTTCATTTCCAGGAATCAAAGTATGCTTTTTTTACAGAAAGCATATCCTGTGTTGTCGTCACATGTGTCAATTAGCTGAAAACTAGTACAAAGTTGAACACTTTGTGCATAATATGCATGTTAGAAGTGTTTCAACAATACTGATGTTAAAACATTATTGTTGTTGTTTCTAGCTTGTTTTCTTTGCATTATTTGTGCGCATCTTCTCTCGTAGGAGCTGGAGCATCAGCAGGGAGTCCTGGCCAACGATCTCCAGGAAGCGAAACACAACTGGATCAGCAAGGCCTTGACGTCGCTGCGGACCTCCGCGGGGGGCCACCACGGCGTCGGCGTGCACAGAGAGGGCCTCCCCGCCCTGAACTGGACCCTCCACAGCTCCTCCCTCTCAGGATGGACTCCTAAGAAGCTGTCATGGTCTCACAAACACAACACAGAAAACGTCTGAGTGGCTGGACTGCGTGTGTGTGCCGACCATATTCATCAGGAGTCGAGACGACAAACGCACAAACACGGACAGAGAGGTACCTGGGAGTACAGGCGATGATGTCACAGAGACTTTCTATCATTTTGAATCTACCGTAGCTTGTGAATACTTGTATATTTTCTTTATCTAATGTCAAATACATCTTGAACTGTAAGAAGAAAAAAAAAAGAAAAGCATTTAATAAAATTCTTGTGAGCTTCTTACTGTTTGTGACGTAAAGAAACATCCTTTTTAGTGGTTCTTTCCTGAGATAAGCCGCAGTCTTTGGTTCCGCTTTCCTTTCCTCAGTCATATTAAAAGCGGTGACAAGCTGAAGCAGAACAAAGGCAAGCTCCTTCTTCAGCAGAGAGAGAGAGAGAGAAAAGCCGCTGGCGAGGCAGAATTATCTCTGCTATCTCCACGTTGGGCTGAGGAGAACAGCAGAACATAAAACCACCAGCATAGAAGAAGTAATTCATATTTATTCAACTATTTAGACAAAAACTGCGGATATATTGATGGCTGGGACTGTGTGTGTCGCAACCATCATCCTCATCTTTGGTGCTGGAAGTCAAGCTCTGGATCTCCTCAAAGCGACTTCCGTTTTAGGAGGTGAGTCTGGATTTGACGGATGAAATGTTGTCACAAAGGGTCGCCATAGAAACATTATTTCTCTGAGGGTCAGGATGAAGAAATGTCTCATGGGTCTTTGTGTTGATATTGTTTTGATGCTGCGATCCTGCAGTTTAAGTATTTGAACCGTTTTTGTATTTAACAGTGTATGCTGCGCTCTCAATGCCACGGCTTTAATTTCCCATGGCACCTTGTCTTCCTACAATACAAGAGTCAAAAAAAAAAAAAATCACTATGATCTAACTACTGAAAAGCAAGTATTTTAGTAAGAACTATTTTTTTTTTTATCCCATATGATCAGAATAGGCAAAAAGAAAGACAAAAACCTCAAAACAGATTGTATTAGCGATGTAGATTGTGTGCCAAAATTTATGATCAATATGCCAGACTCTATGTATTTTAATAGAAACTGAGAAGTTACATTAATAATTAAACCATTAAACAATCACAATCACAAGACAAATTCAAAGTCAATGTACCTCCACTCTGCTTTATGACCAATTCTTAATGTTCAGCAGATATAGAGTTAGCAAGTGCTAACTACGTAGCGGCTAAAAGGTTAATATAAAAAAAATGTTCTCTAGTGTGAACTAAAATGATTAAGGATTTCTTCTGTCGTTATTATTATTCAGGGAAGCTCTCCACACTATCGTTTCCTGTGTTGTAATTTTTAATGAAGGTCAATCGGTTGACCATAAAATTAGGTCCCAGTTTGTGACCCATCGTTTGCTAAAAAAAACACCTAATTTCTCTGCCCGCAGCGTAAACCTGCCCAGCATCTGGATGAGAGGAATGATCTGTTTTTCTAGTTCGCATCTCATCAAATAATTAAAAATCTTCTTTGTGTCGTTTTGTTGTGGATTTTCTGCGAAGTGGCTTCGAGTTAAACAAAAACCCTTTCATGTGGCAACATAAGACAAACAGAAGGAGAAAGAAAAACAGAAACCATAGCAGGGGGTTTGCTGATGACAAAGACTAAAATCTTTTGTTTGTTTGTTTGTTTGTTTTTTTAACTGGTTCAGATTCTCCCTTCACTCCCGAAGTGCACTGCTGGTGTTCCAGCTACCCCAACATGACGTTTTGCTCCTGGCTGGAACCTTTGCCCTCCCATCCAGCGCAGTACATCGCCACCTACAGGTAGACAGCAAGCGTGTTTTGACTCTGAAAAATGAAAATAAAAAAATAGCACAAATCCTCAGGTATATCAATGTTTCCTCCTGATAGTGAGCGAGACGGTGACTCTGACCCAAAGACGTGCCACCTGAACCCACCCGGCTCTTCACCCTCCGCTCTGACCGCAGAACCTCTGCAGGTAGGAGCAGTCTGCGGTTCCACGACAGACTAAATGAAACCAAAACAGGCTTGTTCATCTGCAGAAAGCATCACATCCTACCACAGGACCACAGAGTTAAAATAATAGTCCAAAAAATTCCAGAGTCAAAAAAAAATTGAAAATAATAATAATAATCCCTCATCAGATTTTTGATTAAAAGTTTTGGGAATTCTGAGGATCCATAAAACAAATGGAAGCCAATGTTGTAGAGTGACCACCACAAAGCTCTGATTCAGTTTAAAAGAAAAGAGTTGAAAAGGTTTGTGGATCAAGACTGCTAACGGACGTTAGCTCTGTCAGGAGGAATAGGCCAAAATTTACAGAAAACTGCGTGGAGAATGTTTTTGACCGATTCCCAAAACTGTTTTACCCAGATTATGTAGTTTAAAAAGCAATTCTGACAAATATTAGAGAAATATATGTAGACTCCAGAAACTAAATGGCACATAAAAAAAAACGTCTTTTCTGTTTTATATATATATATGTCTACATGAAATCGTCACAGTTCCTAAATATATTCCTTTCTTTCTTTTTCTTTTTTCTTCTTTTTGCAGCTCTGGCACTGTCACTTGCCCAACCTGAAACTTCTCACTGAATACATTCTCAACATCACAGCGGTTCATTCCGGGGGAAGCAGCTTTCATCTCACAAGTTTCATGCTGGAGGACATTGGTGAGGGGGGAACTTTTTTTTTTTTTTCGCGGGGTGTGACAAGTTTATGTTCTTCCTGAAGAGAAAGATGAAGCAGAAAAACTTTCCGTCGTATTTAGGTCAGACCGTGAAACAGGACATTGTTATCTCATCATCCGCGAGATTTCAAGACTTTTCTTTCTCCACAGTGAAACCGGATCCTCCTGTAGATGTCCGGGTTTCCCCTCTTACGACCAAAAACCTGCTGGTGGAGTGGTCTCCTCCTCCCACCTGGACGAGCACGGACATCTTCCCTCTGAAGTACCAAATACTGTACCAGTGGGAAATCAGGGGCAGCCCAAAGTTTATCAACGTAAGAGGAGTTGGGGGGGGAGGGGGGGGGGGCGGGATGGACACATCATCATCACCACATGCAGGGTGAAAGACAGCAACATGCCGACGCATGTCTTGAGGCAAACCTCATGAGCTTCTAAATTTCCCTTCGTTTCCAAAATCCGCAGACTTGCTCAGTTTTGTAATCGTTTCAACATAAAAGCCTGTGGCTGGAACAGTTTCACAGCCAACTTGAGGAGATAAAAATAGGAAGTTGTAGTTTTGTCTGTATTTTGTGAATAATTACTCAGACCATCGGCTTTTCAAGATTTCAGGCGTATTTGTGCTTCTGCTTTTCCTCTTTTCTCAACCACTGAATGCACATACTTATTTAGGTTTTGCAAACCCCACCAAATAGATACTTATGTAAAACGTCAGCACATTAAGAACGGCTTGGGACAGAAGTTAAATACTACATTTTTGGCTTATTTATATGCAAATGAAGCTGATTCCGCTACTTTTAAAACAAATTACTAATCAGTTCAGTTATGTCCCCCACTCTTAATAGTTAACACAATGTGGCACAACAAATTTATTTACCAGAAAACATAAATAAATGAAACATGAAAAGGACTGAACTCCATTAGCTTGTAGCAACAGACATTTAATTATTCTGTTATTAACTAACTTGGTGACTTTTAGTTTATTTGGTTTATTATATGAAGAAAAAGATCAAAATGATTGCCCACAATTGTGTCACTGGTGATTCTGTGAGGTATTTACTGTGATTTTTCACATTTTCTGGAAATCCCATTCCAGACAATTTGTTGTTTTCTGTTTTTTCCCGTTTTGCCGTAAACAGTTCATCTTCCGGCAGTATGGATCTGGAATGAAGACTAATGCTGCTCAGCTACATTGTCTTCATTTCATAAAATAATGTCGTAGAATCATAACAAACCTAAATCAGACGTTCATAAGACATTAAAGGAATAATAAAACCAATTTTAATGCACTAGATCAGCAATAAACCATCCAAGACTAATTCTTCAGAGTTAGAACGAATCAAATAAAAAGCGAACTTTCGTAATTTGACATGTCAGTGTGGTCTAGTCAAATCATCATGTATAAAAAATAAAAAGACTAAAGCACTAAGTTGAGCCAGCCTCAGTGAGAAAGTCCCAATTTTTCTGAAGACGCAAAAGTCAGTGTTGCTGCAGAGTCATGCTTCTCCTGTACAAAAGCAGTTTCAGTTTCGTATTCTTGATGTGTGATCGTGCACCGTGTAAGACGTGTTTGTTTGAGCAACATAACAAGACCACATGTGGTCCTGCAGAGCAATAGCTTGATTTTATCTGACACTTTTTGATTGGCTTGTTCTTTTTCTTCAGCTGGGTCCGTTTGAGAACACCAAGGCCGAGCTGAAGGGTCTGATCCCAGGCAGGACCTACCAGTTCCAGGTGTGCGCTAAGGAAATCCTGGGCCTGGGGCAGTGCAGCGACTGGAGTTCACCTATAAAAATCACAACACCCACAACAAAACTATAGGAACTTCCCCTGGCTTTCATTTTCATGCAGGCAGATTGCTGCAAACCGACACGCAAGAAAATATTCTGTTCTTTATTTATGACCAGAGCTGTAGAAACAACGCAACGGAGAGTTGTTGATGTTCCGTTTTATTTATGCTAAAATGTATTAATAATATTAATAATATTTATACAGTGCAGACACCCAGTTTATTTTTGTATCTTTTTACGGCTGTTTCATTGCTTGAACTGAGAATAAAAACAAGGTGACACAAAGTATTTTCAGTCAATCGGCCACACGCACCACCAGCGGGGTAACAAACTCAGAGTGCCTGATGCCCATGCTGAAGGACGGGGACTTGTGGAGATGCCCGTAGGTCTTCTCTGGGCTGTACGTTCCCGGACCCGGAGCAACAGAGGAGTAGCTGAGCCTCTTGGTCCGGCGCTGCATGGTGAAGGACGGCTGTCGCTGCCTGTAGACGTCCGGGTCGGTGCTGCTGTACTGCCCCGGTCCCGGTGTTTTGGAGAGATCCTCGGCTGTCCTCCGGCCAGAGAAGCTGTAGCTGGCGCTGGCAGGTTTGTGGGGGACTTGGGGACCCAGCAGACCAGGAAGAGAGTAGCTGGTGGATTTGAAACAAAGTTCTTCAGGTTGAGAGAAACCCGACGCTCGAGCTGAATGATAAGGGAAACTATTAACACTTTGTTGCTTGGAAAAATATTCCAAAGTGTTTCCTGATATTTGTCAGGAGATTACATTTAACACTCTTGGTTTGAGTCCAAGATGAATTTCTTGGTTTGGTAACTATTTGTCATTAATACCAAAACCACAATCCTCCTCTGATCAGTTCAAACTGATGTTATATGCAAGGCAGCTGTGTTATAATTGGATATAAAAACTTTTCCCAAAACAACGTGCTTACATCGTCATCAATTGTGCGTTTATTGGAATGAAACCATGTTTGAAATGAATAATGATTCATGCCAGCTGCTTGGTATTAATGGAATAACTTAAAAGCCACTTGTGACCAAACCAGAAAGAACAGAAATCTGAAAATAATCCAGCTAATGGAAAACAGAGGAGTGAGCTTTAGTGCGGTGCTGTTTGCACGCACGTTACCTCATAGCTGCCTCTGCGTTTTCCTCGTCCTGCTCTCACCTGTTTGGCGCTGGAACGGGATCCGCAGAGCGGTACCGGGTCCGCTCGGCGATCGTGTAGGACGGGGGCTTGCGGTGAGCGTTCAGAGGAGGGGCCCGCTCTGGGCTGTAGGCCCCCGGACCCGGAGTCTGGAACGGCTCATCTGTGAGCGGGAAAGCAGTGTTTAGATGAGTCACTCAACAGAGAGAAAAAACAAAACAAAAACAAACTCCGAAGCGAAAGGATTTAAAAAGAAAATATTCACACCTCTTAAAGTATTTCACATTTTGCCTCTGATGTCATTGTATCTCACTGGGATCAAATGATGTGGGGATGTTTGTGAAGTGGAAGGCAAGTTATGCCTGGTTTTCTTTTCTTTGTTTTTTTGCAAACTCTCACACACTGATAAGCTTCAATCTAAACCATTACAAGATCTTGCTGGTTCGGTGAACCTCCAGCACAGCATCGAGTGTTTTGTGAAGATTTCCCTGTATTTAGGTCTATCCTCTCATCCCCACAGCATGATGCTGCCACCACCACATTTCACTGCTTAGATAACGTCCTCAGGCTTGATCTGCAGTGTTTGTGTCTCATCACACAAAGTGTTTTGCATGAAGGCCAAAAACTTTCGTTTTAGACTCGCCTTCCTGTCTGGTGGCGGACTTGAACTTGGGCTTCTTCTTTCGTTCGTTTTTAAATAACGGCTTTCTCCTGACCACTTTCTTTTTCAGTCACAAAGGGCCGATTTGTTGTACAGCCTGACGGTTTTATGTCTTGAATTATCTCTGCAGCCGATCCAGAGTTACCAGAAGTCTCTTGTCTTTATCCAATCGCTTGAATGACACAACTTCCTATTGCTCGGCTGGTAAAAACCACTTCCTCTTTCTGTTTCTTGAGGAAAAAAAGTGATCTGTCTGATGCTTTCCCGAGTCGCAGCCTTCCTTGATTAGTTTTCACCTCTCTTCCCGGTTCGTCTGCCTCTTCCTGACATGGAGTAGGACGGTGTCTCTGTCCGACCAAACCGGGTGAGCTTGCCCCCGATGTAGTACCTCGGTCCAGGGCTGGAGTCCACAGAGATCACTGGAAAATATGAAAACGCTCCTTTCTCTCATTCTGCTGCAGTGGTTATCACTGTCATAGATGCTTTTAAAACACTGGAGCATTAAATGACAAATTTTATCATTACATTTGTTGTCAAATTTTGCTTCCTGATAGACATGCAGTCAGATTGAAGGCCCAAACTTACTGGCAGCGCTCATGCGGCCGTGGAAGGAGTACGCAGGGCTGCTGGGCTTGGTGAAGTCATGGTTGATGTATCCGACTGTAGGGGGCAGAGCGTAGCGCGCGGGGCCCGGTCCTGACAGGTGGGGTCGAGAAAAGAGGAGAGAGGTGAAAATGATGCGACTGCTTCCAGCGCGGAGCGCCGCTGCCGCTGCCGCCTCCACGCCCGGCACGCTGTGGCCCCGGCTGCATTGCTGCTGATCGTTCCCATCTGGGGCCCCTTGACTTGTTTTTCTATGGTTATGCTTTTTAACATTCTTCCTCTGTTGTTTTGGAAATGGAGTCCAAACAACGCCAGAATCTCAAATCAGAAAAGGAGCAGTGACATTGTGATGCTGTGAAAGATTTCACGGCAAAACCCAATTCGGCCCTAATACAACCCATGTGGATACCAACACACACACACACACGCACACGCACACACACACACGCACACACACACACACACACACACACACATCTATGCGTGGATATCTTTGTGGGGACTTTCCATTGACTTCCATTCATTTCTACAGCTTAAACCTTACCCTTAACCTCACCCTATCCATTGTATACCTAACCCTAACCCAAACGTAGGTCACACCTTAGTCCTAAATCTGACCCCTGACCCAAAAATAGTGTTTCCCCTTGTGGGGACCATGCTTCGGTCCCCACAAGGAGCAGTGGGGCCCCACAACGTGGCATGTGTCAGAAAAATGGTCCCCACAAGGAATTACAAACCTTGTGACCCACACACACACACACACACACCCACGCACACACACACACACACACACACACACACACACACACACACACAGGCATATAGATTTCTCCAACTGACCTCTTTCCCTAGCGGAGATTATTGGTCGTTTCCTCACCACCTCCTCCATGCTCCTCCAGCCTCGTCCTCTTTCCTTCTGGCGCTAGAAAGACGCATCCTTTCCTTTTGCTCTCTTTCGAGGCGAGTCGTGGCCTCCCATGTTGAATTATTCATGGCCCAGGAGCGGAGGAAATCCTATCTTGACCCCAGGCTCGCAAGCGTCCGCAACTTGCTCTCCACACCTTCTTTTCTCCAAGGCTCTCACAGAACAAATGGTCGCCTCCTCTGAGAGAAATATGAGGTTGACGTCCAAAGAAATGAAAGAAAAAGAGCCTTGAGGTTTTCTGCATTTTGACTCCTGACGCCCGTGTTGCACGCAGGTTAGATGAGTGATTTTATACAGTAGAGGGGGAGAAAAATGACACTTGGTTATTATTAGTTAATAAGGAAAAATATTGCATTCCAGATGCCCTCCTGGCTGTGAATCGGCTGTCATTATCCCCAAAATGGGAGCAAGTTTAACCCGTTTTCTGTTGTCAAGCTTCATCCTTCCTGCTCAAGAAAAACTATCCCCACTGCATGACACTGCCACCACCATGTTTTACTCTGCTTGTTATAATGTTAGAGTCATTTTTTTTACTTAAATTATTAGTTAGTTATTATTAACTAAGTTACATCTGAAGGAAATTGGTTGTTCTGGATTTTATTTAGAGGTGTCAGAGTAATAAAATATGACTGTCGCCTCTTTTTGTCTTTTTTTTCCCATGTAACATTTTGCTTCTTCTTCACTGTTATGTATTATACCTTTTCTTTTCTGCCTCATAAAATCACATTAAAGCACATCCAAGGTCTATTTATATTTTTGCGAGACGTAAAATTTCCATCCCCAACAGTTTAGTAAACAAAGAGCACGGCAGATGCAGAGGCTTGCAGAGAAAACATGGGAAGGAGGTTTGTTAAATTAAACTGAAAAGTCACAAATATGCCTTGCAACCCATATTGAATTATGTTTTCAATTCACCCTATTAGAGTAAAGGACTTAAACTGTAATGAAATACCTCCAGCTTCCCGTCCATGTCTGGAATTTCAGGACAGATTTCAGAGGGAGAGAGAAGCTCGGCAAACCCTTCCTCAGGCTCAGAAATACAGATCAACTAATTGATTTAACACTGCTACCGAGACAGAATTTACTTCTTTTTTGCAAGTGGCAGGACGAGATTAGTAAAAGGCGGACGTCTTCCTAGAGGTCAGGAGTCACCGTCCGTCTGAAGCCGAAGGATTCAATTGACTTGGTGTCTTGTTTCGGTGGAGAATGGGGCCTCGCACGGCCTTACAGGAGATATGCAAAGGGGATTGAAAAATGAGCTTCAGGACATGAAGAAATTAGATTCCGCGGCGGGGACTCAGCGTTTGAGAAAGGTTAAGACACTTCGTCATACAGGAGGAGAGCTGCTTATCCTCCTTTGAGCAGGTGAAGTGGTGTGAGTTTATGGTCAGGACGCCTTCTGGATGTTCCCTGTGGGAGGATTACCCTCCATTTCCCACTGGAAGAAAATCGCTGGTCACACCGAGAATGTGCAAGAGGGTCTAGGATGGATGGATGGATGGATGGATGGATGGATGGATGGATGGATGGACGGACGGTTGGATGGATGTCACTGAAAGGTTATTCCTACTAAAATTTTAACATGTTTTGTTCTTGTGACCTGCTTTTGTTTAATACTTTCATTTAACTGTAAATATTGTACTGAGTGTTCAATTTGCAGCACAGATAAATCGCTAAGAATTGACCTTTCACCTGCTGGAACATTTTTTTCACTTCAAAATATCCTGAAAGTTTAAAAACAACTTATCACAGCAGGTGGCATTCAAGGATTTCCAACACATACGAAAGAATTATGTGAGATTACCTCCCAATAAGTAAAATTATCTTATTTTGCATATTTATAAATTCAGAAGTTTATAAATAGTACATATTTGGTTAGAAGTTATAACCTAAGTTGATTTATATTTTAAAATCTTGAATGTCAACTTGTCTTTTTATTTAATAAAATTATATTTAAAAATAATAATGTCTTATTTAAGGCTTGTTTTTAGCATCGATTTGATAGTGAAAATCCCTTCGTTGTATGAATTGTAAAATGTACTGTTTCTTACAGTAATTAATAGCTCCTTTTGATTTTTGTCATAATTTCCAGGTGAATACAGACATCTTACATTTTAAATAAATGCAGAAAATATCAGTGGGAAAATAACCTATCAGATGAAAATAACAGTAATAATAACAAAAAAGGTTCCACATGGTCTTACAAATGAATCAGTTGTCAATGATAGCAGAGGAGCAACAAAACGGAGTAGCTTTTGGCAAAGACACAGGTAAGTAATGCCCTGAGAGCGAGGCCGGCGTCAAGACAACGCTTCATCCAGGCTAAAGTTGCAGGCAGCAGTAACCGAGTGGTCACAGAGGCAGTAACAAGACTCTAATGTGTCAGCAGAGGGAGATGAATCTGCTGCACGGTCGGGCACTGGCAGGAAAAACACAAGCGGCGTCTCGGGTTTCCCAGACTGACAACGACACAGCACACTGAGATGTGTTCAAAGACTCCCCGTCCGTCGACCCAAATCAGGGTCAGTGGACTGAGATGAGAAGCAGATTTGATTCATTAGGAGGATTATTGTTATTGCTCTCTCCCAAGTCTGCAGGAACCAGCAGGAGCAGACATGTTGCCTGGGTCAAATTGGGTTTGACATAAATGGTGCTGCCAAATCAAAATGATCAGTGAGTGAAGTCTCGGTGTGTCCTCATCAGAAAAAACCCGAGTCATAGTTCCGTCATAGCGCGCATGCCTCTAAAAGCAGCAAATCAATCCATCATGTCCATGTAGTTTTAGTTTTCAATTAAACAGAGAAGGAAACATTTAATTACCTTTGACACGCTGCAGGTACTGCTTACAGTCAGCAGGGGGCAGAGCTGCACCATTTAGTGACATTAGGGATTCAAAGGTGAGACAAGATTACCTCAGATCAGTTGTGTCGCTATGGAAACAGATGACAATTATGTATTTTGGGCAACAACACAATATCATCTTGAACTTTTAGTTAATGTTTACTCTCAAGGCAATGAGCTGAGCATCATCTACTAAAATAAAACAAAATAAAAAAACACAACATGATCAAATGTCTTTTATTAAGAACAGCGACTCACGTTGCTCCTAAAGCAATTCAACAAATTAATCATTCAAATTAAATATATATTTTATTTGCAAATATTTCGATTTCATACATAGAAATAACAATAAAGAATGAAGATGTACTAAATTTAGTAGTTTAAAAGCAGCTTTATGTTAGTTTTTTTTTTTAAAACAGATTTAAGCAGGAAGAAATTGAAATTAGAATGTGATGAATTGCATTGATCTGTGTTGAACTGTGTATATTTCAAGCGTTCAGTACACACACACACACACGCACATACACACGCTTGCAGTCACTCACAAAAATCCCACCACGTGTTTTTCTGTCAACATTTTTATAGAACACAGTTAGAGATTGATAACACCTTCAGTCATTGTACAGTCTTTACTGACAAAATTTAACTTAAGAATTATAAAACATAGCTTTATACTTTAAATATGCTGGTACAATTTAGTACAAAATACAAAAATAAAGGCTTTCCGCAGCCGACACAAACACCATCAGTCACATACTGGCTCTCAGAAGCAGACAAAACCTGGGCGCACCAGTCTGGCACACGTTCAACCTAACATAGCGAAGCACTCGTTAAAATACTGGATCATAATCTGTTTGTGTTTCTTTTTACATTGGGATGAGAGAGAAGGGATCGTTTGGAGAATTCGTGGATGCCGACTGGCCACTAGATGGCGCTCCAAATGCCACCACTTCAGCGGCAATCGGATTAGTTTTCATCTCTTCTGTGCACATTCAGGTCAAAATGCATGTCAAGTGTCTTTACCGCTGACCGACATCTTGATGCTACAATGTCGTTTGCGCCCATGTAGTTTCTTTCTGGCGATGTCCGTGACGAGTAAAAAACATCCCCACCGTTTTAGACGTGCTCAAATCGACTGGAAAGGATGCAGAAACGAAGCGTCTCCCTCTTTTTTTTTTCTTGTTTTTTTAGTCCCCTCTGGATTTCTTCTGGGGCAAATTGTCTTACATTTCCAATATGAGAATGCAGTCGCTTTGTTCTTTCTCTGTTTTTTTTTTCCCCCCTCATTCACACATATAGACAAAAAAAAAAAAAAAGCCCCAAAAAGAAATACAAACTGCATTCGTTCAGTTCGTCTCTGCTCGCAGGGCCGGCATGTGCTACGACTTATCCCCTTGGAGAACCTAAATTAAAGACACAGTCTGTTACAAATCAGCTTTTAGAAGATCATTTCCAGTTTGTTTGTGTTTGTGTACGCGGGACATGTGTGCACGCCCGCTCGCGGTTACGTGGAAGACGTGTGTGTTTGCTTTCTTCTCGGCATTAGCGATGCTTACCTACCTGGTTGCGAGTTTTTGGCGATTTCTGCATGTCCACCCTCCACTGGTCGTACAGCTTCATGGACATGCTGCTGCAGCCGTAGGCGTGCTTCTTCACCCAGCCGAGGAACTGCTTCAGCTCCCGCCGCAGGGTGGAGTTGGAGTCGCCGCTGGACTTTGAGTCACAGGACATCAGTCGCTCTAAGGCCCGGGGAATCGGGGGAGGAGAGGAGATCGAGAAAGGATTTGGAGATTAAATGTTGAGAAACATCTTTTCTTTTTTTTTCTTTTTTTTTTTATTTGCCCGTACTGAGCCATTTTTCCGTTTATTTTTTTAAAGCAAGTCAAAAAAAGAGTGATCTTTTTTTCAGTGTGGTGAAATTTTGCAGGGATGAAAAGGTTTTTAAAACACTAAATGGAGAGTTTTCTCCAGGTGTACATTGTTTATACGATGTTCTACAAATTTACATTCTTGGGTAATACTGGCCTATGGCGCCATTTTTATGTAAAATTATCCGCCGACGACAATCTCACACCCGTCCAAGCCAACATCACCACAGGATAATGTTCATATTACCTTCTGCTAATGACAGACACAGTGAGATGATCATGTCCTGTCAGCTCCATCTCTAGATTATATACTCCAGAATTTCATCCACTTCTTGTCAGATCCTCCTGCAGGCTTGTTGTCCTGTCAACTCTCTAATGTCACTAAGCGACGATTTAAATCTGCCCAACCGGTTGCTCTTCTCATACTATCAATAAAAACTGGGAAACATATTTAATTTAGAATATGTTTCACAAAAGCTTGCAATCGGAATGTGATTGTTTGTTTCATTGCCGTGACAATTCCACCCGTCTGCACCGAGTCGGCGAAAACGTCCCGGATCCCACAAGCTTTACTTGCGGTAAATTATCCACAAAGTCAAAAGAATTTGTCGTAATGAAGTAAGTGCAGTAAAGTGCAGGCCTAGATTTAAAAAAAGATTTCACTGCGTTGTAAAGAGTTGCATGGGAAGGGCAGCAGGCCCAACGGGAGCAACAACTAAAGACGAAAACAACAAGAACTTATTTCTCCCGCTAACAGAGGACCTTTTTGTCTCCTCGCGCTGTAATAAATACATTCTGAGTCTTCCCCCGAAGAAACCCTTGCAGAAAAATGTGAGTTTTTATGGACAGGGTTTTGTTTTCATAACTGTGGTCTTTTTTGTGGCCAGTTTATGATAACATTTTATACAGCAGTTACTGTATTCCTGAGTCTGGAGCGACCTAACTGGATCCAGGATGGCAAACAGCACAAGTGCTCAAGCATTTCTGACAGTTTTCATCTCTTCTTTGCCAGAAAATGATTCTTTTGTTAAAATGTAGTAAGTAGGTCTGTTTCTTGTCATTTCCTGACTAGCTCAAACTATATTGGATAAATAAATATGACAAAATAATCAAAAGGAAAACAGACTGGAAGACTGAAAGTGCAATTATCTGCTTCTCTGCCGCAGAGAGCCGCCGGGCGCTCAGTACACTGTGATATCAAAAATTGCTTCTATATGGACCAAAATGATCCCAAACTCGAGATCAAGAATGGAAAAGCTCTTGTGAGGAGACCCCTGACAGGGCGAACGTGTGTGTGCGTCTGTGTATGTGATCGTTCTCACCACTGTGGGGTGTGGAAGCAGCTGTGGGGTGGCTCCACTCGCTCCAGATCCCAGCTTTGCGAGAGCCGTAGATTCCCACAGGGTTACACCGAACCTGTGGAAAATACGACGCAAATTAACAACGGCCGATCGCTAAACCTTTAATGACTCTCGTAAGTCTACACACCCCTGTTAAAATCCAGTTTTTTGTTTCCTTTTTTTTTTCCCCTACGTGAAAAGCTGAGACCATGATAAATCTCTTTTTTTTTTTTTTTGTTCCATCGTTGATGTCACGTAGATGCGCTTTCGCGTGCAAATACAGTTTCACTGGTTTGTATTTCCTGTAATGGAAAACAAACAAACCAGCGAAAGGGGAAAAAAAACATAAATCAGATCTTTTGAATTAATTTCACAATTTAGTTCTCCCTTCGGTCATGGAGAATCTGTTGAAGCTGAAATAAAAGTTCAGCTCCACAAAAAATATGGAGCTTTGGGTATTATTCTTTGTTGAAAAAAAAATCCTTCTTGGAAACAAATTGGGTATAATCTGTCCAGTCAGATTATTCTGCCCTTGACTTTTGCTTGGAGTCTTTTATTGGATGACTGATGTTTGAAAAAAAAAAAGACATATTGGCAATTTAACATTTTAATTACATGTAATATGGCGGTTTCAGCGGTTTCAGAAGTGAGTGAAGTCAGGATTGCAGACTTCACTCCACAAATTCTGTTACACTCTAAGGGTGAACTTTGACCTCTTAGAGGATAAAGTTGAGTCCCTAAAAATGAATATGGGCCACTTTCTCCGTCCTGAGACTGCCTCTAATATGACAAGCCTCGTTTTTCTAGAGAGAAAGATGCCGTCCCACAGTATCATACTGCCTTCACCACGCTTTAAATGCGTTTTGCCAAAGGCAGAGAAGATTTTGTTTGGCAACTTCCAATCAAATGTTGTAAATGTTAAAGGGAAGCCAAGAGGCTTTTCCTACAGTGTAAGATTTAATGCCAAAAACCATCATTGTTACAACAATAAAAATGCAAACAAAAATTTTAATACCTTTTCTACACCAAGAAACCAAATTCAAAAGTTTCCAAAGGACAGAAACAGGACTGACATCGTCTAAAATAAGATGACAGCATCAAATATGAATGTTTTTGTCAAAGTGTACAAAATTGTGAGCAGCTACCAACAACGGCAACGTTTTGACTCAAATTGTGAAAATGCTTGGTGCAAAAGAAAGATATTTATTTATTTAGCATCACAGTGAGTCCAATCGCTCGTCCACATCAGCAAGGAAACAACTTCACCTGGAGGAAATTACAATTTCGTGACTGTGAACCAGAGTCCAGATATAAATCTGACGGGACATGTGTGGGATTGAAGAGAGAAACGGACGGATTTGAAGAACTTTTGCAAACTGGAGTGGGAAAGTTTTACCTTTCGCATTTATCGATTGGTTTAGTCGCCAAAACCAGGAGCTTTACCAGGGATGTGTAGAGTTTCGTTCACACTTGGCCACAAGCACATTGCTCCAAACTCACCATACCTGCACAAAATACACGGTTCCGGGTCTCAGCCCAGCCAGCCTGCACGACGTCTGATTCCCGACATCATTCATCACCTGGGCAGCGGAGGAAACGCACAAACACAGAGGAGCTGAGCGCTGGAGGTCCGACCACAGTATTAAATACCAATGGGCAAAAACTGAAGCACGAGGCAGAATCAAGACGCAGAAAACACAACCGCAAACCAAAACATGCATGTGCACCACATTGTTTAGTGGCTCCTGATCAGCATGTTTATGAAAGTATTTTAACGTAACCGTGCCTGCTGGCTAAAATCTGTTCCCTATTATTTATTACAGAGTCGGATACTCCAACACACACACGCACGCACACACGCACACACACACACACACACACACACAGGTACTCACACAAACAAGAACTGAAGACAGGGAAATACTTTAAATGGGAGGAGAAGGAGGCGCACACACACATGCTGCAGTTAATAATCTGGCCTAATAATCCCCCTCTTTCTCTCTGACATCCTGTCTGTAAACACTTGTTAAGGAGGACTCCAACAGAAAGCAGAACATGTAAATTACAGGCATTGGAGAGCTAATGATGTGATGCACAGGCGGCCAACTGAGGCAGACGTTACAGCTGAGCGTCTTTGCAGCCATATTGAAGACATTAACAGCTGAGACGTATCCCCTCCGTTCCCCAGCATGACCTCATGATTAGGGCCGCTTCAGAGGCGCTTTGTTTCCACCATCAGCCCTTCAAGCCACTTGGATCCGGGCCTCCCCTCCCGCCTCCTTCGTATCAGTGTCACCCCGACGCCGCACCGCGCCTCTCCACTCCTCCGCCTCCTTTTTTTTTTTTTTTCTTTTTGCTTCTTAACATTTCCACTTTACAGGTACCGACTTGCTTATATTACAGTGGTGTAATTCCTCCCTAATTACAGGAGAATCTTCCCTCCTATCCTGGGGAAAATGATTTCTCTACAAAACCGTCCGCATCAAAAAGAGCGCGCCGCTGCGTTTCTGTTTGGGCCTGTTTACGCACATTTTACAGCATTTTTAAAACAACAATGCTGCTATTTCTACAAAAGAGGCCTCAAGCACTTTAGGTCGTGCAGTGTATGTGAAAAGGATGCCCTTTAGTATTTTGGAATGAAGGCATAAATAAATATGTAGGACTATTTTTTTTAATTGAAAATAAACCTGGGGAAAATTTTTATCCATCCAATTATTTTCTAACGCCATTGTCCCTCGTGGGGTCGGGAGGCGGGCTCACCCTGGATAGGGCGGCAGCATTTAATTTTATGTAATTTCCATAATACAGCAGAGATTGCCAGAGGTTAAGGATTAGCTGGAGATACTTCATACAAAATATATTACATTTAGTTTGATCAACTTGCCTTACTGTACAATCTTTCTTTTTTTTTTTTCTGTGTGCCTTTAAATTCCTGTTTGCACACCTGCATTTCAAAAATGTACGTGGATATTTCTATTCTATTCTATTCTATTCTATTCTATTCTATTCTACTGAGTACAAAACACTGTAAGGAGTTTAAAACTGACTATCATTTGGTGATGCTTTGCATCTTCCTTGACGTTTTACGTTAATTTGACCTTTTTATGTTGTAACTCTAAACACGACATCACTGACAGTTATTCTGGTTTCAACAGTTTTCACAATCTGTCATATATCACATGTGTTCAATTAAAACTACATGAGATTTGTAGTGAGTTTTGAATTCACTCCAATACATCTGCCATTAAAGACATCAGAGTCTTTAATTGCTAACATGGAGAGAACTTGCAAGCATGTTACAAAATTAATACAATATAAGATAATAAGTCTTATAAGACCTAAGTCTTATGTTTATGCACCCAAAAGGAATCTTTATAGTGTGTATAATATTAAATTGACAAGAATAATTTTAAAACAATACAAATACAGGCCTATTCTGATAATACTCACTGCTCTAAAATAAGACAAAACAGAATGTAATTTGGTGCCTTTTGAATGCAACTTTCTTTTTACATGTATGAAAATGTGGGATATTCTCTACCTTCCAGTCTTGACTCTCCTCCAGCCGGTAGCGGATCTGGTATTTAGCCTTAAACAGGAAGTCTTTGAGAGCCGGCGGCGCCTCCCAGCGAACGCTGAGCTGGTCCTCCAGCTGGCCCAAGCGGCTGACGGTCACACCTGACGGAGGGTCTGTGGTCACTGCCAGGAGAGAAAATGGAGAGTAACATAAATATTCTTTCAGCATCTAAAAAGAAAAATGATGGTGAAGAGAGCTGAGAAGGCCATTGGAGAATCCCTACGATCTGACCAGGATCTGGTTACAGCTGCTGCAGAAACAGACCTTAAAGTGTGTGTGCGGGTGTGTGTGCGGGTGTGTGTGTGTGGGGCTGTGTGTGTATATTGTGCAGTTGGATTCTCACAAAACCAGCAGGTCTTTGTATGTGAATTGAGAAATTAAAAGGTTATTACAATACAATGCTCAAAGTATGAGTTAATCTGACAACAAAACAATTTTATATTGTGTTAAATGAATATGTTGGTGGGACATTTTTAAGGTATCCAAGAAAGATTTACTCTTTTTCTGAAGATTAATGAGACCCAAAAATGTTTTGTCTCATAAAAATAATTCTCATTTTTCTCCCCCTGAAACCTTGAATATTATAAAGAATAACTTTTAATCATGAAGACTGTTCTAATGCACAGCCCATAGGCTGCCTGCACAACAGACAACTACTTCAATTTAAATGTGCAAAGTAGCTCAAAGTTGTTCCCGTCTATTTTATTTTATTTTTTCCCCCCCCAAAACGTTACATTTACATCAGACGGTTACTCTGACAGAACATGCTCCCTACCTGGTACTTGTTTCACTCAGGATGATCATTGAGGGGACACTGCCTCCAACCTCAATTTCCTGTGTAACTATTCATTGGTTTCCGTGTAAATAACTTCTTAATGCGAACGTGACAAAGGTTCAAAAATTAAAAAGCGACTGTTTACATGGTTTGTTTGAGATCGGAGGTGGTTCTCGCCTCGGTTACAACCTCCAGAAAACGAGACAGTAATTGAAGTAGATAAGAGAGGCAGCTACTGCAGGTAAGACATTGCCAAAACCTTGCAAATTTCGTGCAAGAGTATATGCAGATGCTTGAGACATGACACACTGGAGATGAATCAGTGTTTGTATATGTTGTGTCACCCCGCAACACGTCATCATTTCCAAGTGATACGTGTACAAGTTTCCTCTAGCTCTCTATCTCCCAACGACTGAGGAATGCGGGAAACCCGTAGGAGTTTCCACCTCGCCTTCAGGACTGATTGGACCCGACTGTAGGTGTGAGTGACTCACACCAGCTCGGCTCAGGTGTGGTTTCCTAATGACCTGCTTTTGCCGTGGAAGACGCTCGAATGAAAGCAAAGGCTGGGTAAACGAGACATGAGAGAAAACCCAAACACAGCGCTCGCTCACACGAATCGAGAAAACGCCCACTCCCAGGATGCCCCTCTGTTTCTATGCGGGGCCCGGCCCAGCCCTCGAGGCGTGTAAACAGGTGTGTGCTTGCATACATTAATAAGAACAACAGGATTAACGTTTGATGGACGCTCGATTCCCTGCCTCTGGCAAGTCCGGCCCAGAAACTTTGTATTCTTTCAGGACGTTTTCCCAGAAAAGTTCAGAGTGTGCCAGCAGTGAACAAAGTGAGGAATTCCAAGCTTATCAGGTTGTATTATTTCAGGTCCAAGACTTAAAGCCTCAAAGCCCGGGTTGCTCAGGCCTCGGGGTCTGCAGCTGCCTTGGAGACAGGATTAGGTTCGAGGATCAGCATGGAACATTCCATCAGTCTGCATGCGTGTGTGTGTGTGTGTGTGTGTGTGAGCGCACGCGAGTGTTTCTCTGTGTTTATGTCCACCAAGCATGAGTAAAGAGAAAATGAGCTCGTCAGACGAGACGCCGGCTTTGAATCGAGTTCAAAGCGGGCGCGAAACAAAAGTCATCTTCGGGCGCTTTACAACCAGACGAGCCCGAGAGTCAAAACAAAAAGCATGAACGTCCAGGTCAGAGTGAACGCCTGGCAGGGCGAGAGCATTTGATCCTGTTACATGCTCTTTAGCTCCTTTAAGCTCAGCAACTGACCACAGAACATAGCTTTAAAAGGGAATGCAACTCACTTCCCATCAGTATGAAGTCAGAGGAAAACTTTGCTGTGACACTGCAGCCATGGAGACTCGTTTAACGCTCCGTTTTATGCTAGCACGAAATCAGATTACAATGTGATGTAATGTGACCCAACATATAGTGGAAAATCGGGAGCGGTTAGATTTGTTTGCCTTTCTTACCACTCGTATAAACTTAAGGGTATTATTTTGGTATCGATTTCTAAAAAATAATTTTATGGCGACCTGATCATATTTATGTTTAAAATATTTTAGTTAGTTTTTTTTTTTTTTTTCCAAGCAAAAAAGAGCTGATGAATTATAAACAAATGGGATGCCTTCAGTTGTTCACCCTTCATAAAGTTACAATTTACAGAAGCATAATCTAACACTGAAAAACATTTTCTTAAATCCATCCTTTAAGTTAATTACATCTATTTAATCCTGTGTTAAAAAACGTTTTACAAAAATGCCACAATGGCACATTTCCCTGTTTAAGCACTTAACTTTTTTTTAGTTGAACAGGATGTCCAGGATATTAAATAGGATGTTTTTTTTTTGTTCCCCTTTGGTATAAATATGGCCATTCTGTCTATAATTATTCAGACGGAAGAAAATGACGTTCAACTAAGTCAAGCATGTGTCAGGAAATGGCCACAAACCTAAAATGTCCCACATTATTGCTATTGTCAGAGCAATAACTAAAATATCATCGTGAATCGCCAATCAATTAGAGATGTTTGATCACTGATCAGTAGGTTTAAAGCTGGATTCATTTTTTTTGCCCCCTGAATGTTAAATCCATGAATCTACCATCGTGCAAAAGTATCAACCCAACACCACTTATGCTAATTCATTTTTTTTTTTTTGTGGATTTCGTCAGGTGTGTCATAAACTCCCTACCTTTCACACTAAATGTAAAAAAAAAAAAAGACTATTTTTTTTTAAATATCAAAAGAATAAGTTCCGCAGGTTCATTTAGTTTTTTGTTTTATTTTAATTTCCAAAGCTAGAATCGTTCCGACCACTTTGAACCACTGCTGTTCGACACGCCATCAGGATCAGACATCATTTCTAGTACAAGTAAAAGCCGTTCTTGAGCGTCCCCCGCAGTGGCACCGCCACTTAGCGTTTTTGGATATTGCATAAGTTGATGAAACACATCAAGAAGGTGCTCTTAAGAGCCTTGCATAACGCGGAGCCGTCAGGTTTCCCGGCAGTTAAAAGACAAATGAGAACACTCACTCACATTCCTCTGAATGTCTGCCGAAAGAAAAAAAAAAAAGCCCTTTAGGCAAACTACATTATTCCACATCTTTCAATCGTACAATTATGTTAAGAGCTACATTAAGTTATAACAACCTTTTCGCTCTCAGGTTTGTCAAGTTAACCGCTTAGGCGAGACGAGGTTAAAGGGTGAAAACTGACAAGGAGCTAACCTGGCTCCATTCAAATCGCTGCAGTCTTATTAACAAATAACGAGAAAATAACATTACAGCGTATCTGCACCTCGGATTTTGTAACGGTTTCAAACATGAGGAGGTTTTAGATTGCTTGGAGCCGTGACGCTATTTAGCACCGTTTACAATCTTATGGCTAAGGAACAACAAGGTACTCCTGCTTAGACAATCAACTTTAATCATTCACCTAATTTAATTAAGATTTACCAGGTAATTAAGATGAGTGATTAAATTCACCCAGAGGAAAAAATATGCTATTCCACAAAAGATCAAGGATTTATTTGAGTACCATCTGTAGTGAGGACAGGCAGCAAGATATTGTTCACTTTTTTAAAGCTTGTCTGCTATCTAGGGTGTAAGGCGAGACAGCACAAAGACAACAGCGGACAAAGCAAGAGGGTCAATGTGTGCCGCTTCTCTCACTCACCCACATCTAGGATGTCAAGGATGATGACATCGGAGGTCGCTCGGCCCAGCCGGTTGGAGGCCTCCACCCAGATCTCATACGGCGTGAAGAGGTGCAGGTCCTGCGTGATGCTGCAGGAGTACGGCTGCGTGTGGCTGTAATCCTCACACTCCTTCTCGGTGCCGTACCATCTAAGTGGGGAGTAACGATACGGGCTTTTTTGTTGTTGTTTTTTTTCCTGTCAGCTGAGACTTTAAGAAGTTGATTTGAGACTTTTCTTTGAATGTAGGTTGCAGTTTTCAGGCGTGATGCCATGTGACTTTTTCCGTCATTGGTGTGTCTCTTTACCTGAGTTTGTACTTTAGCTTGTACAGCGTGCTGATATTTGTCTCTCCTTTTCCCCCGGGGGCCCAGCTGCACGTCAGGTCTTTGGTGTTCCGGGACCAGCAGGTCAGATTGACTGGTTTCTCTGGAGGCACTGGGGCAGAACGAGGCGTGGCGAGAGCGGCGGGTTGAAGACAGGAAGCGGCGAACATGTAGGTGAGAAAAGGAGATGAAACAGAGAATAAACAAGTCAGCGAAGAGGCAACGTTAACTCCCGTCTTTCCTGCATTTTCCAAAGTTATCGTTGGACATTTTTATCGTCTTTCTTAATTAGTGTGTGTGTGGATGTGTGCGCACTGTCCAAATCAGACTTATGGTCACCATCTCCGAGGAACACAGAGTACACGGAGAACCAGTGTCACTCAGAAATTATGATATCAGCTTCATCTCTGTTAACGTGTTTGAGAAAAAGCCGGTGGATATCTCTCCGTGGTCTGAGCTGTGTGAGTTCAACATCGCTCTTCATCTCCTCCTCGGTGAAAACCGTGAGCAAAGGAAGGACGACGTGGACCACAGTTTACTACATCCACAGATCACGCAGCAAAAATAACCACCAGCTGTAGTGACTGAAAATGTTTAAGTCTTATTTGTCTTATTCAGCACAGACTCTGCTCAGTTTGATATTCTGAATTTTTGCTGCTTTGATCATGTGGTGATTTATTTTTTATTTACAATGAAACACAATAAAAACAAGTTTTCCTTCCCTGAAAAGGTGTGTCCTTCAAAACACCGTACATTAAAAAAGGTGATTTTAAAGACCTTTTTTAATGTCTTTAATGAGAATCGGCAAAGAGAGAAGTCACACGATCGCTTACAAATTAAGGATTTCTGAAGACATTAGAAACTATTTAAGAAATGTTTAAATACATGCATGTTAATGACAATGAAACAAAACTTCTGAGTAAATTTGCCTTTTCTTATGCATAAATATGTATTTTAAGTATGTGTATCAACGTTTCTCTTACAAGTGACATATTTAGCTAAATTATAGAGATAAATATTCATAAAACTGCCAAAATGACATATATAATTTAACTGAAACTAGATTTAGAATATTTCATTAAGACTTTATGCTGCACCTCACTTGAGGGGGAAATATGAGGGATTATGATCAATGACTAAACCAAACCTTGTATTGGTAGGAATTAATTTAATGTCATTTATATCCAGTAGTAGTGCATTATAAAGTATTACACTAAATCCTTGTTCCTAGGGTACAAAGTTGCATATGTGGCCAAAATATCAGATGGGTTTTGTAAGTGATCTGCAGCTCAACAAGTAACGAGTCTAGAATTACTAAATGATTTCAAAACAGTAGTGGCTACTTGTCTTAAAGTCAACTGAGCAACAGGAGAAATTTCTCATTTTCCCATTTTTGTGAAGCAAAGACATCCCTCCCTGCGCTCCGTGGATTTTCTTATACCATTAAAATTATCATCACTCAACTACCTGGGTCCTCCGCATTCATCCTCGCCACCAACTACTGCACTTCATGACACTTTGAGCTAAAATGTTGCTTGCACATTAGACCTCCTAAGAGGCGAGGTTATATTTATGAGAAAATGAGGTGAAGTGCAGGACTTGCTCATACAAGTGCAAAAGTACAAGTGGTTTTCTTCGTCTGTAAATTGTCAAGCCTTTGTAGCGGCAGTGGACCACACAGACGGCCAAAGCATCACTGAGGCCTCTCACTGGGTCTAAAGGTAGTCATAAAAAGCATAAAATTTAACTTCAACTGCGCAGGGACACTTAAAGATCTACCCACTACTTCCTCGCTCTCCCTTTTCCTCCCATTTCCTCTTCATTCCCCTCATCTCTGCATTTTCTTAGAAATCTGCTGTGGATACGACGAAGCATTTTTTTTAAAAAAATAAGAAAAAAAAACCAAACAGATGTAGACACAACTGTTCAAATGTTACACGTCTTAAAACTTCGACTTACTCCCAACATAGAGACAGGAGCCGGCTAATATGTGGCCCTTGTGATTGTGGCAGACGAGGTTGTCGCCAGAGGTTTGCCTGGAGGCGTTGAGCCCGGCCAGGGTCACGCTCAGGTTGGTCGGGCTCAGCACTCGATAGAGGGAGCTGGGAAGCTGATGACCATTCAGCGTCCAGAAAAGAGAGTTGGCGTGGACCCCGAGTTCAGGGTGGACCCAGCAGCTGGCAGTCAGGTTGGACCCCATGCGAAGCACAGGGTCCTGGGGGTAAACGATTGCTACATCTGCAAGAGAGAAGCCAGTTGATGGTATTAGTGTATGTTAGGCGGAAAACAGGTGATTGTGTTGGAGAGATAGAAGAACAGGCTTTGGACTTAATATGGAGTAATACAGAGCTAAAGATTTTTAAAAAATCCTATGACACACTGGCTCTACTTAACTTTATCTCTGTGGAGCCAATTTGTTATAATAAACCTTCACTCAGAGAATGTCCTTGGAAACCTTTATGTATATTTTTTTGCTATTTAAAGTTTACAAATCCTTTGTTTAGCTCAGAAAAAACATAAGTTGAATTTTAGGCCAAATTTTACATAAACCGACATTTGAATTTTCCTCCCGACTTTTCAGCAACGTGAACACAAAAAAAGCAAATTGGTCTCCAGAAACACAGCACTGTGGGAATCTAGTTTTCTTTTTTGTCTTTTATTACGTGCTTGACACAATGCTTGATGCCCAGGTGGTGGCAGTAATGAGCCTTTGAGTTGTTGTTGTTAAAAGTAGAAAAAGTAGTAGTTTTCCCCAGCTTGAATTACTTGAGTAGTTTGATGCCACCAGCAGCTAAGTGTAGCTTAAAGGGAGCCCATTTCTAAATCACAGCTTTTTAGACTTTGGTTTCCAACAAACCGTCCAAAGAAACCGTTCGGCCTTAAATCCCTTCAATCGATTCTTGTAAGGCTGAGCCAGAAAGTCGGTCACATGGTCAGCAGGTTTCGTGTCTTTAACCTTTTCACTTTCTCAGCTGCTGCGTTGCAGGGGTCCAGTTTTTACAGTTTCCAGTGGAAATTGTGGAAACCTTCAATGATGTCAGACTTACGTCAATGGAAGATACCTGGATATGCTGATGAGGCCACTAGCTGACCAACCTGACAGAGGGAGGGTCATAATGAACACGATGTGGGTGTGCAGAGACCGAGGCCAGGCATCACAGCTGCAACAAGACTTGATTTTTAAAGATGTGAGTAAATGCGAGGCAGGTAAACAGGGAAGTGAGAGACTGCTGTGTTTTTGACTGCAATGTCTCTGAATTCAACTGGATTTTCTGCTAATACATTTCCACTTATGTGACAAAAAAGAAGTGACTCTGATTTGCACACATTATATCTTGGATCTGTGAATCAACTGAGCTAAGACCTTTTGTGAAATGGTGGATCCAGTAGTGGCCACACTGATTTCTTTGCCAGTCTTGAAGTCGTCTAATACGTAGTTTGCTTCCAGCAAAATAAATTACTTCTTACTTGCGCTGTTTTTTTGTTTTTTTTTTCTGGTCAGGACACCCATAATCCAGCATGTTATGATTTTTTAAGTAGGCTTAATATATCACTCATCTACTATTAATGGTGTTTAAGGCATAGAGGAAATGGTGTTATAATGGACATAATGACACCATCTTCCTCTTAAATAAGTCTATGACTCATTTAATTTTCAGTCTTGGTTATGTCTCATTAGGCTAACGCATACCTCCTCCGGAGGGAAGTGACTAAATCCCAAACCTTTAAACAACCCAAAACGCGACTGCTGCTGTTCATTAAAGCAAGATTCCATCTTTGCTCACCATGCTTCTCAGTGTCTATTAAAATAAACCAATTTAAAGTAAATTGTAAATTTCAGGCTCACTCGTCTTCAGGCCATTTACACCAAATGACGTAGTCAAGGCAATGATGGGAACACTTGGGCGCTTTACCAAGCCTAGCAAAGTCTTTATAAGTTGGTTCTACTTTCGCACTCAAGGTTTGGTTACAGAAACTAGCAGAGGGAGTCCAGCCCCTAAAACACTAAAAGATCTAGACTGCGGCGTTAAACTTACTAGCAGAAGTTTAACTGTGATGGGACCGCGCTTATCTAACGCAACCCAGGACCTTTCAGGTTCTGCTGTCGCAGACACACGGGCAAGTCCTGATCATCGAGAGTCCGGTCATCTGTTTTACGGTTCTGTTAGTGATTTTTGCTCCTCTTATTGACTGCAGATGATCGTGGCCTGCAGAGAAAGTTTGCACAGTTGCCTCCAATACCAATAACACTTTGTCCACACCTCCTGTGTGTCACTTTCAGACTAACTTCCAGCTGAAAGGCAATTAAAGATGGTCTTACTATCCACTGGAAATTGCCTGCAGAAATGCGTTTTCTTTTTTTTTTTTCAATAACAAACCCTAAAATCACCATTCTATTGTTCTTAATGAACATCTTTTCTTCAGACTGATGTAAAGGAAAAAAAAAAAACATATATAGAAATACACATGTAAACCTTATTCAAACTTTGGTCTTACATTGTACTCATCAAGAAAGTTGACAGGAGATTTTGAAAATATGCCTTGATAATCATGTGTTATTAAAACATTGGAAGATTGACACCTGAACACCAACTATAAGGTCCTAAAAAATGCAAACATTTAAAAAAAAAATTAAAAAATAAGCAATGCTCAGCCTGGTGGGAGCACAAGTACAGCCTGGTGGCCCGCCAGGCTTATGATACACTTGGGTAAACCCTGGTGTAAAGTGACGAGACTTAGTCTTATTTTAGTATATTCTGAATCTACCTTTTTGCCTCTAGTGGCCTTTTTTTTTTTTGGAAAGTGCTAAGACAGGAAAGTAGGTAAAGAGAAAGAGGGAAGACATGCAGCAAAGGTCAGCAGGCTGGAAATTGAACCTGCGACGGCCACATCAAGGAGTAAGGCCTCCTTATGTGTGTTGTGTCTAACCCCTGCGCCACCGCAGCACCCTGAAGCTAGCTGTACACATAGCATTTTAACATTTAACGTCAAATTACTCTTTGTACAGAACTGTTCAAAAAGCTGCAGGAGGAAGGAATCCTAATACGCACAAAAAGTTAACTATTTTGTGCCAAAACATATGAATTAATTATTTTTTATTACTATTAGTTTCACATTTAAAGCTCAAAAATCGAGATCCCACATTCTAATCGCACTTAAAATAAAAAAGCTTTTGATGAGCTTTTTTATTTTAAAAAGCTGATTAAAGGAAGGATCAAGGAGAAAAGATGAGAAGAGAAAGGATTTTATTTTCTAAAGCAGCAAGATTCAAACAACAACAACAAAAAGTTCCTAAACAATGTAGAAACCAATACGAGTGCATCTGAGAGGCTTTCTATGAGGAAATGACTGAGCAGCTTGCAAGCGAGAGTGTCAACACTGTGTCAGACCTCTACAAAATCTGTGCCCGAGGCCACGTCTATTCAGCAGCCAGCCACCTTACGCTGACAGACATTGTGTGGTCTTTTATGGCGGAGCCGCCTTTGAAGACACCAGCTCATCTGTATCTCCGCTCCTCTGTTAATATCACCGCCGCCTCTCGAGGCCTTCGACACGACACTTCCATACATGCGCGCTCGCACACGAACACAAACGAGCCGACGCAAAGGGGCTGTTTGTCTTTGTCACTGGATACAGTGGACCAAAAGGCGGCCATGATTAGCCAGTAATACCCCGCTCCAGCTGAATAACAATCGGTGTTTATGTATTCCAGGCGCTGAGGACGGGACATTGCCCCGGAGCGGGGTGTGAAGCCCTCTGACGCCCCTTTCCTTCACAGTTCAAACACTGCAAAGCGAGACACAATTACTGCTGTTTATTGTCTCTCCCTGACACGTTCAGTGGAGGAAATGGCTTGGAAGAAATGATTTGTTTGGAGAGACGGAAGCTCTCATCACGCCCGAGGATGAGTCCAACATCGTGATAATGGCCAATGGAACTCAGGCTGAGAAATGAGAAAAGGCCTTTGCTTTTGTTCCACGACTGCCAACTGCATTACAAGTCCCAAGTGGCCAGATTCTAGTCTGCGGTGGTCTTCAAAGGTACGTCACATTCGCTGTTCCCACCAATAAAGCAACAATCCTGCACTCGTCTATCCAACAGCTGAAAGGGAGCTTTCTTCTGGGCTCGACAGCCGATGCACATGAGGCGTTTGGAGATTTTTGAGGAAGTCACGCAACATTTGGTAACAATGAGCCATGCAACATTGTCTGCGAAGAGGCTGAGGAAGGAGCAGCAGAGCTGATTTCTTCTTGATTTACAGAATCATATAACCGTGTTTATTTCTAACCTGAGGCGAAAGAAATTTACAAAATGTGACGTATTTCGGCTACATAATTGCTTTGAGACCATTTTTTTCCCCCCTTTCTGAGAATCTCATAAGATAGACTCAAATAATGCCTAAAATGGAAGAAGAGTGACAAATAACTTCAGTCTGTTGGACTCAGAAAGGTGCAGCTTGCATGTGCATATGAGCTCTTTTACTCTGATGCCTCTAAATAAAATGCAGTGCACTTAGCTGTCTTTAGTTACCTGATCAGTAAGTAGAGTCCACATAATGCTGAAGAATGAGGAACACAGTGATAGAAACCCAGTTTGATGCTGCAGGTAACTTGAGACCAAGCGCATTTCAGCTTTATAATGACCTAGTCAAAGTTCAAATAGAATTGTGAATTTTTCGATTGGACTTAATTACTTCTCACCGTTTCTTTTTTTATTTATTCTCTATGAGCGTTGGAAGAAATTGACAATCTGCAAAGCATTAATTCGGGGAGCTAAATAACAATTTCTTTTTGTTGAACAGGAAAAACTTTGCGTTGGTTTAGATCCCAATAAAATCCACTGAAGCTGGTGCTTTCAAGGCTTAGGCAGAGCGATTACTTTTGCGAGGCACTGTGATAATTGCGTTATTTGTTCGTCGGCCCTGGGATGCAATAAAACATTTAAACAACTTAATTCTAGTAGCAGATTGTGTGAAGGGGCTTCACTGCCCTTTATAACAGTGTTAAACCCTAACGACCATTTACGTTGAATAAGCAGAATGAAAGGTTACATTCATTGCTCGCTATTCCCTTTAAAGCCCCCAATCCTTCGTTTTATTGTGCCTTTTAAAAAAAGGATGAGGGGCTGAAGAGCTGCTGTTTGCTAGTGAGCTCACCATTAAAGCTAATCCAGCCTCTTAGCGGCTGAGCCGGACATAACTGTGATTTATTTACATTATTGTGCATTAAGCTGGCGCTCCCGCATTCTCCAAAACCCCGAGCAAGTGATGTCACCGCTTTGTTGCGGTCCGTAAAGCCCCCATGCTCGCCATGTGCTAAACGAATTATGGCCTGACTTGTTGAAATCCAGCCTCCCTGGAGGGGAGGCTCTCTCCCCGCCTGGGATACAAGCAACGCAACTGCAGCAGGAGGACATCAATAATCTTGGCTGTCAGACAGACAAAATGGCATTTGTCCCCATACCTCACCTCCCAAATGTATCCACAAATCAAACGGAGCGCAGTCAGGAAGGGTCCCGAGTAGGCCTGGGAGGATTAATTTAAGAAGTCGTTTTGAAAGTTGCAACCTCTACAGCTCTAAAGTGTTCAGCCGAATGGTTTAAAGCTTTTTCTTTCGATGGGACATTAAGTGAAACTGCCTGGGTGACGAGAGTTTTCTCCAGAGCGTTGGGCCTAGATCAGCCTGTTGCTGCAAACTGTTGGTCAGCTGGCTGAAAGGAGGATGCTGCGACATCCTGGCTTTTTCCTTCCAGTATGGAGCAAAAAGCACAAGGTGTTGTGGTGTGGCAGCTGAACGTGCATCAAGATCAAAATTCTAATGAACGCCAAATATGACTGAATATTCATCATTACTCTGAGTAATGATGAATATTTGGACATGCACCTGCTGCCTTGATATGCCGTTACGAGTCATTTTATCTACAGTGTCGGTGTTGAATCTTTACTGTTTTTCCCTCAGGTCAATTTAGTCCCTGAAAACTGTAAAACTCATCGAAAGAATCTGAAAGCCTCAATGATAAGTAGATACAACTTAATAATCTTTGGACAAGATAGTAAAAAAAAATAATAATAAAATAAAGAAAAAAAAAAAAAAAAAAAAGCTTTATATCTTTCCAGCAATGAGTCTACAGATATATTTTTATGACTTAAGAGAGCGTTATTTATGCATTTATCATCATTTTTATTCAACCAAGAAGTTCATTTCTAATAGTAATTGAGATGAACATTTCTGAAAAAAAGTGTAAAAGGAAGATCGGTTTTAAAATGTATATAATAATTTGTTTTTATTTACATTTTGTACATAAAAAAGGAGTTCAACAATCATTTACATCCTTCTTATTCACTATCACACCAGTTGAACTCTTCTTATAGCTGCAGCTTTTTGCAGGCTTCCTCTTGAAATGAGATACATTTCAGGTCAGAAGGCCTTGTCCTGATCACCCTAATCTTTGCCTCTCTATCATCTTCAAATCGAAGCCCTGGAAATGATATTAATTTACCAAAGTACTATTATCATTTCCAGGCAGAAGGAACATTTCCAGCATTACATCCAGGCGCTCGGGTGTTTGCTGGGATTGCAGGAAAGCCAACAACACAAGGAGAGCCAAGGAGGAGCGAATGCTGCAAGTCGATGACCCGATGCAGTCGGCTGGCCAGGTTTCCTTACACAGAAACGTTTTCTACTTCAACACTGAACTGAACTTGATGCAGTGATTTCAGATTGTGCGCATCATTAGACTGAATTGACCTTTTCTTGTAAAATGCCTTGAGATGATGCATGTTATATATCGGTCCTGTGATAAACCGCCGTGAATTCAATTGAAACGTCTGCATCTCTGACTGCAGGATGTCAGAGATGCCCGACATCCTCACTGGAAGGTGGGTAAGTTTTCATCTGCTGCACAGCTTTTATTGAGAAAGGCCTGCAATTAGTTCCAAACTTTGAAATCTATCGATTCCCAGTAGAGATTCGTCTTCATCTTATTTGTCAGAACATAAACTGGTAGAGTGTCCTAATACTTTTCTTGTGTTCAGAATGCCTTAGATCTGCAACATATGTACTAATAAAACAAATTAGAATTTTTTTTATAAGAAAAAAAAACTGTTTTTTAAACGTTTATTAATGTTGAAAAAAAAAAAAACTGGGATTCCTCATTTTCCATAAAAAATTGCTGATATTTTTATCTCACCAGGTGTCATGTACAGCCTGCTTTTCTTCCCCAGTTACATAAATGTTTTTTGTTTTACTGTAATTTTATCAATCATGCTTATATATCATACAAGAATCACTGTTATCATTATAATAACTTGTGAAGAGAAACAATTCCACATGTATCATCACTAAAATCTGGAGTCTTATGTGAAAGCGATCACATATATTTACATTTGACTTTTCCACGTCAGTTCAATGCAGCTGAAATCCCAATGTTTACTGGCTTCAACGTGTGATGTAACAGCGCCGTAATCCAGTTCTGCAACAGGTTTGGCTCTCGGGACCCAGTCTCCCCGCGGTGCCGCTTTCGAGCCCAGATCCGCTGCCCGCACTTTGGACCTGAGCGGATCCGGGCGAAGCGGCCCCCGACAGAGAGAGAGAGAGAGTCCAAGCCGAAAACCCACCCGCTCACCCGCCTCCCCTCCCGTGCCCTCCCCTGCTGCAGGAGCGGAACTTTGCGCATCGGTGGACATCTGTGCGCAACTTACGTGTGGACAAGGACAGCACGCCGGGAGAGCGCAGCGTGAGGAAAACCAAGCAGAATCCCAAGGCGGCTTTCATTATGCGGGGTTGTGTTTTTCCTCTCCCCCGCCTCTCCAGAACTCCAAGCGGTATTCCCGAAGCGATCCCGTGTCCTCCTGTTGTTGTGGTGTCGCCTTCTCCTTCTTCTTCTTCTTCTTCTTCTTCTTCTTCGTCTACTTCTTCTTCTTCTTCCTCTCCTCCTCCTTCTTCTGCTTTTTTTCCCCCTCTCTCTCTCTCTTTTCTTTCCCGAGCCTCCACACAGATTCCACCCAGCGCAGGGAGACGGAGGGGAAACGCAGCAATGAAAAAAATAAAATCCGGACTGTATTAAGGAGTCAAGCCTGCGGAGTGAGGGAGACTCTTCAGCGCTTCAGCTGAGACGAAGCGTGACCCGGTGGGGAAAGTTCTCCTCCGAGGAGCCAGAACGGAACCCGACCCTGCGCTGAAAAAGAGTGAAAGCTGCACGTCCCGTTTGCAGTGTTTTTTCCTTCTTAATGCTTCCTGCAGCTACATCACACCGCCCTCCCCTTTCTCTTTCTCTCTCTCTCTCTCTCTCTCTCTCTCTCTCTCCTTCACGGTCACCAGTCATTCCCCCGCTCTTCCTCTCTCTGCCCTTTTTTTTTTCCAGCCTCTCCTCCTCTTCCTCTTCCTCCTCCTCCTCCTCCCCCCCCCCAGCAGTTCAGTGATGGGTAGGAGTCAGAACCATTCACTTTCACTGAATCACTTTGTGATAGTTTCCGAGCCACGGGTCTCTCTCTCTCTCTCTCTCTCTCTCTCTCTCTCTCTCTCTCTGCTCCACACGTTTTCACAATAGGAGGCTGTTGAGTCACCTTTAACAGGAAGATTGCCTAATTAGATGGTCGCCTTTGATTACATTTGGTCTGAAACTCAAATAACTTAAAACTCAAGTTTCTAACAAATTCAGTCTCTAAATGACTGAACTGGATTCTTCTTTATGATCACATGCAAAAAGAAATGTGCATATGCGCACAAGGATGGCGCTTTGGAGGGGGTGCCAGAATTATTTCTGTGTTTATTGCAACTTGCATGTGTAAATATGATCAGTAACAGAGGTTTAAGTTTAGGGCTATAATGTATCTGCAGACTCCTCAGAAGGTTTCTCGTTGCGCGCTGGGCGTAGAGTGATTTGAGAATAATATGTGCTGCCAATCAGACTGTTCCTCTTTCTGCTTCTCCATCCCCTGATGCGTCTGAAACCATCAAATTAATTATGATTACATTCAGGAAACTTAAATATATCCTCTCTGGCAACACAAAGTAGGTCAAAAGGTCTTCGAAATCAACACATCAGGCGCCGATCTACAAAAAATTGTGGGAACAAATGAGAAACACTGACATCTACCACTCTGGAAAGGATTATGAAGCCATTTTAAGGCAGTGGGAGTCGGTAGACCGCAGCACCATAAATCTGCTCTCTACCAGAAAACACTGACGTAGAAGAATGTTCAGTCTGTGTGAGACCTGAAGTTCAAACACGCTTGGGCCGTGCAGCAGGACGAGGATCCGCAGCACTTCGGCGAATCCTCCGTCTCCGAAGCGACTCAATAATTCTGCAAAGAAGAGATTGATTTCTCCACAGCGATTCGAAAAAACACTCAGTGGTGATTTTCAAAAACACTTGATGACCAGTCAGTCGTCCATATGGAGGAATCACTTTTACACAAAAGGACCAGATTGGTTTGGTTTGCCGCTTCCTCTTTTACAATCACTCACTTTTTTTCAATAAACTAGAATACTTGTTCCAGTGGGACGTTTTGTCAAATCAAAAGTACCTCTTCAAAGTAACAAAAAAAAATTATAATAATTAAACATACTTTTCACTAATCCCACATTTTTTTTAATCTTAAAATCTTTTTGTTGGTCTGATGTAATATTCTAATCTTAAATCAGCCTTTATTAACAGAAATAAAGGCTTGAAAACATCAGTCTGTCTAACTCATCTATGCAGTACGATTCACTTCCTGAAATAGAAGAGCTGTACTTTTACATATTTACCTATTTATATAAATAAGTAAATAAGTAGAGGAGTGAGTTTGACTGTAACAGAGCAAAAAAAATCAGTACATTAACAGTCATGTTAACGAACCAGAATTTTGCAACCTTATCTCTACATTTACTACTTTTCATTTGTTTTTCCTCACAAAATCAATTGGAAAGTGGTCATAACCTGAGAAATAATAATAAAAAAAAAATCTTAAGCTTTGAAATACTTCTGCAAAGCACTGCATTCAGGGTTTCAGAGTCACTTATAACGATGTCATTTTTGGACAATTCCCTTTGAAACTTTTAGCCAGGCTGGTAAATTCCTCGGTTTGACTTGTGATGTCAAATGTTGGACTTTTTGCTCAGGGGGAAGAGCAATGCAGAGAGAAGCATCCTTGTTTTTCCATCAGATAATACTTGGTGATAAAAATCTTAAGAAAACAAGACAACTTTTGTTTTCACAGAGGAAACTTTTTGTTTTCCACAGCAGAAAGTTTTTCTTTTTTGTTTTTTTTAATGTTAGGTCAAAGGAAACCTGTCTGGATCGCTGTGGGAGTCCTGGGCCAACCAGCCAACACAGCAGGGGAGAGGAAGCACAGTCATGTCACGTCACACTACCATTGAGAAATCCACGTTTCGGCCCCAGACTGAGTCTGGACAACAGAAGCTCCCTTCATGTTCTTCCTCCAGTTGGAATGCAGTGACTAATATTTGACTAATGTACAAGTTTGGACAAACTCAAATTAGTCCTGGTCATCGTCTGTCGGCGAAAGGCAGCAGTGACTCAGCGGGAGTCCAGGGCGAAGTGTTTGGACTCACAGCCGTGGTGACCTTTCGGTCCCTGCCCACAATGTCCCCGTTTCTCCTCGCTCAATGGACGCTCTTGTCGGGGGAGCAGTTCCTACTCGCGTCCGGCTGTTGCTTTACAGTAAATGTGAAAGGATTTATGAGACGCCTCTATGGCTCTTTTGTCGCTTTCCCGTTATTTCGCTCTTTCTTCTGGTTCCTGATGCCGTACAAAGAACAGAGGACTCATGATGAGCATTTGTTCCCATCTTAGGCCAGTGTGTCCCTGTGCTCGTTTATGCCTCAAATTGAAAAAAAAAAAACATCTCTCTAAAAAAAAAAATCCCACTTTTTGGTTTGGAAACAGTATCACTTAAAAGCATTTACACACCTAAGACAAGTTGCATACAACTGTGGTATACATTTGCTTATTTTGAAACCCCAACATTGGCTTATTTTAATATGGAGGCTATAGCTATCAGGGTCAAAGCTGACAAATTGGGTAAGGAGCACAACAAGACAAAATTAATGAAAAAGGGGCAAGAAGAATGTCATAATAGTCGAAAGAAGCCATTGAAAGTCCATATTTGGACAAGTTTTCTTATCGGATGACATCAAGTTTTAACTTCTGATGCGGCTCACATTGTGTGAGGCAGAAATGTAGATATTTATCCTCACATGCTATCGCCACGGTGGCATGTGTGAAACATGGTAGTGGCAGCATTGTGCTGTGAGGTGTTGTCTGCCACGCAATACTTTATTTTTCCTACTTTGTGTTGTTCTGTGACATCAAGTTCTGAGAAACGTAGCTTTGTGGTTGCTTCGTGACAAAGCAGAAATATCAAAGGGGTGTGAATACTTTTTCACATTCGTATTGCAGATGGAAAAATAAATAAACAAAAACAAAACAAAAAAAAAAAAACCTATCCGATGTTTCAAATGCATTGAAACATTCAAAAATAACCGGCAGAGTGCTACATTAAATACCATGGCAGGAAGTCCTTAATTCAAAACATCACACGGGGAGCGGTGGACAAAGTGTTGAGAGGAATAAGTGGTGGAGTCAGACAGCGAGAGCTGCATCTCGATGATGAAGCCTTCTCTGGTGTAATGAAAGTCATGTGAGGACAGTGAATCTCTCAGTCAGTTCTCTGGATAGACAGCATGTTGAGCGCAGCCTCGCTGCAAACCACGTGTCTGAGATGCAGGCGCCCTGCGGAGAGCTGGTGAGTCCTCTGCCCAATCCCTGCTCTTTGCGGTTTGTTCTCTACGCCTGTCACCGAAGGGAAAATATGTGTATTTCTCTCTATTTGGCCGTTTGCTGCAGAGTCTGGCATCATGGGAGATGTTGCTTCTGAGAAGAAGCTTCATCTAAAGCCACCTGCTGATGATACAAACATAAGGCAGCGTTTTTATGATCTAAACTCTTGGCTTTGTCGCTTCAAATAAACACAAAATCAGCACCCTTGTGTGGAAATGTGTAACCTTATTTCAAATTAGGAAATCTTTTTCTGGACCCCAGATTTGTCAGGTCAGTGATGAACTGATCAAAAGTTTCTTTAAAGAGCTTTACTAAAGCACTCATATAATAATATCACATTATAAACACAAACCTCAATGTATTTAAATTGATTAAGCGGAAACACAAAATAGTCATTAATTCACTTATTTCTGATAAAAACATGAAGTTTGTTGTCTTTTTTTTTTTTTTTTTACCCTTAACAAAAATCAGGCGTTGGTATTGGGTTTTAAAATTACAATTTTAAATCTTTAAAATTACATGATAGTTTGTTAGAGATCATTAGTGAACCAACAATAACATGCAAACTGGGGAAACACAGCAGACAGGTCAAGGAAAAACCTAGAGACAAAACTTGAACACAACGGTGAGTTCGAGTCCTCAAGTGAAACATAATTGCATAATCTACCAAAAAATACAATATTTAAAACAAACAAAGCGATCAGACGTTTATATTAAATTTGTCTGTGAGTGTTCATTCAAGAAATTAAACTTAAGAATGTGACATGAACAGGAAATATTAAATAGATTAAATAAATGTCTGCGCTTTGGAGCTAAAGGACCATGAATGTTTTTTTAAATGCACACTGGCAAAGAAAAACCTTTGTGGTACATAAAAGACAAATATGTTGTACCTGACATTTTACAATTTTTTATTTTTAAAAAAGGTTCCAGTATATGACTTTTAAAAAAAAAACCCACACACACACACTCACACACACACACACACGCACACAAACGCGTAAATATTAGTAAATACGACTTTAGCACATAAAGTTAATCCACATACGAGAAACATTAAAGACGAAACGAGAGAAACAAATGAGGAGCTTCTCATTCGCTATCGTCATCACTTGATGAAGCAATGATGAAGTGTTTTGATCTATGTTTACAGACGGCCCCGAGCGAGACTAGATGTAGCGGAGAGAAGCGGCGGCTTGACAGAAATGAAAGCAGCTTCCTCTGGTTTTATGTAAGCTTTACGTTTTCATTACTCCTTCGTCTCTTTGCCACGCAGCCAGCTCTGCGGGGACAGATGGCCAGGACAATGTTGGAAGGAAGTTTGTGAAAGTTTCACCAGCTTTAGCGGCCGCTGAAGGCAGATCAATTTGGGATTTTGTTCTTCACATAAGAAAATCCACTGTGGAACATGACGTGATTGTCTTAAGCTACAAATTACTAAAACAACATGTTAAAGTACATGAAATTCAACATGTTTAAGGAGTTAATTCAATGTCAATGTCCATTTTCACAAAGGTGATGTTATTTATAGACAGACCAGTCTCACTGGTTATAAAATTTCGTTCACACCCAAAACATAAATTATACCTTCTTGAGAGTGCTTAAATAAAACATAAAAAAAATAACATTGACTGAAAGATTTGTATAAAATAATGCAGAAGGGATAAATTACATCTTTTGCCAATCAATAAAGACATAACTCTTATTCCTCCTGTGAATAAACACAACTAATATTTGTTTTTGGTCACCAGTCGATCTCAGAGCTACTAACAATCGCACAGATCAAACAGCCATGGCTGGACTCTTACTATTTAGAGAACCCGACTGACCTCACAATCATGTGTTTGGGATTGTGGGAGGACCCTGGAGTAGCTGCTCTCCTCACACATCCACAAGGATAACATGGGTATCAGGTTTAGAACAAAAAACATGGGTGTCAGGTTTAGAACAAATGTGAAAGATCTGATGAAACTGCTGGTCAGACTGACCGGAGTCCGGAACCAGCCTGAGGCTGAAACGCCCCTCGGACTCAAAGAGAACATCCAGTGGTTTATTCTGCACTTATGCTGCTGGTTTCCAGTGTCAGAGAAAGCCAAGCAGGTGCAGAGCATCACCGAGCCACCGCCATGCTTCACTGTACGCATGGCGTTCCTTTCAGCACATATTCTTTATTGCAGCTTACTGTTCCAATGCTTCAAGATGAGCAGTGATGGATACCTTGGAGTTTAGGCATCGAGTCCATCCGCATTGTAACTTTTTTTGCAGTCATTTGATTATTTTTGACCACCTTCTTCCTGGGAAATTTGGTCGAAGCCACTGAGAGCTTCTTTCTGCCAGCGTAACCACTGTTCATTTAACTTTACATTTGCAAACTATTCTTCAAACTGCAGCTCAGGAGCAGTTAAGGACTTTTGCTATTTGTATTTACCCGTTTGTCCAAAGCAGTGACGTCTTCTCTTAACTGTTTGGATGGTTCTCTTGACATGCAGTGAAACATTATCCCATTATGAAGTACTTTTGAGTTTGCAGAAGTTATTAAAAATGGAAAGCAGTTTTGAATTAGGATTCAACTTTTGTAATGTTCTTTCGAAGTTGTCCAATCTACAATTTCAAATGTGTCAAACTTAATGTGCTATTCGACTGAAAAATTTTATAGGAAACTTAATCTAAATAATAATAATAATAATAATAATAATAATAATAATAATAATAAAAATCCCAGCTGACTTTGAAAAATGTTCTGGGTTTGTAAAATTAAAAATGTTCAATTTAAAGTTGGTTCGTGCCACGAAAGGTACCAAGCAATGCAATGCAACTTTTCTAAATGCTTTTCTCATCTTAAGTGACCAACTTGTTGAGTTTGGTACAGTCTGTAGACGTGTGTGTCACCAAGACAAATGGGAAACTTTGAAGAGGCCTGGATGTGGAAAAGGGTGGAGAGGCAGAAACGTGGGAGAAAACAGTGAAAGGTTGTTAGGCAGGCGAAAGCTAAAGCAGGCAGTCCCCGAGGCTGAGACGTTTGAGCCGAGAGACCAGGGGCAGAAAGCGAGGGACTAAGGAGAGACAGATAGAAAGAGCGAAAGAAAGAGGGAGGGAGTAATCAAGGAGAATCAAGACATTTCCTCTGCAATACCCACAGGCCTCAGCTGAGCCCCAGCTCCACAATCCTCGCTGATTGAAGGGAAGGGTTTGTTTGAAGAGAAGGTCAAGACCATCAGTACCTTGTTAAGGGAAAGTCGTGTCCAGAGGAATGAAGAGGGCCGACTCCTTCCTGAGGAATTCATAGGGGGATAGATAGTGTGTATATGTGCGAGTTTGTTCTATGTGCAAGAGAAAGCACTGAGGGTTTTTTTCAGTGTGTGTGCGAGAGAGAGAGAGAGAGAGAGAGAGAGAAAGAGAGAGAGAGAGAGAGAGAGAGAAGGCGTATGGCTTGCTTGCGCGCCTCCAATCATTAAAAAGAAGCGGCAGACAGGAGGAGGAATTAGACGGGGGGGTTTGATGGACCCATCGACCCCCTCCTCACATACTTTCTAAAGCCAGGATATAGCAGCGCTGGCATTTGCTGCAATAATGCATGACAGATGTACATCAACCATGCTCTTACTCTATCTATCTTTTAGTCTGCGTTTCTTCCTCTCTATCCTTTGTTTTCCGCCCCGTCTCATCTGGACCCAATGTCCTGTTTTCTTTTTCTTTTTTTTATTTGTATTTCCTGTGATGAGCATCAATGGATCAGTAGAATTAAGAAAAATAAATAAAATAAATCACAAAATGAAGATTGTGATCTTCTTCAATACATCCTCCAGCCTGTTAATCTCTAACAGGCATGGCAGCCTTTGTGTTGTCGCGGTGACAATACAATGACCTTCTACACTCAGAAAATAATATAAAATAAATTATTCATGAAACAGTGGAGAGAAAAAAATAAATACGTAAATTATAGCTGAAACAATTCATTTGATTAATCAATTGCTGAACTGTTTGTTAACTAATTTAGTAACTGATTAATCGTTAACTGGAGAATACAGACACTAAAGAAGCAGTAATTATGCCAAAACTGTTGGAAATACATATGCATTTTGTAGCTACTACAGATAAGTAACCGATTAAATATATTTATCACGAGTGATTCAAGCTCTTGTGATCCTGTTTCATCACAGAGTTGTGAGATTTGTCTGTTTTTACGTGATCATTCCCACGTTTCTTTGTGACTCCCTCTTGGACCAGCAGAGGGCAGCACATTCCCACAGAATGAAAGGATTGTGCACCTCATGTGTCAGGCATGCTAGAGAGAAAGAAGCAGGAAGACCAGATCTGATCTCTGTCCCTTTCTTTGTGTACTTGACAGAAGTGAATAGTGCTGTGTCACTGTGCAGTTGCACTTTGCCCCTCCTTTCCTGCTGCAGTAGGACAGATTTTATACGATTTCCTGGTGCAAATTAGACACAAATAGTCAACAAATTGAAATTAAAGCACATGCACAAAAAAAAACAAAAAACAGAAAACACTTGTTGGTTAGAAAAGTAGTTGAGAGCGTTGCATAAAACTGAGAGTGTGTCTGTTTTTGTTTGTGTTGACTCTCTTAATCCCTTATCTGTCCTTGAAATTGTGCACATCAACACATTTCTATTGGGTTCATTTTGCACTCGCATGCTTCCTCGATAATAATAAAGAGCACAGTTGCTGTGTCACTGTTGAACAACACCACCATCAGCTTATCAATCACGTTTTTGCATGTGTGTTTGTTGTTGTGGGCCTCATTCACGTGTTGTATTCCTCTTCTTGCTCTGTAAATCTGAAACCTGCCAAGTCAGCAAGACGTCTGAACGTTCAAGTCTGCCAGGCCCAGAAAAATATGCACCAAAGATATTTAGGAGGACACCGATACATTCCTCGCACCATACCTTCAGTTGTTTGGTGACTGCAGCCAGGCTGATTTGTGAGAGGTGGATCATAACTGAGGTATTTATAGGAAAACACCAGAGTTACTCTCAGGGAGCCGACACAAGTTAAATCAACATGGAATATTTACATATATGAACAACAAGAGAAGGCCTTGTCCCACTACACGCCAAAGAACAGTCCAAACTGCGATGATGGTGGATCACTTCAGTAGGAACACACAGCCTTGTAAGCTGCATTAAAGAGGACACGATAAGATGAAAAGCTTTCTATCTCAACGCACAGATAAGTTACAACTTATCCTGTTATGTTATCTGGAAAGGATTTTATTTCTGTCTGCCTGCCTGACTCATAGGGTGGGGCTCGGTGAGAAGGAAGATCCTCGGCTTGGTTAAAGGTGAATCCAGTTAACCGGTAAGTTTGTGTGTTTTTATTTGTTCAGCTGTAATCCTTCTGAATATCGTCAACACAAACCCCCCCTTCCTCCACAAACAGCTGTTAAAAGGATAAGTTGCTGTGAGAAAAGACCAACTTGCGAAATTTAAATTCAGCCCGACATACGTTGTTATCTTCAGGATAAAACATTAGATAACGACGCCTCTGTGTGTTGACATTAAGTGGAGATATTTTTAATTTGCAGTAAGGGCTCAGTTCAAAACAGTTTTATTTTTAGCATAATAAATGCTGTGCATCTCAGCTGATTACTGTTTTATCATAGTTTTACTGGAAATCAGAGTACTTATTATAACAGATTAATATGCAAGGCAGATACTTCTGTTTAAGAGTGTTTTAAAAGACAATTATTTTTACAAATAATCATCTGATCTGGCAAAAAAACATCATTAGATTAGGAGATCCTCTTGGTTGTCTCTGGATTACAAACATTTGACTTTAAAAACATCCTGATACTTTGGTGGGAAGTAAATGTTTTCTGATCTTATGATTGTTCATGGGAGCTAAATCTGATTGAACCTGTTTACTTTTTTCCATTCTGAAACACGAAGCAAGACCCATTTCTCAAGTTGCACGACTATGCAGCTTGCCTGTACTGAAATTAGGCATTTGCAAATTCAATGGTAAATGGACTGAACTTATCTAGTATTTTTCCAATCGTTTCGACCATTCACACACACATTTAGCCGTTGATACACAGTTCAGTAGGCTTGGGGTAACGTTTCGTGCCCAGGGGCACATTGACATGAGGAAGCTGAACTCGAACTTACAACCTTCTGTTCACAAGCCATCTCTACCCAGTTGCCTCAATCTTGTGCAACTCAGGAAAAAGGATGAGCAAGATTTTTCTCACCCTTGGGGAAAGTGCGTCTGGTGCTGAAAGCATTTAGTTTGTTTCTTCTGCAACTCACCAAGTTCCTACATTTTCTATTATGTCATGCAAGGTCATTCATACATTCGCTGTTTGACATTTCACTGGCAGGACACAAGACAATCACTCTGGAGAAGCGGCAATCAATGGACCATTGCTGCTCTACAGTTCACAAAACAGTTCTTATTTCTTTCCTTCAAGATTTGCCGATGTTAAGACATTTGAATGAGTTACCGCCGGCAGCTTGAAAATCAACATCTCCATACAGATGAAGCTCAAAAAGTTGTTGAAGTAAACATCTTCACTGGCGCTTAAATACTCCATCACAGTGATGATTGATTGCAACTGACTGCAAGTGCGTTGCAATAGAAAATGTACTGATGCCAAACAAAATATATTCACAGCTTCTAGTAGTTTCTTCTTTTTTCTTTTTCTTGAGCCTTTTTGCAAACTCCTTTGTGCACTATATCAAAGAAGATGCCCAAGCCTGGTCTGTAATTTGCATTTTGCAGGTTGGGTTTGTTTGAACCTAAGTGTCTGAATGTACAGCCAAACAATTTAGACTTGCCCTGGCAAGTTTCACTGGTAGGCTACTTCAAAGTTTGTTATGTCCCTTTAGATCATTGATTAAATCCATCATTAAAAAAAAACAAACTGATTACACAGGAAGCACTATGTTTTTACTTGTTAAACTTGATTCATTGCTATCAACTATTCCTATTTTCCCAATTTATTTGTTAACTATTCCACTTTTATCACGTTGCAACAAACTTTACTGCAGTTTACTGGGCCATATTAGTGGGAAGCAACAGAGTGCGTTAAATTTACATAGGTATTGCAATGTTTATAGTTATTCATCTTAATGTTCTGTTGCATTTTATGTTTTCAAAAGAGTTCCCTGTCTGGAAAAGTAAGTCATGATGCATCACTGGAGGAGAATTAATATCTCGAACAGGCGTTTCCAAAGCTTAATCTTTCAGTCACGTCGGGAATTCTGTTTTGAATTTCCTGCTGGATAAAACGTGGGGAAATGAGTGTAATATGGACGTTTCCCCCCCCCCACCCCCCTTTTGCGTGATCCGCTTTTGCCAGCCGTGGAGCTGTTACCAATGGCCAAGTCTTCAGTGTGCGGAGTTCAGTTTCAGTTTGAGAAACGCTGTCCCGCTTTGTTTACCTGCTGCTGGCTGTGAAAAGTTGCAGAGTCATGGAGGTGTAGAAATTTCCTCCCGCCCTCTAACGCATCCCGTCGGCTGCTGCTGCTGCTGCTGCTGCTGCACTTTGAACTGAGCGCAGTTCTGCTATTTTGACGTAGCACGGGACGGACAGTTTCCTCTCAGGGAGAGAAAAAGGGGGGGACGGAAGCTGAGACCTGCCTGCCACGGGAGAACTCGTCCTTCGCTCGGACAGACACCCGCACCCTGCGTCGCGGTGGACGCGGACCGCCGCGCTCTGTTGCTGTGGCTTCATTTGACTGGTGAGTTACGACAGCTGCTTCACGCGCCGCGTTGAAGCTCGGGAGAAAACCAGAAATCAGTGTTGTACAACTGTTAGCGCTCGTGACACGATTCTTATCCCACCCTGGTTATTTAAAACCCTATTACTTTATGGTTTTGTTGTCCTGAACGGCCGCAGAGTCCTAATAAAAAGAAAGTGAAACTTTTCACTCACTGTTTGCAGTGAGATAAGTGGCCCCCGATAAATGAATGATTAGATAAATAATGTTGTTTAGTTAGAAAATAACAAAACAAACGCTCCATTATGACTTATGCCACCTCTACTAATTGTAACCTGCGCTTTCCATCATTTTGAATTAATATTTTTTCAGTTTTAATGTGTAGCCAGTGAAACTACTAGCATGTTCATTTTCTCTGCTTAGACAATGGCGCCCCTAGCAAAATTCCCATGTTTTTATGTATTTTTGTTAGCACAACTCCATCTAGTTGGGCCGCAGACAGTGTCTCATGGTTGCTATGGAGACACGTTAACCTCAACATGTCTTTGCTGCAGATCTGTAGGTGAGAGGCTTGGAGTCTTTTTTGTTTTTGTTTGTATCTTCCTCATCATCCTGTTCACTGTGGAGGATGACAGGATCAATGTTGCTCCTCATCCAGCCTGGTTGGTAATCGCTCGCTGACAGAAATGGGCCTAATTGATGACTGATTGGATACCTTAAATCTCAGATTAACTTAGAAAATGAATGTGTAGTCCTCAGCTGAGAAGCAACTTGAACCTAATTGCTGACTTCAAAAAAGTTTTCCACAGTAAATGGTCATTTGATGGGACTCTTTCTCTTCTGAAATAAATTGGGGCTTAAATGATATTTTTGGGAGGTTATTTAAAATCATCCACAAGTCTACACAACAATTAAAGATGAAAATATTTGAAGTTGATTCACCTGAGGAATTCTTTGCAGTAAAATTAGACATGTCAGCGCTGCAGTGGCCTGATCCACATACTAAATAGTATCTCAGGTAAGAGCAGGATGGAAACGCCTCAGGGCTGAAGTAACGCATGAGATTAGCATTGTTTCTTTTGAAAAGAAGACATCTAAGTCAAATGACCAACAGGGAAAAATGTCTAGTCACTGCAACTCTGCAGTTTCTTAATGCATTTTGGGAGCACGGGGTTTCACTCCAGGAGCTTCCTTGTGCAAAGTCTTGCTGCTTGTCACGTTCCATGTGCTGCAGCAACTTCGGCTCAGAGCTGACGGCACAAGTTCGAGTCAGCTGATCGCTGTTCTGCTTGGTGCTGCCAGCACAACCAATCTGTAAATGGTTAACTCTGAGCTGCCATCGCTACGTGTTGAATTCTGTCCTGACTCACCGAACAAACAGTGATTAAAGCCAAAGGATGTTTGAAAGTCTTTGTTCTGAATCGGATTTGGATTTGTTTTCGTCCCACTTTTCACTCTGCTACTAATTTCAAGTGCATTTTTGATGCGTTGAATCACTATAATCAGCTGACTGAGAAAGCTCTTTACACATATGGTCCTGAAATCACTGAGTTGGTCATAATGATATTGTAATGTTCAGACCTCTGCATGTTTTGCAACCTAAGCAAAGCAGGCAGCAGGGACTGGAACATCCCTGCTGCCATTCACTCAGCTGTACTATGTGTGTATGCATGACCTACAAAATGCTCAGGTAAGAGCAAAATCAAGTCTTTAATTTCAATAAAAACAAATAGCCCAAGTGAAATTTGGAGGTACACAAAAGTGATTACGCAACTGCTTCCCTTGTGTCCTTTGGCTTTGCTCAGTGAAACATTCACTACGTGTGGAAATCTGTTGATATGTAAAATATTACTCAAAGGAATGTACCAATTTGTTAGGAACAGAAGGTTTTGGTGAAATGTAACCTTTAGTATTTTTTTTCTGTTTTGAGCAGCAAAAGCGCATCTGTGGGCGAGTTTTCCGGCTCGGTCCAGCTGCCCGGTTTCCCTATCATTCTAAATTAGATTTTGGACAATTAAAAAAAAAAAAAATTTAAATGTGCTGCATGTTTATAGTTTTGAAGATTATCTTCATTTCTGCGTCAAAGCATATGTCCCTTTATCTGAGGTGTATCAGTATATACTGTGGGCTGATTCATTTATAGATTGAAAAATGTAGGAATTAGTTTCATTGTATCTAAATTTTTAAAAAATCTATATTTCACTTACTTATTTTTTATTCAGAGATATACTAATTACAATTGTCCTTCTCATATCCCAGTAGTATTGAAGAAGTATAATAATATGTGCTCACTGGCCACATTATTCAGAACAATTTTTCAGTTCCATGGTAAGGCAAATAGCAAGTCCAGTAGCCAATCACGTGGCAGTAACTTAATTCATTTTGTGGGGACGATGACTTGCTGAATTAACACAAACAAAGCATCAGAAAGTAGGTTTTTGAATGCGTCTTGTTGCTTGTTGTCAGATGGGTTTTGCAGAGTTTTTCAGAAACTGCTGATTTGCTGGGATTTTCACTCAGAACCGTCTCTCAGGTTTCCAAAGAGCGGTGCAGAGTGTTGCAAGGTGGTAACAGTGCAAGGTGTGCAGAAGTGGAATTTGGTCTAAATGCAAGCATTGGCTGGTTCAGTCCGGTGGTGGTATAGTTCAGGATTTACTGCAGCGTATTCTAAGCCTGGCGGGCCACCAGGCTTTACTTGTGCCCCCGCCAGGCTAAGCATTGCTTATTTTTTTAAAAAATGTTTGCATTTTTTTTAAGACCTTATCGTTGGTGTTCAGGTATTAATCTTCCAATTTTTTAATAATACATAATTATCAAGTGATATTTTCAAATTTCCTGTCAACTTTAAACCTTTTTTAACTAGAAAAGACGATGGGCCGCTGGATGAATGACTGCCCGAGCGCCGAACCGCCGAGTTTAACAAGTTTTCTGGGGGAGACCCTGTAGTGGGATAGGGATAGGGGATGTTTGTTTTTTTTTCCTGTTTTGTGGCAACACTCAGCCTAAAGAAGCGACAGGAAGCCGCCTCATTCTGAACTGACCCCCCAGCTTCGCAATCCGGTATTAACGCCCGATAACATCATAGAAAAGGCAGATTGTTTTGAAAACATCTGCTGCATCTTCAGCAGCAGATGTTTTCAAAAACAAGTTTCAACACACAGCTTTCAACTTTCAGGAAGAGACAATTGACTTGTGTGCACTGAGGCTCTATTGACACCGGCATATTTAGTATACAAGTCAAACTGGTCCAGTCAGCTCAGAGATGAGCTGGATGAGAACACCTGCTTGCTTTGCCTGCGAGGACTGGTTCCGCTTCATTTTTCCCAGAGTCTCTTTTTCCATTCTGAGAAAAGAATTTAGTAACGACAGCGTGGCCCTTTTTCTCCTTAACTCCAATGACTGGCCACTTTTTTGTGTTTATCAGTGAGCTACTGTGTCGCGAAGCTTCAGGAGTCATTTCTCCGTGACTCACACTCTGCTAAACAAAACGTTTTCAAGCAAACGTTGCGTACTCATGCAGTGTCAATCTAATCAAGCAGAGAAACAAATCATTATGGTTGCAATAATTATTTTAAAAGAAGATTAGACTAGATAAGATTAGCTTGCCGTGGTTGTCAAGAATTATAGCATTGTTGTGAAGTCTGAGTACTTTATAACATTATAAAATGACTTTTAAATACCTGCGAACACAGAACTCTTCTGAGTTAAGTAATTCAAGCCAGTCAAAACAGCAAACGTCACCTCCAGCGGCGGGCTGGTATTTGGTATGACGAGCTTGGGTGAAAACACTACAAAAAATATGTATCAGTGTAAGATCTAAATAAAATAACACTACACTGTGGGAACAGAAGGACTGAGCGATATCGAAACTGTCGTTTTCATAAAATTGTCACTCTATCAAAGTTTGTTTGTTTTTTTTTTATTGCGGCCAAAATTTAACAGGGTTGTTGAGTCAGGCCCAGGCCCACACCCCGATCCGAAGTCGAGCGAGACAAAATCAAAAGTGAGAATTTTGATCACGCCTCACTAAGTGGTTTCAGGTCACAGTGTCGCACTTTCTGTGACGCTTTTATAGCACTTGATGCAGTTTTCAGGAATATGAGACTCTTCTTGTGCGCTACTGGTGCACTGTGAATAAATAAAAGTATAAGTTTAAATAAATAATCATCATTATACTAGTCATTAGTATTTTTTCTTGCTTTTGCTTGGTAGTGATTTATTTATTATAAATGATGAAAAAGAAAGTCAGAATTTCAATAGAAAATGACATTTTTATGACGTGAAAGTCAGAGCAGACGGCAGCAGCAGTTTTATGGTTTCAGCTAAAAAGAAGTGAAACTTCAAACGCGTTACAAAAGTACATCCTTAAGAGATATGAATCTCCTTGCTTGTTACTCATTCAGTTAACAGCATCTCTGTTCTCGTTCCTCTTCTCTTACAGACTGAGCATCCTAAAGAGTGGTTTAAATGAATCCCTGCTGAAGCCTCCTCTGATTGTGCTCTTCAAAGCAGATCTGAATCTTATCTGGAGCGGTAGATGACAGGAACGCCCTTAAAGGTCATAATGGATTACCGACGAGTCCCTGAAACCTGCGAAATCCAGACCAGGAAGAATCTGATCGCCATGGTTTGATTGGAGAGCTGTCTAAACACACACGCTGTCAGCCACGATGGAGATGAGATGCCTGAATAAGGACACATTGTGGGGTTCAACATGGTTTGCCTAAAAGACATGACCTGGACTTGCTGGGATTTCCTCTGAGCTGCTCGGACTGGGTTTTCATCCTGTTTACATCCCTCATCTCTCAGGAAATCCAAACTTGACTGAAAAGATTTCTGTGTAAGGTTCTTTGCGAGATGGAGCACATGAGGAAGCGTGCTCCTGTTCAACGCCTGACGCCAGTGACATAAGAAGGATTTAAACCGATAGAGACTGTATGACTCGGGCATCATCACAAAACACAAACCTTTAATCTGGAGTGTTTCTTCCACCGGCTCCAGCATGCATTGCCCTATCAGGAAGAAACGTCCCACGCGTGACTCTGATTTCTCGGCTATCGTTGTTCCCTCCATGCACGGGTCTGGCTACCTTGATTATACTGTCGAGAACCACGCTTCCAGATCCTTTTTGGCCATCGATGAGTTTAGACGGCAAGAGATGCTGTGCGATCTGGTGTTACACGTCACGTACAAGGACCGGACGATGGACTTCAAGGTAAAGCACTTTTACCCTTTTCTCATTTTATTTTTCAGATTACAAACAGATTAACACAAAGTGTTGCATATTTTTTGAGGTGAAATCACTTATCAAACTCCTGAGTCCTGAAGTTTCGTAGTTATTCAGTACATCTGAGTCCTTGCTGTGTTGGGGGTACGCCTGTGCCGGCTTTGCATATCTAGAAACTCAAGATTGCCAATTATATTTAAGGATGAACTTTAACTTTTTTGTGCAAAAATGTGCCATTTTTGCACAAAATGATTAGATCGTTGTTTGAACTCTCTACTATATGGCTTGTTGCAACCTGCAGACTTTGCTTTACCTTTGACCTGCTGAATCTGTGTAGTGCACGACTATAAGTTGTCATGAGAAGGGGGAGATTAACTCTTGCAAGACAATGTAGTTAATCCAGGAGGTTTGGAATAATTCATACTTCTTATTGTAAATATGAAATTTATTTTTGGTGTTGTTTTTGTGCCTCGAACTCGAGCCCTCCACTTATAACGTTTATTAAAAATAGAAAAGTTTAAATATGATTGTGAATTCCAGTTTAGATGGAATCAGACATTATTCCAAACTCCAAGCTGTCAAACCCGATCACTGACAGCTTCTTCTTTAACTTACTGTTTACTCTTTTTTTTTCATCTAATTATGATAAAAAAAAATCTAAATCTGATCGATTGCATTTAGTCACACCTTCACCTTCCTCTGTATGCCAAGAACTAACCATTTTATTCTGCTTTTTTAAAGCAACTTATCCATCCCTGCTAGCTATAAGTTGAGTAATTATGAAAAAATATGAAATCTGTCAAAACGTGGGGCTGAGTTGTTGCAACATTGCGCGTTTGTGAATTTTATGTATTTTAATATTAAATGTTGACAAATGTTTACAATAAAAATGTCGTCTGAGTTAAACAGTGATGTATTAAACTAGATGTATTTATGGTTTTATTGGACCCTTGTTTAATTTAAACTTCTTGCGTGGTTATAAATTATTAACAGGATTTGTTCCCTTTAAGATAATCTGAGGTATAAATCTCTGCTACATGCCTGGGTGTCAGTCTGTGTCTGATTCTTAATTCTTAATGTATGTATTACACTAAATACCTGAAGATCTATGTCTGTCCAAAGGAAATTCAAAAATGATATCATTTTAAGAGTTGAATTTGAAGATGACAAGTTCACAGAGACAGCGACTCGACCATAAATTAAATGATCAGGAAATAAATATCCCAAATAAAGAAAAAAAATTGGTTCATCCATATGCTTTTGGCAATATATTATAAAGTAAAAACAAACTTTTTCAAGATTAGTTCAAAAAACTGAAGCATCAACACCAACAAGCCGCGCTCAAAGAAACATTTTAAGGTTTCCCCTTATACATAGTGTTTTATTTACCATTTTTTGTGAGTATTACGTTACTCAGTAAGCTTGTATTCATCTTCTTGTGCAGTACTTTATTAATAATAAGTACTTGTGTGCTTTCAGGTTCACAAAGTGGTGCTGGCCTCCTGCAGCGCCTTCTTCAGAGCCATGTTCACCAGAGGCTTCAAGGAGTGCAGCGCTTCGGAGGTCACCCTGCGCGACGTGTGCCCCGAGGTGGTGGGCAGACTCATCGACTTCGCCTACACGTCCCGCATCACGGTGGGAGAGAAATGTGTGCTGCATCTGCTTTTGGCCGCCATGAGGTAAACGCTTCCTAAATGGCAGCGCGGCTTCAAGGGAAAGGGGTGAATTCGAAGGTCGACTCTCTCCTCATGCTTTGCTTTTATCTTATTCCTGGGAAGATATCAGATGGAGGACGTGGCCAAGGCGTGTTGTGATTTCCTCACAAAGCACCTGGAGCCGGCCAACGTCATCGGGATCTCCCGCTTTGCCGAGGAGATCGGCTGCACGGAGCTGCACAAGACGTGCCGGAAGTACATCAACTCGCACTTCAGTGAGGTGAGGTGCTCATGTGGTTTGCTTAAAGCTTCACTCAGGTGAAACATTTATCATGAAAAACAGCTGCATGTCCAGTGAATGTGGTTCAAACGCTGCACAAAGAAGGAGACCACTGAAAATATTGACGACATTGTTTCTAAAAGTAAATCTGAGTGGGTACACATAGCTACTAGGTTTAATGAACTCAAATTCTGTTCTACAATTCTGTTACAGTGATTTGATTTCAGTTGTTTGCTAACATGGTAGGTTAGTGGTACCATCCGGTTTTAAAAGTGCTCTTTTTCGGAAACTTAGCACGTTTCTTTTAACATCTTCAAATGCAATGATTGGTATTTCAGCTGCTTTCTACAGAACAACGCTGAGGACATTGCTAAGATGGACTGAGAGCCAGCCAGTATGTTTTTTTTGTTTGCTTTTTTTACAGTTAACATCATAGTAAAAATTTAAAAATGCTCACGTTCTGAAAATGAGCTTTTTACAAACTTTGAGCACAAAAATGGGTCTGAGTCTGACAGTATCCTCAACATGTATCAGGAGTTTGCGATAGACCTTTGATCATGATCATTTAAGAAACGCTTTGATCAGGATACATGATCTACATTTTCATTTTAGTCTTTTACACGTTCTTTGCCTAAAGTAACTCAGCCTTGAACTTTTCCTGGCTGTGCTTTCAGTTCCTCAATCAATTTCCGGTAATTTTTCAATTTCTTTTTCCTGCTCTCCACTGACTTCACATGATCCCCCACGCCGTGTTAGAGCCTAGCTTTGTGGGCATCTATGCATAAACTAGTGCCACTGAGACTCCTCAAAGCAAAATGCTGGTGATCAAAGAAGCTCACAGCAAAGTCGTTGGTTTCTGCATTTCACTTATGCAATATGAAATGTGTCACACAGCATGCTGACCTTGCACAATCTGATAAGTCAGCGAAAAGTTCAGCTGCAGTGTGTCATATCTGAAACCCAACCGATTGGTATCGGGGACAAACTACCAAACTTTGGCACATGCGTTATAATTTTGTTTTTAGATTTGTTTTAGATTTGTGAATGCAGCAAAATCATTCAACATGAAAAATACTGAACGGTTTCTAAAGTAGCTGCTTTTGTCTTCCTGACTCCAGGTGACCAAAGTAGACGAGTTCTTCAGTTTGTCTCACTGCCAGCTGCTGGAGCTCATCAGTCAGGACAGCCTGAAGGTCCTCTGTGAGTCTGAGGTACAGCACTAGAAATAAATGGTTGCATCTATTTAGTGTCTCCCCACGACACCGATCTGCATGTTGCTTCCTAGAATTTTTTATTAAATAACGACACTGCTTTCACCCTTTTTCTCACCCATAATTTGCATGTTGAAATAATATCCTTACAGGTGTATAAGGCGTGCACAGACTGGGTGAGCTGGGACATGGAGAGCAGAGCCCAATACCTACATGCGCTGTTGAATGCTGTTCATATTTATGCGCTGCCTCCTAAGTTTCTAAAGGACCAGCTACTGTCCTGCCCCATCCTCAGCAAGGTAAAAGCCCGAAATCTAAACGAGATTTTCTGCTAGAAACCGCACATTCAAGCGCTTAGCTCTTCAATCAGTTTCAAACTATTTGTGCTTTTAAACTGTTGTTCATTTGTTTTATCTCCAGGCCAATTCCTGCAAGGACTTCCTGTCTAAAATATTCCAGGAAATGACGCTGATGAAAGTTCCTCCTGCACCCATTCGTGGAACGCAGCTCATCTATGTGGCCGGAGGGTACGCACTCAGCGCATCCTCAACAGCAACTCCACTGTTTTTCAGACCCTTGAATATTTTTTGGGGGGGTTTCATATTAATAGATGATATTTGCCTCCAGAAAGAGGCTTAGCCTGCCACCCAGTGGTTTATTTTAGGAAACACAGCCAAGCTTCTCAAGGAGGAGGCATTTTTCCTTTCCAACGTTTCTATTTGCAGATAAATAAATATTTATTTTTTAGGACTTTCACTATATATGAAATCACATTCATCTGCTTTAATCTAACAAAGTAACAATTGCTCCTATGGTTGCTGGCCATTAACCATCACAGTTAGAATAACAGTATAGTTATAACTAATTAATTAAATTAACTACAGAAAATTAAGTCAACATAATTTTATCGTCGGAAAATTACATATTGTTAGATAAATATTTATACAAAGATTTAACCAAACATAAAATAAACACCAGGTAAACTTAACATGCATTTCGAATGCAGGAAACATTTTCTCAATAAAAATATTTTCAATTGGTTTATAAAAACTTAAGGGATTTGAAACTATGCCTGTTTGAAACATTAAAAATACCTTGATATTAGGAATCAATAAATGCCTGAAGTCAACAGAAATCATAGTACAAACAAAGACAAAGACTATGTTGATATTTAATGTGTAGACATCTACACATAAAGATATAAACATCTTTATTTGTGTATTTTATTAACTGTACCTCATTTTTCTGAAGGAAGTGAAGGCGATTAAAATCCTGAATTCATTTCAGTTCAATTTGAAATACCTCATTTATTCCAAAGGATAATTAAATGTTGCCTAAATTCATATTATTTAAGTATCTTCAAAGAGTCATTGTGAATGGCGATGCTGTGGCCAGGAGTTATTTCCTGTAGCAGTCTGTCTTGGAACGTATCTAAAGAGGCCTCTGACTGAAGACGCTGCTGTTGTGTGATGGATGGTTAGAAAGCCGTTTCTATCCATAGCTGTTATGACAAATGGAAGAGATGGTCTGAACCAAAACTCCTGAGGGATTTGGAGCCCCTCAGATATCGAATGGGCTTTTGAGATGCTAATCAGCTTCTCCCAGTTGTAAAAACAACACCTTGTTGCCAAAGTTACGCATCAAAACAACTGTCCGAAAGTAAAAACGAACAAAATAGTAAAAAATACATTTACTGCTGCCACCATTGCCATGCTAATACTTATACATGAACAAAAATAGCCTTTTGTCACTCGGAGAACTCACTCACTCTTTATGTCTTTTTTCTCTTCAGATACCGGCAGCATTCCCTGACCACCATGCAGGCGTACGATCCCAGGAGGAGCGTCTGGATGAAACTGGCCGACATGGGAACTCCGTGCAGTGGTCTGGGAGCCTGTACGCTGTTTGGACTCATCTACACTGTAGGTCAAATCGCTTACATTGTCGAGTTTCCTTTATAAATTGATCGAAAGAATGCATGGGTAACAATGTGGTTTTTTTAGGTTTTTTAGGTTGCTGTTCCAGAAATGAGATGAGTTTCATTATTATTTTGTAATGTCCAGGTGGGAGGCAGGAACCTGTCACTTCAGACCAACTCAGACTCCAGCTCTCTTTGCTGCTACAACCCAATGACCAACCAGTGGAGCCAGCGAGCCTCTCTCAACATCCCCAGGAACCGGGTCGGCGTGGCTGTGGTGGACGGCTGCATCTACGCCGTGGGCGGCTCCCAGGGCTCCGTGCATCACAACACAGTGGAGAGGTGAGACTCTACGTATTATTTCCGACCTTCCAGAAATAATTCAATATAGGTGACAGGCTGAATGGTCTTGAGAGTTTCATTCCTTTACTTTTAAATCACACTGAGCCTCCCTTTGGGTATCTCTCAGTGAAATCTGCAGAAGTGGCTAAGCAGATCACTGCTTGTAGCCGAATCAGACAAAACATGTTGGGGCAAACCTTTCTGGAATGTCAATCTTGATGGGAATGCTTTGCATCTTCATGCTGTCTGAAGTAGCCGCGTCGACATCGTTCTGTTACCAAGAAATGATTTTCTTTCCTTTTTGGCCTTTTTCAAAAAAAAAAAAAAAAAGAATGGATTTCTAAAGCATGCAAGAGGAGAATCATTAGCACTCATCATGCTTTTTTGAAAGCATTTATAAAATTTTCATTGAGATTTTGATGACGTAAAGAATGAATGTTAAGCATGTTATCAATGTTAGGTGGGGAAAAAAAACAAGGCAAGAAATTAGTGGAACAACCGAATGCCTCGGCGTTGATGTGGCTAACCTGAGATGCGGAGATGATGTCATTACATGCTTACTCTGCTGCTGATAAAATACCACGAGTACAGAGGACGGATTAACTGGTCAAAGGTTATTACAGCAAATAACATTCTCAAGGACGCCTGGTCAAGGTGACTGCTGCGCAGATCAATTTGTAACTCCAAATCAAAGAACAAAATACATGGCACAAAAAAAAAACTGTGAACCAAACTGTTTGCTTTTTTCTGTCTTATGTAATTTTTTTTATTGATGAAAATCTGTTTGCAAGACATCATCAGTCTCCAAAGCAGCCACAACGGCAGTGAGAATGAAATGTGAGAAGATCTGACGTCATTTCCTGTCATATTGGACAGAGACACTTGCTGCACTCTGATTTGATTTACTGTACAGCGAATGACTATCTAAGTCTGCGGGACTTTGTCTGTTTCCTTCCTCCTGATTTTATGGTTCTGCATCAAAGTCGTCTCTGGGTTTGGTTATCTGTTCGTCTGAAACGCATGAACGTAAAGTGACATTTAGCACTCTATTTGGCTAATAGAGACGTATTTCAGCATTTACACCTGACCCAAATGAATTCAATATTCTAGAAGAGTTAGCTTCTAGATGAGCATTTTAACTTTCTTAATGTACTGCTAATTTGCAAAATAGCACCAACTAATGGGCTTTATACAGGTGCAACTTTTCTCCACAGTTCTTTGATTTCTGCTGCTTGTTTGCCTGGTTGTTTTGTTTTTTTTTTCCCTTCCTCCTCCTCTCAGCTTTCCACCAATGGAAATTTAAATGTGCTGTTCCTGCCTGATTGTCTTCTTCTGCTGCTGTTGCTGTTCCTGCTTGGTTCTGTTTAGCTTTGCTTGGTCTCTGACCTCAAACCCCATCAGCTCCCTCCATCCCCCAGGGCTCTGAGGTCAGAGGCTCCTTCCTTCCTCACACGCTCAAAGAACAGAGACACATCAATCACTCCCTGACGTGTCGAACAACACGGACACGGAGCGATGAGATTGGAGCTCGGACGCTAAAATCAAACTTACACTATGTTGGCTAATAGAGACGTATTTCAGCATTTACGCCTGACCCAAATGAATTCAATATTCAGAGGGCTCGTCGCTGCACACGGACACCTGTTACCTCTAAAGCCGTGTCAGCGCCGAGCATTTTAAGAGTTCGTTCCACGTTACGGAGACGTTTTCGGGGCCGCCGACAGGTGGCTCAAATTGAAACCAAGTTTGTTGGCGCTCGCCGAGCTTCCCCTGCTTCTTAACTCTTTAAAGACTCACATTTGTTTTACTTTGTGCAAGTGCAACTCGGTGGGTGTTATGTATAATTCATTCAAGAAACGAGTTTCTGAAGAAGGTCCCAAGGGGGCAAAGATAGAGAGAGGGAAAAAAAAGAATCCAACGCATGCAATTAAAATAATGAGGTTTACAGAGAAAATATTTGATGCGTTGCAAAAATACAAAGAATTCAAAGTAAATTAATCTTAAGAACAAATTTTAATTTGCTTGTAATCTCACCCTGTTTATCCAGTCACTGAGATCATTAACCTGAACTACTCTGCCTATGATTTCCCGCTCGGCCCCCACGCCTGACATTCTCCAGCTTTGCAAATTAAACTTTATTAGAAATTCTTAGATATGCAGAACTGTGTATTTATAGTCGGTTCAACAAGTCAATTTTTCGTGCTAAATCTTGGGAGTCGTCTTGAGCCGGTAACTTTTAAAGCGTCTCCAGGTCAACATGTTTGCCTCCAGGCTGCCTCCTCTGCTGTTTCAACATCTTCGGCTTCGCTATAAAGCTTGTTAATATTTGCCGAGCACGGTTGCAGGCTTAACCTAATCCACTCAAAGTTGACTGGCTCTCGCAGACCGAGGAGGTCATTGCACTCGGCCGCGCCTCCCTCTGCATCCGTTTGAAGTCTGCAGAAGTGCCACAGTGATTTATTGGAACTTCATCTGCCTGTAAAGTAAAGTCATTAAAGGTAGATAACGGGCGATCGGCCGACTGACTGACCGCCGTTTGCTCCCTGCAGGTGGGATCCAGAATGTAACCACTGGTCTTTTGTGTGCCCGATGTCCGTGGCTCGACTCGGAGCGGGCGTGGCGGCCTGCGGGGAGGCTCTGTACGTGGTGGGGGGGTACGACGGGCAGAACCGCTGGAACACGGCTGAGCGATACCTACCCGACTCGAACACCTGGCACCCTCTCGCTCCAATGAACACTAGACGCAGCGGACTGGGTGAGCTGGATTTGACCACACTTCTGTTCATCTCAGAAGTATATTTCTAAAAATATAAACATTAACAACCTCCAACTGATTTTGCTTCTACTTTTTTTTTTTTTTCTTTTTTTTTTTGCAGGATTGGTTAGCATGAACTCTTACCTGTACGCCATAGGAGGCTATGATGGGCAGAACCAGCTGTGCACGGTGGAACGCTACAACACCACCAGGAACATTTGGGAGCCCAGGGCCTCCATGAATCACTGCCGCAGCGCGCTGGGAGTCACAGCCCACCAGGGATGCATCTACGTCTTCGGTCAGTCTTAGCGCTGATGTCGGTTGCATAACACACAAGTCAGAAAACGTACGAGCGTACTTTAACCCGTTCTCATCGGGATTTCAATTGATAGACGAACACAAAATTACGGCCCAGACGTTTCGGCAGAGTTCAGCTCCCTCCGAAATGCAGGTTCCAAAGAAACACGATGGATAACGCGTCTGCTTCACTGTCAGATGATTCAATTCGTCAAAGTTTTTCCAATTGTCTGAACTGATGTAAAAGTGTGGAGGAATTCAAGTTAGACGACAGCAAAAGTGGCGCTTTGATGGTGTGCAGCGTCTGCAGCCTGCAGGCGTGATGAGCAGTTGGAGACAAAACATTTACTGATGAGACGTAAAGGACAAAAAGTATGAAAATCTTCTCAAGTTGCTAAATGCAACTTGAGAAACATCTGCCTGCCACATTCCTCCTCGACAGCTGTTTATGGAAATGACGTTTTTGCAGTTTGTGCTGTGTGCAAGACCATAATTGAAATATGTTCTAAATACATCCAATTTACGGCAAACAGACACATAAATAGCACTTTCATTGATTGGATGTTGTCTCCATTTTTATAAGTTAAGGAAGTGATGCAATAGAAACAAATTATTTTTCCATCAAACTGCAATCAAGGTTGCATTTATATTTGTCAGTTGTCGTATTTGGCCTTTTCTACTGGTAAATACATAAATTGGAATAAGGATTTCATTTTAATTAGATCTTGATGACATGCTATAGAAGTGGTAAATCAGGTAAATGGTTTGATTCAGGCGTATTGAAATCGGAGACTCCAGTACAACCATTTGCTCTGAGCTAATTAGTAACTGTTTGCTAATCCTGAACTGGGCTAATAAACTGGTTAAGGTCCAAATGACTTTAAGCTGATTCCTTCTTCAACGCCGCTCTGTTTCAGGGGGGTTTAACCAGCACGGCTTCCTGTGCAGCGTCGAGCGCTACTGTCCGGAACAAAACGAGTGGGCGCTCGTCACCGACATGCCCGCCGGACTCAGCGGCATGGGCATCACCGTCACCATGGAGCCCTGCCCCGGCGCCCTGCCCGACCAAGAGGACGAGGATGAATCCATGTAGGCCAAAGGACGAAGAGGAGTTTGCAATTAAAAGGCAAAAACGAGCGAAGAGGGTTCGTGAAATCAAAAGGCGTTCCAAAATCAGTACAAAAAGAAAAAGAAAAACTTTTTTTTTTATTATGTCGCCTCCTTCATGGATTTCGCAGAGAATGCATCGCAGGAGTTTAGTTCCCCTCCTTGATGCAGGCCGAAGGGTAGTCACTGTTTCAAGCACAATCACGCACACAAAAAAAGAAACTACCTGACTGAAAGGAATGTTTATTGAGACTTTTTCTTAAAAAAAGGAAAAGAAAATTAAGGCTTTATTTGGCCTTGGTGAAGGACTTTCATGTTGTTTTTGTCCACTTCAGGTTGTCAGCATAAAATTTCTAAAAAAAAGTCCATTTAAATCGATTTGATTGTTTTTACTTCTGCTCTTTTCTGTCTTTTCTGTTTGCACATTTGACAGTGATTCTCAAAGGTTCGCCTCAGTTAAACATCAACGTGTTTAGACTTGCACCAGTGAGACCACGATGAATAATTTTCTCATAATTTTCACTTTTAAGTTAATCTCTATGCTTTACTATTTACTATTTTTAAAAGCCAATGTGCTGTGTAGCAAATATAATAGTTATTTTCCATCAGCTGCATAGAGTAATCACTACCGGGGATCTACGTTTTTAATGATCCCAATGCAAACAAACGTTAACCCCGTTTACCAATCTCTGATATGCAATTAACCTCATTGCATATCAATTATCAGCATGTTGGTCATTGCCATCGTAGCATACATTCTCCGTAGCTGATGCTGCCACATAATGACATTATTCTGATTCTACTTATTTCGTTTCCAGTTCAATTTTGCTATACAAATGTAAATATTCATCATGGTCTCATTTCTTGGTGTTTTACTGGGTTTTGTAGTTTTGAGAGCCACTGTTTCCTGTTCAGAAGAAGCACTTTAAAAAAATGTTTTCCTGTTGATTCAATCCCCTGGTTTTTGTACCAATATTCCTGTGTAATAATTTTTTTTTTTTTTTTTTTACTGTTGTTGTCTGTGGCGATAAATGTAATTGTATAAGTTAATTATAAACATATCTCTGTCAGTGTTCACGTTGATAATCCTGTGTTTCTTGAGCAAACCTCTCCTCTCAGTGGATTCTGCAGCAGCCTTCCTGTCACCACTAGATGGCGGAAGAGGGCTGAAAATCGAGACGGAAGGAGGCCTAAACGTGTTCACGTCCTGACAAAACAATAGGAGACTGAAATATGTAACAATGCAACGCGGGCGTGATGAGCTGGGACGCGTTTGGCCTCGTGTTTTATTATTCAGCTACCGAGAAGCTTTCCCGTTCTCGGGAAAGACAACGGGCCACTGGACTGCGAACGGAGTTAGTCATCAGACACAGACGTCACGCGTTGCGTTTGCGTCCTCCTCTTCCGCGCTGCTGCTCCCCGTCTCCTCCATGCCTCCCTCCATGTCTCACCTGCAGTCACCCCACGCAGGACGTCAGAGAGGAAGGTACTGCTCTGGCCTCGGCCACCTCGCCAGGTGTGCGAGATGAACAGATGAGAGGGGAAAATGTTTTCACTCGTCGTCTGGGGTAATAAGTTGGGACGTGGTGACCTGTCCAGTTCCGAGTGCGTCTGCGCGCGGCGCTGACGGAGCAACCTGTTGGGCGATGAGCATGGAGGAGGAAGAGGAGGAGCGGTGGGGGGGGGGGGCAAAGGGGGCCGATTGGCGCGCGGGGCCCCGGAGGGCCCGCGCAGAGACGATGGAGAAAGTAAAGGGCTCTTACTCACCACTTGCAGCCCTACATAAGAACGAGTGACTCACATGGCGAACGCATGACGCAGGCATCTCGTACACATTTGCACTTGGTTACACAAATACAGGCGCAAACACATTTGCTCTTTATCTCTCTCTCTGTGTGTGTGTGTGTGTGTGTGTGTGTGTTGTGTGTGCGTGCGCACACTGGTGCAAAAACAAAGCTGCCTGTCTCTTATTCACAGGCTGTGGAGACAGATTTGACTCAATGTGTTCATTGTCTCACGAGGGGAGGGGAATAAAGACGGGAGATGTCGCGCTGTACGGCAGGGAGATTCGCCTTTTTTTGCCGAGAGTCACTGGAGAAACATTGGTGCGCACGCAGATGGCGGGATGTCGTCCATCTTTGGCGTGTTCGCCGAACAGTTGCGCAACCCCAAGAGAGAATCCGATGCTCACAGACACAAGATGCAGTGACTGATACTCATTGCGAGTTGCTGCTTAGCCCAGTTATTATTGAGGGCAAAGTCATGATTGAGTTGAGTTGCTTAAAGAAGCCTCGTTAGCAGTTCAGAGAAAAACAAACGGGGTAGAAGGTGCTCTTGTCAAGTAGGAGCAACATGGGTGGTGGCAGCATCATGCTGTGGGAAGACAGGGCCAGAGCTAATTCTAGGCAGTCTGGTCCAGTTAAAGTCCGGGCCTAAGTCAACGCAACGTGACAAACAAAGTAAAAGTCATTGTGACCAACATCTTCTGTGGAGATGCATAACAGTGGCAGCATCATGCTGCAGATGTCTGGGTTTTCCTTTCTCTTTTTTTTTTTTTGCTCCGTTTAGCAGCGGCAGAACCTGTTCTGTGTTTGAACTGTTTGAAATAAGACTTTCTGAGTTATCAAAACTTCTATCTACATCTAAACCTTGGATCTGTATGTTAGACCCAAAACCATTGAAGGAGCCGATCTCTTTAATTAGGCAGGCATAATGCAATTAATACCAGTTATTACATCTCGCACGCCGTTTCACAACAAATGTTGTTTCAAGACACTTTATTTAAAAAGTTATTTTAATTCTGAAATTCCAATTGATCATATCTAAATGTGAGTGATATATCATAACAGGCCTTAAAGGTTTAACTTGATATGTTCTCAGATGCAAAAAAAAAAAAAAATGCAAACCTGGATCTAATCTTGGATAAAATTATTAAAAATATATATTTTCTAATTAATTGTGAGGATTTGCACAGACTTGGCCAGTGTGGATGCTCATCGTCCAGCAAGGCAACAACCCAAATCATGCACCCAGAGATGCAATGGCATGGTTTAGGTCGAGGGAGATTCTGATTGTCTAAATGGCCCAGTCAAAGTCCTTATCCTAAATCTTTGGCGAGACTTAAACATTGACTCTCACCGATGCTCCCCGTGGAATCGTTTTAGACTGAAATTCTAAATACACTTTCAGATTGTTTTTTTTTTTTTGTTTGTTTTTTTGCCTGTGTTGGTCTAATGCATAAACTCAATAAAACACAATCAGCGTCAGTAGCTGTACTGAGACAAAATGCAAAACGGCCCTTTTTTTTTTTTATCTGGTGTGTCGCTTGACCATTAAAACAGATGAAACTAAACTCACAATCTGGTTCAGGCCATCGGATCTTGGCTCTTAGCATGTGGAAAAACCGAGAAGGGACTTTAAAATCAATCACTGACATATAACGTAATTACATTGGTAGATTTACTAAGTGTTACAATGAGCTTTATTCTGTTGGATGTGGTATGTTTGGTCTCGTTTAGATCTGGGTTGAATTGAGGCTCTCCAGGACCTGAAGAGATGTGTGTGTGTGTGTGTGTGTGTGTGTGTGTAAGAGGGGGGGGCCCTTAGGTACACGTGTGTAAGTGTGACCTTGGGAAGTGATGACCTCATCAACATCCCTGCCTGCAAAGCTAATCTGTTTCATTCTGAAGGATGCTCTCGCAATGGAGCCACTCATGAAGGTGACATTGGTGAGTGGGTTCTGCTGGTGGCGTGGATACACACCCCTCTCTCTTTCTCTCTCGCTCTCTGGGCCGCATACACAAGCACGTTGAAACACGGACTACAGGCACGGCGCGTGCAAGTAGGTGAGCGTGCTGCAAATGGGATAGGAAATGTGGAGAAACATAATGATAGCGCACGCTCACGTTAACAAACCAACTGCAACTTGCGAAATGAACCTCCTCGGTTTGCGTCTGCTCAGGGCCAGAAGCCCCGCCGCCGCCGCGTGACGCTGGAGAACAGATCAAAAAACGCTGCAGCTTTCTGCTCTCAGGGCAACCCGGTTGTTTGCGTTTTTTGTGCATAAGTTTGGACTCAACAAATGTTTCTGCATCCATGTGCAATTCAGTAGCTAATCTTCGGCAAGCCCCCAGATTCAAAAAAAAAAAAAAAAAAATTAATAAAATGCACCCAGCAGGTGTAAATGAAAATAAAGCTTGAGAGTTTTTCTAACCTCAGGGCTGAGTTCCTGCACTGGAGGAACTTTGACAACAACACCACTTTTTTTTTTTTTTTTTCCCCTGATAGTGTCATCTTACACTGCATGCATCTTCACCCTCTTCACTCTAAACACATGCCCTTAAGCAAGGCACCTCTTTGCTCATGTGGTGGAGCTGATGGGTAAAGAGATATGAGACAGCAGAGCTGATTGCATGCTAGCGAGAAGCATAGCGTTCTCATGGAGGGGATCAATGCACCATGGCTGACGAGGCGCCGGCTGAGGTTTGTTTTTTTAGTCCTTACCAATGTGCTGCCATGTAACATAAAAGTATTAAGGATTCGTTGGCTGACATTTTAATTGTACCATTGCTTTTTGCAGAAAGCAAGATGAACACGTCACTTATTGATGGGAAACTTTGGATTTCTTCAGGTATTTCTAAAGGAAAACTGCAGGACTCATCCCTAAGTTAAATAATAGTACATAATAGTACACCCAACATGTTAGGAAGTATTCAAATTTTACTTACCAATTATTTATTGGGGGGTGGGGGGGGGGGCAAAGTAACCCTTTGGCAAATAATAGCTTGTTTACAAAATCATTAGTGCCAAATGTGTCCCTGGCTTTAGCATTTCCTTTCATGTGCACTTTCCTTTTTAAATTGTTTGGAGTATCCATCATTTTTTTGTTTAGTAGTCCGTGACGTTTTGTTTCGAATGTATGGTGGAATAGTCACTGGCTTGATGAGGACCCACATTTATCACGCTCAAAATTAGAGGACTGTTGGTAAGAATGCCATCTTGTGGTCACCGACTTTCCATAACAGACATTAGGAGTTACGTACATGCCTAATGGCTGTTTGGGAGGAGTGAGAGAAAAGGGCCTTCTTTTACTGTCCTGTCAAAACAGGAACACGCCAGACGGGATTGGTATTGAGCTTTCTGGGTTTTGGATATGTGGAAGCACCTCCAGCTCACGGTTAAGTACGGTGGAGGGTCTGTATTGCTGTGGGCCTGTTTCTCCCCTATAGGCCCTGGGAAGTGTTTTGGAGGGCTCCCCGCCCCGACGTAAAATAGTTCAAAAATAAAAAACTTGAGAGATTTGTCAGAAAACTGAAAAAATGTGTAGTCACTGGGACTTTCATCAGGATAATGATCCATAGCTAGATTGGCACAGAATGGTTCGCGAAACAGAAAATGAACCGACGTCTGTGGTAGGCTCATGCCACAGGCCTCCTACAGGAAGCTTTTGTGGTAAACCGGAGAGAAGAAAGTGTGGCGACACTGAACCGTGGCTCTAGTTTCCTGGTTTCTTATGTTGTCGTTAACTTGTTTCTACAGTGTCCCACACTTTAGAACTTTTAATATGTGTTATTATACATGTATAATGTGATAAATAATGTAGATCCCAAATGTAAAAGCCATATTGGAAACTTGAGGTAGTGAGTCAAAGAGAAGAGGCTGTAACACGACGCAAGGATCTCAATGATCTTGGGAGACTGCATGGCAAAGCACCTCATGTCCGTCTTTTTATATCCTAAAAAGACCCAAGGCCCCAGATCACAGGTGTCGAACTCCAGTCCTCAAGAGTCGCTGCCTGCAGTGTTTAGATGTGCCACTAAACACTGGAATGAAATGGCTTAATTACCTCCTCCTTGTGTAGATAAGATCTCCATAGCCTTGCTAATGACCTAATTATTTTATTCAGGTGTGGTGCAGCAGAGGCACATCTAAAAGCTGCAGGACGCCGGCCCTCCAGGACTGGAGTCTGCCACCCCTGCTTGATGATATAAGGATATGCGTGACAATGCAACTCACGGCTCATTGTAAAGTATGGTGGAGGATCCGTGATGCTGGGGGCTTGTTTCTCTTTCAAAGAGCCCCGGAAACCTCGCAAGAGTGCATGAAATGATGAGCTTTTTGAAAGAATAAATGTAAATCATAAACGTAAACCGTGGTGACGTGTTGTTTTGAGAGGATAATGAGAGAGAGAGCGAGAGAGAGAGAAAAAAAAAGAAAGACGCATGAGAAAATCAACCATTTTCTTTGGTTATCTCAAAACCCAGGTCTGGAAAAAAAAAAGACAGTGAAGTGAGCTGAGGATCTCCAGGTCGACTTGGAGAAATATTCTCAAACTCCCAATCTGAGAAGTTTGCTGTGCAGTGACTGAGCACCTCTCAGATCTCATCTCAACGACACAAAACAACAACAACAACAACCCCACTGAGCAATGCTGGCAACTGGGCATCTTCACAGTGTACTTTTTTGTCAGTATTATGAACATTTCTGAGCAGATTCAGCTGCTGCTTCCCGTTGTTGAAGGGAGCCGGCCTGTTGTGAGCTTGTGGAGCGGCGGACGGCTCTGTGCCTTCCCTTCAACTGCGTTTCTCTCAGACTCGGAGGAAAGCATGAGTGGCCGGTTTCAAGCTCCCCTCTCGCTGAATTGATTCTACTATGGGTCTTCAAGAAACACGGCGCTGAAGCACAGGGGCGCGCGGCTCCGGGCCAGCGTCCCGCTCCCCTCGTTTCCCCACCGAAACCGGTAAACCGTTCCCCGATTCTTCCATATGCGGTCCGCAAAAATGCAATATATCGCCAAACCGCGAGCGCCGCCGGTCGAACCGCGCTCCCCGCGACCGCGCACGTCCTCGGCTCCCCCCCTGTACCCAAGCATGGTATATTCCACAATTTATTCCAGGGAAAGACTGACAGTTTTTTGGGTCATGAAGCAGCTGTTCAAGTCAGTGGTTCGCCCTCCCTCCGCAAGAATAAGGAATTAGTACATTTCAAATTAGATAACGACAAACGGCGGAGCAAGAGGAGGCAAAAGTATGACAATATGTCCGCAGAGCAGAATAACACGTTTAAACTTGAGGGGGGCGTTATTTTTTTGTCTATTTATAAATTAAAAACTAGTTTGTTTGTTTGTTTGTTTGTTTTATTCATGGCTGATTTATAATATCTCTTCACATTATTGAGTTTTTTTTGTTTTTTTTTATTTTGTTGTTGGTATCTCCTTGAAATGAAACATTGTGGGCAAAACAATTAAAGGTAATTTCCCTTCACAATTGTGGCGATATTTAAAATCTGCTCCTCTGTAACAGATGGAAAAACGCCTATTGACTCTCTTCAATAAATCCAGTTAAGGTTAGTTCACTCAATTTGCCAGTGTGGCCTATCCGCACATGCGGCCCACCATCTGAATCAACTCAGCCGCTTCAGACAAACTGTCTTTCTTCCTCCCCTCTGATTTGCACCTAATTTATTAATTACAACACATTCTCGCACTCGTGCATGCAGCTTCGCACCGAGGGCGCATTGGAGAGCGTCGCGTGCACGAGGGTCAGGCTGGATCTGTGCACATGCATTGTTTTTTGTGCATGCGCACACGTTCAGCATGGGTCAAGCCCCTTGGAAACAGCAGCAGAGGTCCTCTGCTTTTAAGTGGATTAAAACTCCAGCACAATCCCCAGAGCCGGCAGGCATTGGACAGACTGGGGTGTAGTTTAGATGAGGACTTAAGACTGATTATCTCTCATGCTGTCTTTGTTTTTTTTTTTTTTTTTTTTTTTTTTTTTTTTGCTGTTCTGTTGCAGAAATGGTTAATGCTGTTTAAATCTCCATGTTTATGATATCTAAGATATTTAAAATTTGGTTCAGATTCCTGCAGTGCTGATCAGGATTGTATGCACATGCATTCAAACAAGGTCATATATATATATATCACTGACTGGCTAGTTGGTGGAGTCACTGGTTGCATCAGAACTAGTCTTGTATAGCGAAACGTTCCGGCAGCATAATGCCTCCAACGTCTAACTGGACAGCTAGCTAGCGCAGGTCATTGTGGAGAAATCCCAGTTTTTGTCTCCTAACCATAAAGCGTCTCTTCAGAAGGCATTTGATTTGTCCATATGGTTTCCGTCAACTCATTTTAGAGCAAGCGTTTGCTTTTCGGTCACGGTCAATGTTACGGCGGGTTGACTGCCGGTTGCGACGTCAGTGTTGATGCAGATTTTAGGTTAGTATACATTCCAGCCTTTGCGGTTCTCGGGCTGATCTTAAACATCCATCCATCATCTTCCGTGCTTATCACTGGTGGGGTCGCGAGCGGCGCCGGTGTTTATCTGTAGCGGTCAACGGGTGAGAGGCGGTTCCGCGGTCTGGACAGGTCACCACTCCATCTTAAACATCCCACCCAGTTTCCATTTCACCCAACAGTAATGGCGGAAACTACTTCATTGCGTGTATAACGATGCAAAACCTACATCAAAACTGAATTAAATAGTAATAAAACTGCTTCACATTAAGTTTACTACTTGGCGTCGACTTCAACCCTATTGAAGTTTCCAGACTGTATGTAATAGTGACAGGAAACCAACCAGTTTAAATAAACTCTGGTATCGTTCTGGCTCTCCCAGCCAGAATTACACCAGACCATTGATGATGGCTACAAAAATTATGCAGCTTACAGTATTGAACTTGCATGGTAAATTTAAATCCTCCGATCTCATTTTTAAAAGTTTAAACTTGTTCTATCAACTTTTAGTTAATTTGGTATTTCTCCCAATGATGAGTTTCTTCAAACTTCTGAGGACCATTTCTTTATGGTGTATTGGACAGGTTTTTTTTTTTTTTTTTTTTAGGTCTGAATATTTTATTTTTGGTCTACTGCTTCACACTGGGACCTTCTACTTTTCCTTTTAGTCATGAAAAAAGGCTGATTTTTACCTATTTTGTCCAAATGGAAAGTCCAGCCACTAGAGTTAGAATTAAACATTTTCTTAGTTAAAATTTTCTTTTTCATTTATACAATTTGCTTATTGATTAGAGCAAGATTACCTTTGTTGCTTAAATGCAATAAATCCAGCTCTTTCTTTAAAGCTGAATACCAAACAATAATAAATCAGACATTAATATGTGGACATTTCCTAACAACTGCATAACAGGGGGGCCCTGATCGCTGCACATGATGGCACCTGTGGAAATTTTACAAAAGCAGAATTTACATGACTCACCAAAGCTTGTTGACATTTAAATATTGTGGTGGAAGCATCATGATCTGGAGTCCCTGTTCTTTATCTGGAACAAATAGAGTTTCATGTAGAGTTTCAGCAAGAAAGGTTCATATTTTCCACCATCACATTCGACTAAAGAATGACTTCACCGGAAAAGGAACCTACAAATATTTCAGTAGCTCAGCCAACAAATGGATCTGATTGATACGCTAATTTATGACTTGCATGCGCTTGAAAAGAAGCTGTTTCTTTAAATTGAAAGACAAAACGCAAAACAACAACAACAAAATCACAGTTGTAAACACAGTGATGCAAAAAAGCTGTAAAATTACAGCTAAAGAGTTAATGGCTGTTAAATGGCGCACTCCGAGCCAACAATATCATATCATTTTCAAGATTCATTGGGCAATCTACTCTGCTTACCTGCCAATGCTGCAAACTTGTTGCAGAATTCGTCTGCGATGCGCCCCCAGAGCTTTGCGCCGAAGCCAAAACGGCCACGATGGTAAATTCGCTGAGAAAATGAAATTATCTTGTTACAAAGCAATGTTCTGCTGGAAGTCTCTTGAGTTACTGTGACACAATCCACCCACTTTAACAGCGTTACGGCTCCTCTTTCAAAAGAAAAAAAAAATTCGACATCAGGCTCATTGGCATGCTCATATTTTGTTCAGGATTTTTTTTTTAAATCAAAAAAATCTGATCTCTAATGTCTGCAGCAAAATGAAGACATTAAGTTTGCTCATTCTTATAAAGAAAGGCTGATGCTGTGCTTTATAATTCATATTTTTCCAATGGCTAACGAACAGGTTTGCACCCTGTGACCCCGTGCCGCTTGGAGTTCTCCATATAATCTCTTAATAACTCAAATAATATAGAAAACAGTTGTTTTTCCATTTTCATAAAATGTCTGTATACAATTTCAAGAGACTGACATGTTACAAAAATGTTTTATTTGTCATTTGCCTGCCTGTTTTCCCTTAATTTCCCTCGTAACTGAAGAATGACAGCGTCGTCATTCTTCAATCACAATGTTGAACTTGTAATTGAGGAAAATGCATCCTTTTCTGTAGTTTAATCATCTCTCTTCTTCTTCTAAAACCTAATTAATAAGAAGGTTCAGCCACCCAACGACCGAGCACAACGTGTGCTTCTGTGAACCTGGGAAAGCTCTGCTTCTCAAACGCATCATGTGAGCTTTGCGGCTCGAGACGCGTTGGTTTGCTATGGGAGGGAGTCTAGGAGTAGCTCGTCCGCATCCTGCTCAAAACGGGGGCCGGTGCGCGTCTCGCGCGGTCGCCCGGTGAGAGTTGAAGCACACCCTGGACGAGTCACCGCTTCATCACCGGGCACGCTTCAAAATTAAACACACATTTTGGACCTGGAAAATAGTTGTCAGCTTTATTCATCAGGAGGGAAAGAAAAGACTTGGCGTCTTCACTGACTACTAACCTTCAGGTTTTGTTCTAATAATAAACTGGTGTGAAACTTTATAAACTGCTGTCCAGCAGTATTTGTCCCTTTGTAAGCAATGCTGTATTTACAATATAAGCTAACCAGTCCTTATGAGGTTAAGTCTGATATCCTCCCCACACCAAGTTTTGTCTTTGTAATGCAAACGGAAACAACTTAAAACGCACAACTTAAAACGTCCTCACAATCTTCAATGTAAAGTTTCATGGCATAACTTAAGGGAGAGAGAAATAACAGTTACATTGACCTGGAGAATTACTGTCAGTCATTACACTCTGCAGCTGCTCCTAATGCAACCTGTTGCATATGAATGTAAACTCCCCAACTCTGAATATGAAGGCAAATGCAAAGATTCGACACTGGCAGCTATAAAGTATCCGTCTTTCTAAAAAAACAGATTAAAACCGAAGCGTCCTCCGCACCTCAGGAAAATGCACACAGGACGACACCTGACTCCGTTCTGCATAATTACAGCTGATTGGCCTCATAAAGGTTTTGTGCTTCACAAACATTGTCATTTAAAAATGCAAAGAGCATCTTAAAACAACGGCAATAATCAGGATCCCGGCTCCCCAAATGAATAAAAAGTGGAATCAAAATGAAAAGCGTTGCAAAAATGATCATCATTTAAAACACCAGCTTGTCTTTCTCCCAGGTTGTGGAGTTTGCTGATGGAAATGAAATCTGTCAGTAAACAAGCTAAACATCAGTTCTGATGTTGCAGCTTTTATCTGTGAGGGCGTAAGAAGAATTTCAGGAAAAAGGGGGATTGGAGACCTTTTCAGCCAGTGCCACCGGCTTTAACAAATATGCAGCATGATGACTGGAGATGTCTGTGTAGCTCCTAACTGGAAGAGTCATTTTTATCTTTCACACTATAAATCTCACTGGTTCCAGTGAGCGCAAACCTAACTAGCAGCGTTTTCTGTTTTTATCTTTTTATGACGACGCAGTAAAAGTTGGAAATGACGGCGGTTTCTGTACAGGAAGCCCTCACAGTTGCACTGAAGCGCAGGGCGAAGAGTAAAGCAGTAAGCAGCGAGCCTACAAGAGCGCTGAGATAAAATGACAAACTGCAGCACTTCATGACCAGTGTTGTATAGTAACGAAGTAAAAATACTTCACTACTTTACTTAAGTATATTTTGGAGTACTTCATACTTTCCTCGAGTAAGAACATTTTTGATAACTTTCACTTTTACTTCACTACATTTCCGAACTTAATTGCATACTTTTACTCCGATACATTTTCAATGTGTGGTTTCGTTACTCGTTACTGTGACGGAGGAGCGTCACGAGTTACGACCTAATTAAAGAGCCGCGTTAACACAAACACACGCAAACACACACAAACACACGCAAACACACACAATCGCTAACTTACGTTTTGTTGCAGTTTAAACTGGCGCGGTTCATCGTGGGTCCCACGCGGTGTTCCCGCTTCAGTTCACATTAATCCTTATCTGTCATTTTCAAACATTTTCCCGGCTTTATTTTCAATTAGCTTTATTGTTTCCGGATCGTGACGCACCGAGAGAGAGTTGCGCGATGTGGTGACGTCATCAGAACGTACTGAGTGTTGGCTGTTTCATGGATTATTGTATTTTTTGGATTACAAGTTTATTTATTTTTTTCTCTTATTAATTATTTAGACCTTGTGGTTTAGGTAAAGCTCCTAATTTTCTTAACTAAATGATGCCTGCAGGTTTATCTATTAGCAGGTTTCATTTTGCCTGCACTTGGTTGTGTTCATTATTTTAAGTGTATTTTACAAGTTTACCAAAATATAAAAAATGTCATTCAAACTGCGTTTGCCTTGTTTAACTTTTTACTTGTACTTTTCATTACATTACTTGAGTACATCCATTTTTACAGCAATTTCCATACTTAAGTACAAGACGTTTCAGATACTTTAATACTTTAACTCAAGTAACATTTCAGTCAGTGACTTTTACTTTTACCAAAGTCATATTTTGGAGCGGTAACTATACTTTTACTTGACTCCGAGATTTCAGTACTTTATACAACACTGAACATGACACGCTGAACTGTCATAACCAGTAAAGTGTGCACACACCCCTGCTAAAACGCCCGGTAATGGAATGAGACTGTGACGAATAATTTCAAAACTTTTTTCTGACATGGATTCTTTAGAAATTTGCAAGAGGAGATTTTTTTTTTTTTTTTAATTTGTGGGGGGAAAAAAAGAAACAAAACCTGTTCATTTACTGCTGTCTGAAAGGCTCAATTATACATAAATCATTCTAGAGTTCAAACCTGCCATTAGGTCTAGTGGATCTAAATAACCTCAAAGAAAGTCAAAGTAAAAATTTAATAATTTCCATCTTTTTGCACTTTCTTTCAAAGAAAACACGAAACATTTTTGTTGCCTAATTAAACCAAACCGCAAACAACGGCAAAAACAACACTAAGCTTTAACAAAAGGACAAAATACCGTCAGCAAAAAAAATAATAAAAAATGGCGGCGGTAGCATCATGGATTGAGCTGAAATTTGGAGCGGCGTTGCACAAGAACCAGTGATGATCCAGAACATTTCAGTACATTTCAGGATTTCCTTTGCAGTGTCATTTTGCCTCTCCAAAACAAATCAACAACATTACAGCTCAGGTCAGCAGAAGGCCTTTGACGGGCAGTTTTGGAGAGGCAAAATGAAATCTGACACATAATCTGCATTTACCTTAACAAGCCCGGGGCCAAGAGATGTTCCTCACAACCAAACAGATTTGGGGAGCTTTGCTAACCGAGAGGCTGAATGTCTCGAAGCTATAACATGCTCAATATGTTATATTAAAGTAAGCCTGTGCATTTAGATTTTCTGTACTGACAGCTACGTTTATGACTAATCTAAATGTGTCTGTGGTCACAGATGATTTACGCTAAGCTAATCTCGGATCGACAGCCAAAACAAAAAAAAATGTCGACGTTGCTCTGTTGAGGCTCGCATTTGATTAGGTCAGAAGGAGCCTTGTTGTTGCTCTTTCTCAGGGTGGCCCTTTATCATCCTCTCCTTTGAATGAAACAAACATGTTAATACTTGATTTGCCGCACATCCAGTAACAAACCCAAGCTACTCGGCAGACACTCCCAGCCATTCGTTCCGGTTCCCCTGCAGCTTTCGCTCACAAATTAGGAGGCTGTTGCTTCAGACTTTGCATTTCACGGTGGATTTCGCCGTTTTGATTCAAGATAGCAACGGCGTGTTGTTACTATTACGTGACGACAACAAGCCTCGAGCCAGCGTCGCCGCTTCAGTTTCCTCCAGCTGCAGTGTTGTTTCACGGCTGAGATTTGACCCGAAGGCCTTCTGGAAGCCGAGTTACCGCTTCCCCACTGAGAAGCTGCTCGGCTATTCCGCAGGAACAAATCTGACACGTGGACAATTGAATGATTCATTCATATATTTTCCTTCATTTTGGAGGAAAGGATAAGTCGGTTTAATTTGGCTGCCAACCTTTTGATTCATCACTAGTTTTTCAGTGTGAAATTGGTAAATAGATTTCTCTTGAATAAACACAAAGCCGGATCTCTGCAGAAAAATTTCAAAAGTTTTCCGACGTTGCCACGTGTCAGTAACTTGGTGATGTATTTGCACTATACAGCTGTGTGTCAGGGCCGTTTGTAGATGACAAGAAAGGAGGAATAAAGAGCCGCCCGAAAACTCAGAAATGTTGTGATTTTTTTTCTAGGAAAAGTTCTGAAATTTCTGAACAATTCTGAAAATTCTGAGTTGAAAATTTTAGAAAAATTAGTTGAAAATTTGCCACTAATCTGAGAAATTCTCTGGGAAGAAACTCGTCCATTTCTGAATTTGAAAAGTGATGAATTTGCTTGCTACTCAGCCAAAGTGTTGAGGGGATCCGTTTTGGTGACCTCGGGATCTGGTCTCTGTTTTCTGCATCTGATCTGGTTCTGTTGGCTCCGGCAGACCGGGATCTCCAGATTTGTGCTGAGGTTTGAGCAGGATTTAGGTCATCTACTTCCAGACTCATTTTCACAGCAAACAAACTTGTCTCGAGCCTCAAAACTCACATGATGCGTTCCAAAAAGATTTCTCACCAAGGTTTACAGACATGTATTTGTGCTTTTAAGCAAACGTTCATTTTATTTTTAGGTTTAAGAAAAAGAGAATGATTAAACGCAAAAATACAACATATTTTCTTGAACCACAAACTCAACATTTATGAAAAATAAAGGGCCTGGATGCAGTTAGCAGTGAAATGTTCACAGACACTCTTCATCCAGAACTAGAGCAATTTTGCGAAGTGGAATGGGCCGAAAAAATTTGCCTCTATGAAGAATTAACTCGGCGGGACTGAACTCAAATGACCAAAAACAATTTTCAGATTTACTTTTGCAATAATCCTTTTCTCCATGCTTAGATTTGTGTTTGTACATCAGACAAAATCCCAAGGAAACACACTGACGTTTGTGGCTATAACATGAACAAATAAGAACATTAAACGGGTACGAACACTTTTGCAAGGCGCTGTATACATCGACTGTTCTGAGAACAGATTTATTTCTGTCGTGATCAGTTGACGCAATTGTGTGCAATACGAAACATCTTCAGCGCTTTAGGGAAATATGGAATCATCCCTCCACAAACCTGCGTTGTATTTAAAGCTCGCCTTTTGCAAATCTTTGAGTGATTGTGATTTTCCTCTCAAGCCGCCTCGTGAACGACGCTTTTAGTGTTCGCCCCGTTCGATTTAGTGAACCAAGCCACCAAAACTCTCATTCATGCTCATGATACATCTGGTTTCCTTGGACACTTTTGGTTGCCTAGGAATAATATTTCACTTTGCGATGACGTCACCTCCAGCGCTCCTTACCTCCCAAATCCAAAGTGTTGCCGCGCCTCAAGGAAAGCAAGTCCGAGCAACAAGAACAAATTAAAACGCTTCCTGTTTTTTTTTTATGGCTTTTTTTGTAATATATATATATATTTATTTATATATGACTCTGAAAAAAATCCTAAGAGATGCAGTGGAATCGGGCCTCACAAAATCCCACTGTGCCAGATGAATGTATACCTGTATACCTGGTGTGTGTGCGTGCGTGTGTGTGTGTGTGTGTGTGTGTGTGTGTGTGTGTGTGTGTGTGTGTGTGTGTGTGTGTGTGAAGATAAAAGCGTGTGTGCTGTGTGAGTTTGTGTCTACTCCCAGTCCCAGCCAGCCTCTAATGGGGATCATGTGTGGAGTCAGCAGTGCAGACACACAAAAAACATGCTAACCCAACCCCTCCACCCGAGCCCCCCACCACCACCAGCACCACCGTGCGCGCTCTGCACGAGCACGCATGTGAACACGCGCGCACACACACACACACACTTACGGGCACGCACCACGGCAGAGAGTGTGTGCGAGGCACGCTGACTGAGGCACGCTCAGTCAGCGAGTTAAGAACAACTCCTAGGGGAGGTAAAGCACCAGTTTCTGTGTGTGTGTGTGTGTGTGTGTGTGTGTGTGTGTGTGTGTGTGTGTGTGTGTGTGTGTGGGTGTGTGAGTGTGTGTATGTGTGTGTGAGTGTGTGTGTGGCAGAACACACACTCTGTTTTAGAAAGGTGGGGGATGGTGGGGTGGAGGAGTGTAGGTGGGGGCTGCATAGTGGGGTTGGGGGGGAACCGGGAGGGAGGGGAAGGATTGAGAAGAAGGGGCCTAAGAGAGAAAGGAAGAAAAAGATATGGGCAGTGAGCTAAGGCAAAAGGGATGGAATAGCGGCGTTTGTGTGTGTGTGCGGGTGTGTGTGAGTGGAGAGTGAAGGAAAGGGAGAGAAAGCTGAGGATCAACAGGGAGGATAGGGAGAATGTTTGAGAAAAAGAGAAGGAGAGGAAAGAGGTAGAGGGGCCCCACGCAGGGCGGGAGGGTCCGGGGGGGGGGAGGCCCTCTAGTTTTGGCCGAGGGGCAAGATAGTCAACAACACATTTATCTAAAACCTTCAGAATAATTCTCCCTCAAGGACAGTTGGCGTGAGCTTCATCCTGGGTCCTTTTAGACAATCTCTAAAAATTCAAACCAATTCTGTTGCTCACTTGAAAATGGCTGAAGCAAGAATAAGATAAAAACCCAACTATTAATGAAGCTTCGGCTCCGGCCTTGGAAAGCATCTAATGTTCTTCTGCTCAAATCTGCGTTAATGTTCCTACCATTAAAACAAGCGCAGGACAATGAAGATAAGATGGACGATGTTGTTGGGACGTTTCTCATTTTGCGTGAATCTGGGATGAGTTTCTAAATAAAAAATGCTGAAGTCATAGTCAGACAGCTGGTTCAGTGAGAGAGATCAACCAACATCTCCACTTCAGTCGATACCAGAAAGTCATTTTTAAGCAACGCTACTTGAAAGAGTTTCACGCAGCATCATCTTTGCGTCGGACACGGTCCTTTCTAAGCATTTTCAAGCTTCAGTGTGTTTTATTTTGACTCTATGTAATGGGCTAACACAAAGTAGAGCAGAATTCTTTCCAAATGAAGTTATGCTTACTGTGGCAACTTTTTTTTTATTTTTTTAATTTCTTCTTCAAAAAGCGGAATGACTCGGACAACCCCAAACCAAGAACTTTTCTCCATGTCTAAACTGACCACTGCTATGTGTCATAACTGCTGGAGAATGATCCAAACGCAAAAAGCGAGGATGGCGAACTCACGCAGAAGGTGGAAACGACAAACCGGGGGACAAACTGGGCGGAACAAGCCCAATAATGGGACAGAAGAAACGGATTGGACCTAAGAATCTGGCGGGGAGGTAAAGTGGCAGGCCGGCCTAAAGTACTGGGAGGGTGAATGAGGGATTTAAGATCCAGGTAGTGCAGCTGGAAGAGAACCTGAGAAGCTGCAGCACTTTTTGTGTGGTTATGTATTTTATCCTGCGTCTTAAATACAACTTAAAAGTTCTGACGCAGCTCTCAGCATTGTGCTCTGAAAGTAAGATACTGACTGTAGATGACGTCTCCCCAAATTTCACTTAAAAAAAATATCTGGATCGTCCCTTAATGTCATTAGAAGCACAAACTAGTTCCGTCGCAGAAGAAGTTGTGGCGATCCGACAGGATTAAACACGTTAAATCATTACGATTGCGAGATGAATTTTGAGAAAACAATATATGTCCAGGATTTCATCCTCAATAAACGTACGTTTTCTGTCATTCAAGACCAGGTCCGAAGGGTCCAGGAGGAGGTCCGTGACATCCCGGCCTCCCCTCGGCGTCATTTTCCTGTTTTTTTTTCCTTGGGAATCCTCAGGTTTTCCCAGGACAGATGAAGAATCAAACAGTTTTGCTTATTTTTATAATGTGGCTTTGAAAATGTAACTTATTTTTATTGTTGTTATACTTGTTTAATAGGATCCCTGTTGATCTGAACGGACTGACGAAGCTTTCTTAATTTAATAATAAATGCACTTAGTTCTCTTTGCTCTAAGGGTCAAGCAGGAGTCGTTTAGCCACGCTGAACGTGCCGTCAGCGTTTCACTGACGGCTAAAATGGCTTTCCCCAGACGTGTGCAGATTATGAATACGCAGGCTGAAAAGGATGGGATCTGAAACAGTGATTTTAAGGATTCCTGTTTCAATTTCGACAAAAGATTTACTACTATTGACGAAGACACATTGTTCACAGTCTTTCATGTACGACCAGAAACCAAGACACTGATTGTTCTAGTAAATCAAAGGATGAAATCTTTGAAATTGGTGAATTATGGTTCAAAAGCTTTTTGAAGTTGAGGAACACTTTACCAAACCATTAGTCTTTTGTCAAGAGATTGCTTGACCTGTTCCGGCAATGAGCATGTGGAAATGATTGTTTCTGAAGCCAAATTGGAGAGGACGTAAAGGATTTTTTAGATATATCAGCAGTTGTTCTGAGTCAGTCTTCGCCAGAACCTCCGACATGACGGGAAGAAGACTTACATGTCCGTGCAAATGTGCCATAATTTAGAGCAACTGCACTGAGATATAATTAAAAGTTATGTAAAGTAATGTTTAATAATGTAACCTTGCTTGACTCGTCGTCTGCGTTCCTTTGTCTCCGCGGTGCTGCTTGTTCACTCAGGCAAACGTCTGAGGCCTTCAGAGAACAGCTGGATTTATGTGAAATGACAGTCATGTGACCTCCGTTCACTAACTGGGTGACTTTGGAAGGCTGTTGGCTGCACTGGATTTTATTTAACTTGGCTGTAACAGTGAGTGACTGAACGCAACAGAGCCACAGAGTCTGCGGTCGTGATGTCACAAAATGTGAAGGTCAGACAGTGTGAGCACTTTTTCCGGACGTTACAAGATTTAGTGTAATTGTCCTGTAATATGATCGTCCAGTTTAGAAAAGCAAGGAAACCAGTTGCAAATAATAAAGAAGCATTTCCAATGGAAATTTTTTTTATTCTTTTTTTATTTTTTATTTTTGCAATTTTCACAAAGTTCTTGCTGCTGCTTTTACTAAGTGTTAACTAAGAGTTTATTGACTAAGAGCTTCCTTGTTTACCAACACTCATTTCTCTTCAAAATCTACCTCTTATTTGGATGTGTTGAATTTTCACCTGAATAGTTGCAGGTTTTTTTTTTTTTTTTGGTTTGTTTGATCAGATTTTGCTTGCATAAGCATTTTCAACCTGCAGGTAATTTGGTTGACAAGAGCATAAAATCACAGCAGTTCTCTGGTTAAGAATAGCTTCCGTTTTTATGAATCAAAAAGCGACAATTTATCACATAAAAGTGACGTTTTCAACGTATTGTTTTCTGTCAAAATGCTTGTTTAGATTTCCGCTCTGTTGGCTTTGTCTTAATTCACAGAGTTCTTGCTAATTCTCAGTCTAATTGTTCTGACTGCTGTTAACTCCAAATAAGACACTTAAATACTTTGCCCAACACAGGAATAATCAGTGTCTTGCCTCCGAGCTGCTTCCTTTGGAAAGCAGAAAATAGCTAAGTGGTGTCACCAAATGGAGGGTAAACTAATCGTTGGCTGTGAAGACGCGATAATAAAAAAAAAAATCAGAAACTGAGATTTCCGGCTAATGGCTCTCTTTGTTTCTGTGAACAAACAAGAGTCTCCAGCTTTGACAATCCAACAAGTAAATTATTCAAATTAGCTCAAAATCAGCTCATTTTTAAAATAGCTGCTAAAATATTAAAGCTTGTTAGAGAGGTGTGTGAAATTAAACGTTGCTGCGCTCTAAACTTGCGTTCTCAACCTACGAAGGTGACAGGAGAACAGCATCTGAAATTACTCTGCGAGTTGAAAGGAAATAACATCTGTAGACTGTCTGAGCGGCCAATTATACCACCACACACACAGTTTGTGTCTCCGATAAAAAATAAAAAAAAAAATAAAAAAAGAGGGGGTCTTGTAACTGTTCAAACGCTTTTGGGAGGACATGCAATCTGGTTCCAATTTGACATCCAGGGTAACACATGTTTCTGTCGCAAGGTTTCAGGTCAAATGTAAATAAAAGAGAGAGAGCCCTTCATGTAGTAGATTCTTCACACAAAAGGAAAAGAAAAAAAAAAAGAGACTTGGCACACAGCTAAATCCATACCAAATGTATGACATGTGTTTATGAAGGGTATGGAATGAAGTGTTAGCCTTCAAGTGTAAGAAAAGAAAGTTAGATGGTTCGCCAAAACTATCGAGTTTGCTCCTGTAGTTTTGCTCTTACGAACTTCAATCATTTATCTTCTTTAAACTTCTTTAAAAAAAAAAAAAAAAAAAACTTTCATTTTGGATGAAAGATCCTTTCAAATGTTCATACGATGTATTTTTACTCTATACTTGGACTGGAGAACTTTACGGCAATGATTGAGCAGCTGCCCTCGCATTTCTGATGGCAGAATGAACTATTAATACAAATTTAAACAATTATTGTTCCCCCGAGTTCAGCTCTCTGATCTCTCACGTTACAAGCCCTCTAGTCATTAGATCCCATCCAGTTCAACGAATGTTGTCCAGAAGAACATTACACTAAAACAGCCAACTTTTATTTATATCCAAATGCTTTCATCTCAGTCAAATTGTTTGATTGTTGGATCAAACTGGATCCAACAATCCAGTTTGATCGAACTGTGATTTATTTTTTAAAAACCAGACTCGGACCAATCGGTAAATAAGTTATCTTGCAATTGCCTAAACCAGGCGATTGCATCAGACCACATCATCCTGAGCAAGACCAAGGTGTTCAAGAAGAGATGAGAGGGCAAGGCAGATAATTTGGAGTCGGAGTTCATCCTCTCATTATGTGAAACATTGTGAGAGTTGTAGGTTGTAATAAACTTTATTTCAGCCTCTGACCGCGCAGTTTGTGTGACATTTAGCCGGAGGAGCACGAAGCTCGGTACCACCTTTGTTCAAGTTAGACGCTTGTTCTTAGAGAACATTTGTGAACAAACAGCATCATGGAGACCAAGGAACACAGCAGACAAGTCAGAGAGAAAGTTGTGGAGAAATTCAAAGCAGAACTGGGCTATAAAAGAATCTTCAAACAGTGTAAAGCTTGTATTATGACGTACTTCTGCTTTAAGTTTTCAGCTATTTTGTGTAGAGGAACAGTCAAGCGAATGGAGACTTGCAGTTAAAACAGCAGACAAATGGTAGCTTCACCCTGTCAGAATGACTAATAGTGAAACATCTGGTAGCAAACAAAAAAAAAAAAAAAAAGTTTTTCAAAGTTTAGTCCCACCTCAAAGGACTCCACTGAAAAGGCATGGATGAACACACACCTTCAGTCAAGGTTACGCGTTCACAGACACTCTGACTGGGAACGGCTCGCCATTTTGTTTGTGAAACACTCGTTCACAATTACTCAGGGAGGCTTTGAAATTGGCAGGAACAATTTGCAAACAGAAAGAGACTAATTGATTAATTTCACCTGTCTGCGGGACAGCTGGCTGCTCATTCTCAGTCCCTCTTGCACTTTCATCCGAACGACACGACGGATTCTGCAGGGTGACGGCGTTCAGTCCAGAACAGGCTTCAGGTTGTAATTCGAGGTCCATATGTCGTTGCAGTGAAGTACAGATGATACGTATGCTTTTGATTTCAGAAGGATCAAATAACTCAGATGTTATGTATGTGTATGTGATGTTTGCTTTGTATTTAATTCCAGATAAGTAGCTGACATTCCTCTAGATACTTTATGGAAGTTATTCATGTTTTCTTTCCCTTTTGTGTGATAAGCCACCTTTAATTGAGGACGTAGGGTCTTAAAGGATACAGTCATGATCAATAAATTAAAATATTACTATTGAAAAGTTAGTTTATTTCATTAATTCAATTCATTAAGTGAAACACACTGCACCGATTGCACATGGATTGATGTTTTCAAGCAATTATTTCAGGTAATTATGATTCTTCTTACATCTAATTAAAACGTGATACTTGAATTTCGAATATTACGTCGCAATAATAAAATATAACACAGAAATGCAGGTGTAATAAAAATTATATTCAATATCTGCTTAATGTCAAGTCAAGTTTATTTGTATAACACACTTCAACACAAAGGCAGTTCAAAGTGCTTTGAATGAAAAATATTTTACACAATAAGCAAAAACTGACGTGGCAAAATAAGTGATATCAGCATTATCACTTAATGCTGATAACGCAAGTAACATTAAACAAATGTTGGGCTTTTTTTTAGTTTTGATGGGATCTCAGTGTTTCAGCTGTTCTGCAGTTTTCTGGAAGTTTGTTCCAGATTTGTGGTGCATAGAAGCTGAATGCTGCGTCTCCATGTTTGGTTCTGGTTCTGGGATGCAGAGTAGACCAGAACCAGAAGACATGATAAGTCTGGTTATCAATAGACAATAGACAATAGTGACAATAGATCTTTAATGTGTTTTGGTGCTGAGCCATTCTGTGATTTATAAACCATCTAAAGTATTTCAAAGTCTACTCTCTGAGCTACGGGGAGCCAGTGGACGGAGGGATCTGCTCTAACCTCCTGGTTTTAGTGAGAATGTGAGCAGCAGCGTTCTGGATCAGCTACTACTGTCTGATTGACTGTCGAGGCTAACCTGTGAAGAAATACTCAATGCAACTAAAGATAAACAAGTGCCAAAAGGTCAACTTTGTGATTATCTTTCTGTGTCTCTGAGGGTTCAGATCTGAGTACATATCCAGATTTCAGGCCTGGTCGCCGGTTTCAAGTGGTAATAATTGAAGCTTTGCACCGACTCTAGATCGCTCCTGTTTGTGTCCAAAAATAACAACTTTAGTTTTGTTCACCAAGAGAAAGTAATTGCTCTTCCTATGCATTCATGTGTTCCGAGTATCGGGTTAGTGCTTGGATGGATTTGGACTCACCTGGTTATGTCATCTGCATTTCTATGCTAGCTAATCTTATTATTTATCTACTTGTTATAACCTAATTAATTCACAAATTTTTTTTTTCTTTTCTGCCAACCGTGGCAAATAAGGCACCAGCATTATTGTTTATATTTTTGTTTCTTTCACAAAAGACAGATTCTACTTTAGCTGTAAGTTGTATCTGCATCGTCCCTCTTTATTGATGTCACCTTAAACCTGTCTTAAAATTTGCTTTAAAAAGGCACTTTTAATCTGACTATGAAGCCTCATCTGAATTTATGTTCTAATTAATTAGTGACTGTATACAGGTGGACTGCTAAACGTCACAAACAGATGGATGGGTTACTATTTTTGGAAACTGTAGGGTTTTGTAACGATTTGAAGAAAACAAACTGACTTCTTTTGTTGTTCAGTCAAATAAGGGTGATTTCTCCTCTATAATGAAGGAGAAATCAATAGTTGTTCTGTTGTTGGATTGTCCCACCTGAGCTGCAGCTCCTCCAGAGTTACAATAGGTCTTGTGCCTGATTCTCTGATTATGTGGAAGCCAATGCAATGGACCAAACATCTGTTTGGTGTTCTTGGGATATTGTTTTATAAACTAAGATTCAAATTTGTCCACTACTTTCTCCCTGACCTGTTTGTTGAATGTGATACCTTATTTTTTTTTAACAGGTTCTGTAAAGATCTTTACAGAACCTTTTGTATTTACACTGAGATTAAACTATACGCACAATTAGTCAATTTATCAATCTGATTGTATTTGGTTATAATAGGTTTAATGCTCTCCACGGTTTTATAAATCTTATTTCTTAAAATTAAAAAATTATATACTTTTTTGTGTCGGTTCATCACATAAAACCTCAATCAAATACGACGAGGTTTGTGATTGCAATGTGAGAAAATGTGGAAATAGTTTAAGTCAGGGGTCACCAACCCGGTGCCCGCGGGGACCTTTTCAGTCGCCCGCGGAGCTACTCCTAAAAATAGCCATTATCATTAGGGAGCACTACCAAAAAATAATTTAATTAAATGGCACATATAATATATATATATATATATATTTATAAAGACTGTATCAAACAAGTGCCCTTCGTGTTGCTCTGTACCCACGAAGTTGCTCCCAGTCTCAAAAAGGTTGGTGACCCCTGGTTTAAGTCTTATGAATATTCATAAGGCAGCAGGACTCAGTGGGGTGCAGAGTGGATTCACTGAAAATAAAAAAACAACAACAAATCGTTTGTGACTTGAAAAGAAAGAAAGGTAGCCTTGCAAATAAATGTAGTTTACTAAAATATTACTTTAGGGGCGTGGAGGCTCATACAACCAGATTATAGAAGTTGGGTTTTTTTTATTATTATTATTTCTTACATTTTGCCTTCTAAACACTTTTTTTTATTGATTTTTACAAGATCTCATAAATGGGGAAAAAAAAAACCCCAAAAAAAACAAACAAATGTTCAGTAATTTCTCAAAGTCTCACTTTTAGATCTTTTTATATCCACCCAGGGTCATTTTAAGGAAAAGTCCCTCTCAAATACAGGCGTAAAACAACTATTGAAATTATTTATAATTCAAAAAGCCTTTTGACAGGAAGAATATCTGCCAGTAAATGTAGCTCTTCGGTGTGCTCTTCAATTGTTATTAAACTTGGGCATAACATGAGGATCAAATACTCTTCATTTCATATCAATGTATAATTAGGTGTATGTACACAGTGTGAAATTAGATCTGAATCTCTCCATTTGCGCTGCGTTCAGATCAGTTTGACGTCTTTGTGACATTACAGCTGCTCATATGAGTTGATATTAAGGTTACACAAGCCTTGTTACATAAGGGCACCGGGTGAAGCAGAAACCCGGGACAAAGATGTTTTGAAGCCCGGCTAATGTTTCAGCCACATTTCCTCACTTCTGAGTTTCCAGGCTGCTCGTGCTACACCAAATGCTAACTTCCTCTGTGCTCTGGTTACAGTGTGACTCGTTTCCTTTCCGCGTGCATATTTCCGTGTCGCTCCCCGAAGGCACGCTGTCGTCAACCATGGGAACTTGCGCGCGTCTCCCTGTGAGTCCACAGTATCTGCCCTGTCAGAAATAGGCCGGGTTAGGTTAAAAAATGTTTCATAAGCTCCGGCTGACCTCCTTCCTCTCCGCTTCTCCCCGCTCTGCCGCCCCCTCCCGTCTCTACCCGTCCTGTCTTTCTCTCTCTCTCTCTCTCTCTCTCCCTCTCCCTCTCGCGCTTGCTTTTTCTCCCGTTCACCTTTAACGCGCAAACAACAAAAATGTTTACGTCGCTGTCAGAGATATTTACCTTTTCCCAGTGTTTTTATTCTGCTGTGATACACGTTTGAATTATTTACTTCCCACTTATGCCTTTGTTCTCGTGTTTTCTCCCTTGTTTCTGCCTTTAAAAAATAATAATAATAAAAAAAAAAATACTTGAGCGTAAAGGACGGCGCGAGCGCACAGATGTGTGCAGGTTTGTGTCTTTACGCAGATGTTCTGGCTCTCTCCTCGCGCGTCGCCCATCTGCATATGGATTCGCGCGCGTGAGTCTGTGTGAGGCTGTAATTGCACGCATGTGTCTCCGTGTTTGTCTCAAGTCTGCCATTTGACTGCCATCTGAATCTGTGGCACGTACAGCAGAGCAACGAAACGGCAGATTGGCAGTCAGGAGGGAGAGAAACAGAAACAGAGAGAGAGAAAGTGGACGTGCATGTTGGGGGTGGGGGCAGCAGGAGGGCTGTGGAGAAGCAGGAGAGAGAAGAAGAGGAGCAGGAGGAGATGAGGATAGGAGGAAGAGAAAGAAAGGGAGAGAGATGTGAGCGTGAGAGTTAGACAAATAGAGATACAGAAGGAAACAGAGAGACACACTGTAAAAAGGAACGGCTCTAATTTATGGTGAAATACTGGCAGCTTTATACGGTAAAGTCCTGGCAACCAAAACTGCCAGTATTTTAGTGTATTTCCCAATACACGGTAAAATAACGTATTTCCTAAAATATGGTAAAATATGGTCATACTTCCTGAGGCATAATATCTTGGCAACAGTGACTTTAGCAGTTCAGAACTGTAAACTTGTCTATACAGCTTATTATAAAAAACAACATATTTACTGTAAAGATTAGTCTACGTAAGTGAGAAACATGGCAGGACTGTATGATATATTGACATTTCATTGTAAACAAATAAAAAAAAAATTAAAACTATGGTAAATTACCAGTAGCTGTAGTTCCCAGAATTTTACCATAAAATTACAGTATAACACACAAGGAATCGTAATAATTTGTCCACATTTCAAAATGGAAAGTTTTAAAGAAAATAAGTCCAAATTAAACAAAAAATACAGATTACGAGTAATCCACTTAAAGAAACTATTTCTGTTTAAAAATTCTGTCAAAAAAATGAAACGATTCTGTTTTCTGTCCAGTTTCCTCACAACCTATTGTAGAAGAAAAAAAACGGTGATAAAAGGATTGTTGCTCCAGGTGGAGAGTAACAAGTCACTGAGTTCAGACTTTGCTCAGCATGGTGTCCATCGTGGAGACGGTCTTCCCAGTCACAGGTTGAGCTTGAGACTCATACCTTGTCAATCGGGTGTTTCCTCTCTGCTCTGCTCTGCAAACAGAAACAAAGCAAAAGTTAGAACGATGCACTATATGAACATCGTATACATCGTATATGGAGACTGCTACTTCAGCCAGGCGGTGGGATCGTTTCTGACTGAACATTCAGAAGTTCTTAAAGCAACAACCTGTTTGTTGTCGACAGGTGTGATCCTCTCTGCAACCAGACAAAAAAACCCACAAACATTCATCAGATGAAGACTTGTTGTTTCAGGGAATTTTCTATCTTCATCCTTCCTTTTGGAAGAAACATGTTTCTCTTTGCAAATTGTAACTTTTTGACCAGTAATTCAGGATAGATGACACAGCTGCGTTCTATTCTTTGTAAAAATTACTTTTACAGTCCGGTTTACGGTTTTACATTGTAGATATAAGCATCAGCAAATTTATTAATTTTGGTCGATTAGTACCTTTAATTTTAGGGTAATTAACTGCTGGCAATATGACAATATTTTTCGAAGAATTTTACAATTACCCATATTTTCACAATGTATTTCTGTGTTTTCTACATTTCATGACCGTCAAGAATTACTTGAAACATATGTTATTGTAAATCAATGTATTTTAATATGCAAAATGTTTTGCATATTACGATCAGTAACTGTTGGTATTTCGCCATTACGTAAATTTACGGAGTTTCTTTTTACAGTGCAGGCTCAGAGCAGGGGGAGGGGGTGGTGGGAGCGGGGCATCAGCATACCGAGGCAGTCTGTGGTCTTCCAAGCAGCAGCAGCAGCAGCAGCAGTAAAAATAGGGGAGAGGAAAAACAACGATGGCTTAAAAGATTAAATTCCTGTTGGAGTAGGAAGTGCAGAAAGCGGGAAGGGCAGATCCCGAACGTGGCAACGGGACAACATACATCTAATAATCTGCCATCGCAGTTTGTTGGGTCTGCGGTATCAATTGTCAGCCTGATAGATTTAGTGGATTTATGAAAGACAGGAATGTTGTTAAAAGACCAGGTTCTGTGATGTAGAAAGTGAGAATTTTTTGAGTGTATTTAGAAAACCTTTAAACGTTTAGCATAACTTGTTTTGTCACTTGCAACTTAAAAACAAATCACATCCATCAGAGGAAAAACAAAAAACAATAAGCTGCATTACCACGGATGGATTAGCGTTCCGTTCTTCCAATCAAATCTATCCCTGATGTCAGATTGAGGAATATTTGCCTCACTTTTCAGCTGTTTGGTGTCTGAGTGGTTTCATGTGCGCCCACCTTTCTAGCAACCCCCCAGTATATCAATGAAGTCAGGATCTGGGCTTTGACTAAGCCCCAGAACTTTCTATTTAGTAATTCTCAGCCAGTCCTTGGTGGATTTACAGAGCTGTTTGGGGTCGTTGTCATGTTCAAGTGTTTTTCAAATGCTCGCTAATATTCAACAAGCAATCCATGGTGAATGCTAATGGTGAGCCGCAGTGAAATCATAACACTTCCAGCTCTGTTCTCCACACTTTGCAGGAGCGTTTGTCATTGGTTATGGAGTCCAGTAAAAATTAATTTTGAGGTGAATTTGCTCGTGTGCTTTAGATCATTAATGCTGCAGAACCTGAGCAGGCTTGAGCTAAAGGTCAAAGTATCTGGTTAATCACAGTGGGTTGATGATTTAACAAGGGAGGCAGTTGAATTTTCTCTCAGGTCTAGGTTGGTTTGGATAGCTTTTTCCATGAAAAAAATTAAATCATCCTTTCAAAACTGCTTTTTTAAAAATGTACTCAGATTATTGTTGTCCGATATTAAAATTGGTTTGATCATCTGATAGTATCTTTCAGGACTTCTGATGCTTTGTGACTCTAAGGTGTGCCGAGAATAATTGTCCTGTTTTGAAGATCCAGTGATGCCAAACCTTAAAGGTGACAAACTATGCTTGTTTGAATATCAATCTCTGAATAATAAATCAATATTCAGTGCAAAGGTAAAGGTGCCGTACTCATCGGCACCTTTACAGACAAGTACTGCACCTCATCTGTAAAGGTGAGGTGTCCAAAGACGAGGCTTTTTCTGCCCAGCTCTTTATCCGCTCTTATCTGATCAGCTCTGAGTTTCATTGCAGGGAGGAAGTTTTGGCAGTGATGCTCCAACACAAGGAATGACCAGCTTGTGAATAAAAATGGAGTTCAACAGGGTTGAGCAAATAAAACTCGCCATCTTATCATATACAGGTGTTGAAAAACTACATTAGGTAGGAAAAAAAACGTTCAGTTGGATTGTTACAATGAAAGGGTAATAAGTGATAATGTTGAACCTTTGTGCTACATTGTAATGGAAACACTGAGTCCAATAACATTACAGAAAAGACACCACTTTCTTCTTCTGTTTTTTTTTTCATGTTTGGCTAAGCTATGCAGATGCTCAGTCTGCCTCAGTGAAAAATGATGAGCATTCAGCAGGCTTGGAGTAGTTATAGCTGATGACCTATATTATAATTAATTTAACAAATAACTACTTGACCATTTAGAACCGCACACTGAATGCTGATAGAGCATTGAATGTTCATGCATTAGTTGTCCTAGTGTTTTCCAAGGGACCATGATTTAAAAACAACGATTACAGCAGGGCTTGGGATTTTTGACTCTGTTGTGTTTTTGTCAATGTCCTCTGTCCTTCTCAGAGGTCGTACTTTCAAGATGGAAAGCCAAGCAACAACACTGTCTGAAATCAGAATTCAAATGAAAAAGTCACCAAACCAAACGTCAAAATCTAACAAAATATTGTGGATTTTAAGAACTCTGTGACACTTATTTACTTCTTCTTTGCATTTATTGCTCTCTCCAGGCATCCAATGCTCATCCAGTCTTAATACTGCAGAGAAATATCTTAGAAATTGTCATTCAATAATTGCTACCTTAACAAAGCAACACCTTCGTTGTTTTCTGTTTGGAGCTGGTAAGACGCTTTGAGACACAGGCCTAGTATTTGTTTTTACATAATTGCTGTTCAGAGCAAAATCTACAGAGATGCATTGATCACTTTGTTGCATTAACATTCAAAATAAAGTTTATTACAGGGCATGGAGAGATGTTATTTTTCTCATATCACTGATCTCATATCATTGACAAATGATGTGAAATGCCTGGTTTTCAAAAAGGCATTGCTTGGCTGCTTTTCAGCTCTTATCTCTTCTCATGCTGCTTTCCTAACATACGCTGAAGTCGCTGCGTTCTTCCACAATAACCAACAGGTAAGTTCGTGACTACACACCATGAGAAGAGACTATGAAATAAGGACAATTGTAAGATCTCTCGATGACCTTTGCTCCTCTTCCAAGGGAAGTTTTAAGATGTCTGAAATAATTCAAAGCAAGATTCATCAGATGTCGATGTTGAAAAGATGTTGATGCTCCTATTATTTTCCAGCTATTAAACTTACTGCCTCTTTCAGGACGAGGGTTCTTTGCCAACCCTTTACTCACACTGGTAACACCATTGATTAGCAACACTCTCTAGGTTACAGTCTCTATGGAAGCAATCTGACTCACCTTGAAGTTTTTGATGGTCCAGAACACCTTCCACATGAGGTACATAATATAGAATGAGGAATGGTTTACCTTTTTCTTTTATCATGACTTTCTAGAACTTTAAGCAACATCTTGCTGGTATTATTGGAGTCCCAAAACCCCTTTTCCCCTTGGAAAAGAATATGGAAGATACCTTTGAATTATTGCGCATCAAAGCGAGTTTGAAATGTAATCCTAGCTGCAATGAATTGATGCATTGTCAGTCCGAAATAGGCAAAGTGACTAAAGCTGCAAGGATATAAAATGGCACAGGGACAAAAAGATCTCCGTCTGTTTCTAGAGTTTTAGAGTTCTGCATGTTATTTATGTTTATACTGTATTCCAAACCTTTTGTATGAAACAATAATTACGTACAGTTGCTAGTATAAGCAACAAGCAGCAGACTTTAGAGTGTTTCTCTCAGGGTTCCTCGTTTGTTTCTTTTGGTCGTCTCCGAAAACACCCAATAAATTCAGATTGGTTTCGCGAGAGCCAGGCGTGGATGTCCGTTGTTCTGTGGCGGTCCTGTGATGAAGTGCCCCCGCCTCTCAGACAATGTCAGGAGGGACGGGGCCGCCTGACCTTCTTCGGGGTAAAAGAATTTCTCCTTGCCCGACCTCACAAAGGGAAAGCCTGTCTTTACAAAAGCTCGCGCACAAGGAGAAGGAAGGAAGCGGCTCCAAAGTGCTGGAAGGAGTCCCACGTCTCTGTAAGAAGCCAGTGAGCTCCGATAGAGACGTCCCAACAAACCCAGCTGATTGGCATGCCAAAAGACGCCATTCATTTAGAAATTGAACATACGAATTGAAGGCTTCTGAGAGGAAGCTGGAGTGATGAAAAATACAGGTTTGGCATGATTGAGCTCCAACCTGTTTGGGGATTGCACATGTGTATGGGATTGTGTGTGCATGCGTGCATGCGTTTGTGGGTGTGTGTATACACTCTTGCTGATAGGATGGGGGGGCTTCGTTAGAGTAATTACAGCTTTGCTATGTAAATAAGCCCGTCATAGTGGAGAGAGACACACCCACCTCTTTTTCAGACCCAATTAACCTAACTCCCCTGGAATTTGCATACCTAACAATCTCAATACGCCCATATGTACACAGATAAATCCTCCCCTTTCACATTTATACACTTTATTAAAGCCGAATTGTGCTCATCACTAAATTTATATATATGCTAAACTTGTTGTTTCTACTTGGTAGTCGGTCACAAACACACCTGGCAGCACAAAGTGTGAACTTAAGGAGTATTTTGTGGGTTTTGTCGATCTTGGACGAGCGAGGAGACTACAGGCAGCCAGGTGATATCTGTATGCATAAGGCATCATCCAGGGCTAACTGGCTGCTGGAGCTGTGGTGAGCAGCATCTATCATCTCAGGCCGCTGATGAATGTCTGTCCTGAATGGCTCTCTGGCGTAGTTGAGGGGAGCAGAGATAGAGCACGAAATGAGTCGCGGTGCAAAGAGAAGCTGGAGGAAGCAAGGTGGGAAGATGAGGAGGAAGGGTGTAGGCGAGACGGAGCAGCACACAAACGTACGAGAGGAGAAGAAGAGGAGAGACCAGAAGCGGAGAGAAAGGGGGGAGGGGAGGAGGAAAGACACTTGGAGAGTCTGAAATGACTGCAGAGGAGAAGAAGAGGGAGGAAAAAGGATGGGGATGGAAGGGTGAATGAGGAGAACTGAGAGGATGACAGCATGTCAGAAATGAAAGAAGAGGTGGACAAAGATGATGATGTTGGAATAACTAAAATTTGAATGGCAAGATGCAGCATTATTGAAACAAAGGCTTTTGCAGGAAATAGTCAAACATATTTGTAAACCTGATTTTCGAATCTGAATGGTTGCTAACCAGAGACTGGATGGCTTCTCTGAACTGCAACTTAGCCTGAAATGAGCAGTTTTGACCTTGTCCACACTGACAGGGGAATTTTTTTTAAAAAGCATCCACATGTAAATTGAGTTTTCATTAAGAAAGATATATTAAGAAAAACACTTTCCATTGTGAAGATTTTTACTCTGTGGAGCAGAAGTCAAACTGTTACCCTTTCAACACAACATGAAGTTATTGACTGAAACAAAAGTCAATCAACACGAGCTACAACCATGACAGAAAGTCTGTTGGCACTACTGAGAATCTTCTTCTAAATTTTGGTGTTGGTGATGTTGACACCGCTGCTGCCAACTTTCACAACAACGGAACGATTATTTATGAAATTGCAGAAACTGTGTTAATGCAAAAGTTTCGGAAAGGAAGTGATATCCACAATAATGAAGCCAGTTTTCAGATTACTACTTGTGATTTCTTGAGATAACACTTTGCTGATGTGACAATGACGACCAACCAGAGAGTAGCTTCGTAGCCGTAGTGAAGGGTGGAGTACGAAAGACATGAGAAATGTATTTCCCATTGAAATGTTCATGTTTTCATATGTTAATGTGTTTTATTTTGTGTTGCACTTTTATTTAAGAGGGCAATCCTTAATTGAAATAGTTTGAGAACAATATGTTCTTGTTTCTTTTGTGAAAACCACAAGCATATCTTTCTTCTGCTCACAAAAACACTAAGTAACAGGGAAAAATTTTAATGAGTTTTCTGCTTTTATTTGAGTAACATTTTACATCGGTAACTTTACTTGTGTTTAAGAATTTATTTGTTTATTTATTTATTTATTTTTTTTTTTATTAAACTGAACTTTTACTGGAGTTGGTTATTTTTCTACTCTTTCCATCTCTGCTCCTACTTTGTTCTGTCCACTTGTTCAACGACTTTTTATTGCAAATGAGGAATCGGGCAATCGTTTCGCTGCAACTCAACGAACTGAGGCATCTGAGGCAACCTGCTGAAGTTCAAACCGAGCACCTGACTCGAGTATTAAGGAGATTTAAAAGAACGTGCCATCCAAGCTGACGTGTTCAGTCAAACACGAAGCTTCATACACGTAGCTCAAGAACCATTCACTACAACCAACGTATGCAGAATACAGTCTCTCATTACACATGCTGAACCCAGATGGGCTACAACAGCAGAAGATCAGACCTGGTGCCCTTATTGTCGGCTGAAACCAGGACACTGAGGCACCAGCTTGCACACGCTCACTAAACATGAACAACAGATTGGGGGGGAAAAAACTTTGCCTGAGCCATTATTTTCAGTATTCAGACGTTAAGGTCAGGATTTGTCATGATTGTTTGCGGTGGTTTGAAGGTATTGCAGGAATGCAAGGCACCAAGTTGCCTTCCAATTTGGTTATTGATGTATGAATTTTTTTTTATTTTTGGAGTGTGACTCTGGGCCGACAGTCTAAAGTGCTCTGGGTGGCCATTAAGACTTGAAAAGCATGACTGAAATTTGGTCCTTTTAACTTTTGTATTTGTTTTAGAATTGGCACCTTGATATTGAAGCCATTTCTTTTAGCTTTTTTGTTTTATTTTATGATTTTTTTTTTTTTTGTTCTGATCTGGTTTTTTGTATTGGTTACATTTATTATATATAAAATTCCCTTCTCACCCACCGCGGGTGGTTCTTATCCTCTGAGCTCGGGTCCTCTACCAGAGGCCTGGGAGCTTGAGGGTCCTGCGCAGTATCTTGGCTGTGCCAAGGACTGCACATTTCTGGACTGAGATGTCTGATGTTGTTCCTGGGATCTGTTGTAGCCACTGCTCCAGTTTGGGGGTTACTGCCCCGAGGGCCCCGATGACCACAGGCACCACTGTGGTCTTCACCTTCCAGGCCCTCTCCAGTTCCTCCCTGAGGCCCTGGTATTTCTCCAGTTTCTCGTGCTCCTTTTTCCTGATGTTGCAATCACTTGGTATTGCTACATCTACCACAACGGCTTTCCTCTGTTGTTTATCCACTATGACAATGTCTGGTTGGTTCGCCATTACCATTCTGTCTGTCTGGATCTGGAAGTCCCACAGGATCGTAGCTCTGGCATTCTCCACCACCTTTGGGGGTGTTTCCCAATTTGATCTCGGGGTTTCCAGTCCATATTCTGCACAGATGTTTCTGTACACTATGCCTGCCACTTGGTAATGTCGTTCCATGTACGCTTTCCCTGCCAGTATCTTGCACCCTGCTGTTATGTGCTGGACTGTCTCAGGGGCCTCCTTACACAACCTACACCTTGGGTCTTGTCTGGTGTGGTAGATCTGGGCCTCTATTGCTCTGGTGTTTAGGGCCTGTTCCTGGGCGGCCATGATGAGGGCCTCTGTGCTGTCCTTGAGCCCAGCTTTTTCCAGCCATTGGTAGGATTTACTGATATCAGCCACTTGGGTTATTTGCTGGTGGTACATCCCATGTAGGGGCTTGTCCTCCCATGATGGTATCTCTGGCATTTCAACCTCCGTTCCCTGTTGTCTGAGACATTCACTGAGCACATTGTCTGTTGAGGCTTTTATATATATATATATATATATATATATATATATATATATATATATATATATATATATATATATATATATATATATATATAAATAAAATTTTTGCCTGATACATTCATTAAAATTTTTAATGAATGTATTACATAAAAAAATATGCCACAAGTGTTGTGTTTTGCTGTTCTCTGTTCTATCATTTTGCCAAAACGTGACATTGGTTATTACATACAGTATTTATGTTGTAAAGCATTTTGAACTTGCTTTCTTCCTGAAATGTGCTACACAAATAAACTTGACTTTGACTTGACTTGATTTGATTTTCTAGTTGGTAAATGTAATTTTATTTACAGGTAACAAAGTTATTTCTCTAATCCTTGTTTGAATTCAACTCTTAACTTTAGCAAAGACTAACCGAATATATGCTTGAGGTTCATTGATGGTTGATTCAAACAAGAAAAAAGAAGAGATTTAAGTTTCCCTTCAATGCACCATAGTACTTTATTAATATTAATCTGATTTTACTCAACTTAAAACAAAAGTGCATCTTATGGAGTACTAGTCCTTGCAGAGCAATAGAGAAACCAGTTTAACTCAGTCGGAGTATGTGTAGAATATGTAAACTTCATGCAGACAGAACGCAAGCTGGGATTTAAATATCTTATAGAAAAAAAAAACATATTTTTATAAACTTATTGTGCTGATTTTATTTATTTATTTAACAATTCAAACTCACATTAGCTTCGTGAAATGTACCAGCTAGACATGGGGAAGATGTACAGAATGGCGCAGAGTGAGAGACACAAGAAACAATGGACCAAATGGAAAATTTTCAAATCAAATGGACGCCAAGGGGACAAAATGCTAACATCCCGATATGTGGCTTTATATAACAGAAAAAGCAGAGACAGAGAGAGCACACAATGTCCTTGCTTATCTCAATTCTGTGCAAAAGACAAAGAGCCAGTGTTCCCAGGAATTATTGGGTTCTTGGATCAATAGTGGTGCTATGATAAGACAGTGATAGAGTTTGTGATCTGGGGCTTAAAACACAGGGGTGCGCTATCTCTTCTTCCTTCTCTGCTCTTTTTGTCCGCAACAGAGTCAGCTGAATTCAAGCTTTTTAATAGAAACAGTAAAAAGAAAATCACAAATAGTTCATTTAGGTCTTGGTGAGAAAGGTAAATAGTATAAAGAGTAGACTTTCAAATTATTATAGACTGCGCACAAGATCCAATACGGTGTGTAATATTGTAATATAGCATAATTTTCACTGAAGGTTTTATTAGAAATACAAAGGTTTCACATTTTTAAAACAGAAATGTGCACCAAAATACAATCCCTACTGCTGCTACAATAAAATAAGAATAAAACAGTTTTACCTTGATAGGACTGAGGGGTGGCAATTCCACAGTTTTTAAATGATCCTGCCTGTTGACTGGAAATATAATTTATCTGTCTTGCAAGACAGGGTAATGTGTAAGGGTCTTCCTTCAGCCAGCTGAGTGGCAGTGTGCAGCAACAAGTGGCTCCAAAGCAGGACTCTGCACAGAGAAAACTCCAGAATGACGATATTTATAACGGGGAGGGTTGCCAAACAGTCGGATGTGTCCCTCATTTAAGCCACAAAAAGTCTAGAAGCCTTTTTTTCAGCCATCTAACCAGCAGTGCAGATGTGTCAGAAAACTCCGTCTCTCTGGTACAGTATCTATCATTTCATTATAAGGACTTTAAACTGTGGAAAAATTTATTGAAATTATACATTGATACTGAGAAGTGATTCATGCAACTGGCTAATATACCAACAGCTTATGATTACTTCCAGATTGAAAGATAGCATTTAATCTGTGTGATAAAAATGAACCCCCAAATTATTTATTTTCAGTTTATTTCTGCTTTTAGGTTAGTAAAAACAAATATATGTCAGGTTTTTTGCATTCAGTTGTCATTTTTGGCATGGACTATAAGGCTCTATGCCCAGGGCAGCACAACCAGGTTATTGCATTTTTGTTTATTATTATTATTATTATTATGATTATTTTTGACATCATAACCACCCAACAGGTTTGTCTTTTATCAGTTTATTTGTTTTGAATAAGTGTCACAAAGTTTTAAAATGATTTATCATGGTCTCAAGTTTTACAGCAAAAAAACCTTTTTTAACGTGAGTATATGTACTTTTACACGTATTCAACTTTTTTGATCTACTTCATTTGAGCTACGTCATGTCTTTCCCTGTCGCTTTGACTCTTTCATGCAAGTTTGAGAAAGCCTCTAATCTCCAAGGCAACCATTGAGCTGTGCAAAACACCTGGGGAGACCAAGCGCCGCCTTTGCCGCCTCTTCGGAGCTGGAGTTTCCAAGCCATGTTTTTGCATCACAGAGTACCGCTCCAACGCAACTTAATCACTCAGCTCCTTCAGACTAGCCAGCAAACACCTGGTTGGAAACCCACATCTCCCGAGTTTGTTACATGAGCTTTTTTGTTAGTGAAACGTTGATAAAAAACGTTGTTAAAGGATTTATAGAGCACCACTGTTGTGATGATGTCCTGAAGGTGGAGCGCTGCAAAGAGCAGGAGTTTTTTTTTTTAAAGAGACAGAGGCCCAATTTCAAAGTCTTAAATTGTGAATTAAAATTTATTTTAAGCCATATTTGATATGTGCAGCATTTTTTTTTTTAACAAATGAAGATAGCATAGTTAATTAATTGTTCCATAAGATGATACTATGTGGCTGGAGAACACATACTAATGCCCTTTTAAAACGACATCTATTTTACGCTCTGTGTTTATAAAGCCAATTACTCAGATTTTAAACAATAAAAGATGGGTGTGTTATCTTTTTGTTCAAAATAAGATCCAAACAATTTTCTGTAACTTGGAAGATAAAAACAAAAAACTTCAGCCAATGATATTGTACAGCTGTTCCCCACTTTGGACTCAGTACAAATTAGAATATACATCATGTTATAGTGGAGCATAGAAATTCGTAAAATCCTACTCTGTTTAAAGTATATCTGTTCCATAACTGAGGCCATCTGTGCACTTATTTGTTATATAAACAAGGTTATTGGGAAAATGTTGATCCTTTATAAAATGATGGCCCTCGCTCCTTTTCTATCTCTTTTGTTCCTCTATTCTTTTCTGAAAATGTCTGCTTGCCAGAGCAGGTGTTTGTATCCTCATATAGTAGAAGGCTTTAGCGCATACGCAGAAATATATTCTGTCTTTCGCTCTCCCTCTTTTTCTCTCTCTCTCTCTCTCTCTTGCAGACAGAAATACATGTGCATGTCCAAGCACATATACACACAGGGGCGTGCGTGCAGACAGACAGTCAGCTGTGCCCTTCCCACAGCAAGTAGCATGAAAACACAGCGCTGCCTGTCCCTGCCTTACATACACACACACACACACACACACATAGATATATATACACACACACACACACACACACACACACACACGGACACGCAAACTCTACAAAGAGCTCTCCACATACTCTTAAAGGGACATGACACACAATTAAACTTAGCCGTCAAGAACCGGCACCACACCTGGACAACAACAAAGTGCATGAGTTACAGCTGTGTCGTCCCTTATATCGCTTACATGTGGCTATTTGTGTTTCTGTACTCAAACAGAAGACCGTGTTTGTATTCCAAAAAGTTGATTTAAATAGACTTCTATCACTTTTTTCTTTCAAGCCTTGCATCTTCATAGTTCAGATTGCATGCAAGATGTTAATAAAAAAAAACAAAAAAAAAAAACACCTGGCACCATTCAAAATCAACCTGTTAAGAGCTGGAGCTGTGACACCAAAAATCTGTTACAGTGCAACAGTAACAGATCAAATCAAGAAATGGATTTGAATGTAAACCTGCAGAAAATGAAGCCATATGAGCACCAAAAGTAGCAACTCATAATGATTGAGAGCAGTTAAATTTTGGAGCTATATGAAACATATCTTCAAATTTTACTTGCAGTCTAATTGAATTGAAAGTTATTTTCTACAGCATGCACATTAGAGCCTTTTCCTTTCATTGTAGCTCTTACTCCGGTTTGGGCTGACTTGACTCTCATTGAGAATGACCCCTGATCAAGCCAAAATAACTCTAGCTGACCTTAGGGACCAGAGAGGGGAGGAAGAAGCACACTAAAACCTGTTTTATCAAAATCTTAATCTTTTTTGGGGGTTTTTTATGACCTAATATAAGCTGGGTTCATGTTTTTAAGTTTCTCTGTAGCAAATAAATGTGTTGATTTCATGGATTGAAACTTGTGTTAATTAGCACCTGCAAATTCTTGTAGGCATTGACTTCAAAATATAAAAATTCACTTAATGTTTGGCCTAAACAGCTAGAATGATCCTTGAGATCAGGACTGAAGGAAATACATGTAAAGAGAAGAAACCAAACAAATAAACACATAATTATTGATAATTGTTGCTTAATTTTCTTTTCTCTCTTAAATACACATTTAAAAAATAATAAAATCCAATAAAATTGTACAATATAATTTGATCAGGAGGTCAATGGTGCTGTTAAGGGCCCCAAACTATATTCTGGCTCGGGCCTCATTCAGCCTGGAGCTGGAAGGGTCTGTGAGCATCAGCATTTAGCTTTGAGTTAATTTATCAAGTACATTGTAAATTGAAGGTGGTGAATTGTTGTTTAGGGTGCACAAATGTGACCAAAGCCACCTCTTATTTCCTGTTAGTATTATATATTTAGTACATTCTACTGTTTAGAATGATTAAACATAATAGTAATAGTGAAATGCAACAGTGTAATGCTGTAGATGTGGGGGGGGGGGGAAGGAAAAAGTTGCACGAAGGCCTGAAGAATAGAACTTGAACTTGAGCGAAGTCTGTACAAACTTGGACACTGTGCCTTTAAGAAGCCCCCACCGTCTCACAACAGGGGGGGCGTGAGCTGAATCCAGGAACAGCGATTGAAAAAGCTCCACCACTGGACTGTTTCAAGTTCCCCTCTCCGCCTGAAACCCTGCCTGATTTGTGGGCAATGTTGGGGATGTAGAAAAAAAAAAAAGAAAAAAAAAAAAAAAAGAAAAGGAAACCGGAGCAAAGAGAGCGTAAGGAAGGGAGAGATAGAGAGACAACACTAACTGGGTAGCTATGGAGATAGTAGGTTTTCCTGGTCGCTTTCTTTGACAGGTGTCGAGTGGGATAAAATAAAGTGAGAACAGCCTCCAAGATGTACGGCAAGGGTAAAGGAGCTGTGGTCCCCTCCGATAGCCAAGCGAGAGAAAAGTGAGTAAATTATCGCAGTGTCACAACAGCAAACCCCAGTGAAGAGAGAGGAGTGTGCTAGGTGGCTAAACTTGCTAACTGATGTCGAGGCAGTTCAGCAACTTCAGACTCGTGCACAAGTTTTGTTCGTGTAACTTTTCTTTTGTTTCTTGCGAGTGAAGCCGTGCTGCTTGTGTTTCTTGCCACTTCTCCCGTGCGTGCTGTTGCCCTTTCTTGCCTCTTCTTCTTTAGCATCCTCCAACTTGCAGGCATGTCTGCTAAGTTAGCCCCAGCGGCTAGCTGCAGCCAGTTTCACTCTTGGATTTAATTGTTTTGTTGCTCATGTTCAACCTAAAGCGGCTGCTAAAGTTGCGCCACTTCCCCCCCCCTTCTTCTTTACACGCGTGTGTGCTTTAAATATCCAATAAGGAGCATGGAAGTGGGGGGGGGGGGGATCCCACTCGAGTTTCTTCCTTTCTCCTCAGCCCCCCCACTATGGGGGAACAATGCATTTGGATTTATTGTAGCTGCGCATTTGGCATTGTATCCGACTGCCTTTTTGTGTGTATACGTGTGTCTGGTGTCGGTAAAAATAGGATACAGCTGTTTTGTGTGTGTGTGTGTGTGTGTGTGGTGTGGGGGGCTTTGTTACACACCAGCCGTGTTCGTGGCTTGTTCGCGCAGGGGTTGCGAGTCTGCTGGCGCTTGGATCCACGCGTGTTTTCGGCGACTCTTCGTGCAAAAGCGGAGCGGCGCTTTGTAACTTTTGTGCCCCGCTCCGTGCAGATCTTCCTCCTCCCCCCTCTCCCCCCCCCCCACCACCCCCCAGCGAAAGCGAGCCACGCTGCCGCCCGGAATAGGCGCTGATCGGTGGGGTCTGTGCAAGGGAAGCTGCAGCCCCCTCTGAGCCTCTTTGTCTGCGTGCCTCAGTCTCGCCCAGAAGACGCACGCAGCTTCCCTTCTTCAACACTTCAACAAGACAGATCGCTTCCAGATTGACCTTAAATATCAGTTCAATAATCACCCCGTGCATTAGCGGGCCAATCAGGGGCCACTGACCTGGATGAGCCTCCATGGATGTCATCCTATTTGGTCGGTGTTAAAACTTTGTTGGACTGAACTTTTTTTCCTTTTGTTTTTGTTTTATATATGCGGTTGCAATCACACCGGGACAGAACCTGAGTTTAGATCAACAGGCACCTCTTTTGTTTTCTCAAAGCTCTTCCTCATCTCTTTCTTCATCCGCTGCACCTCGGTCCTCATCCCTCACATTGCTGTTGAATTATTGAGACTGACCGAAGCAGCTGCTCTCAGCTTTGCGTCAAGAGTTGAGAGAGAGATGGAGGAGAGAAGAAGAAGAGGAGGAAGATGTGGTGGGCAGACTCATCCATGTTTAAAGAGGGGGTTTTGTCGCGAGCCCCGGGCGAGGTGTCAGATGTACTGATGGTGCACACCAGGGAAATTTCACTCTCTGTGGAAGCGAATGCATTTTCGCGCCGACGTCGCCCATCCTAGAAGTTTAGAGGGAGAGAGGGGAGGTCAAAGGGCACCCCGCTTTCCTCTGTTCGTTGCGTTAACTTTTAAACTCGGTCCGCTGCTTTGTTTGTCCTGCAGGAAGTGACTCTTTCTCCTTCTCTTTGCTCCTGGAGTGGCTCATCTCCTCAAACTTCTCCTGCTTTTCAGTGAGCCAGCTTGCAAACTTTAATAATGCAGCAGGCCAGGTGCATGCACAAGCACAAGCAGCCCCCTCGATGTGTGGCGCACGCACATCGACGCCACGCATCAAATTTTTATTGAAGGTCTCATGAAGAATGGGAGGGCATGGGCAGCATGGTCCTCCCATCCCCAAACATGCGAATGGAGTCCTTAAACATCTCCCACTGTGAGTCAAACTGCTCTAAGGATGCACATGTATCAAGCCTGCACAGAGCAGGGAGACGGCATCAATATTTGAAGACTTTGCTGGATCCTGCGAGTTTTTGCCAGACATTTCAAAACTCCTTCAAATCACTTTACATCTATAGGCGTTTAAGTGAGATTCGGCACCAATAAAGTTGCTTGAAGGGTGTAATGTGTGTGTGTGTGTGTGTGTGTGTGTGTGAGCCAGTGCTAGACTGACCTGCAAGTGGCAGTGACTTACACTCTACACCAGCGGTCAAAGAGAGCTTTGTGACCTACAAATTGCTGGAAACCTCAGAAAGTGGTCAGATTCCCCTGCTTACTGTGGTCAAGTGTTTTTGTTGTTCAGTGGAAGGGAAGTCTCCATCCTCTTTTCTTTATTGGTCATTTCTAGTGCTACGGTTACGAACTATGACCTGTGTTTAATGAGGCGCATTGGAGAAGTTGCAGCGATGATTAGCTTGAATTATTTTGGGAAGTATTTAATTCAAGACGGCTTCTGCGTTGTCTCTAAGGCGTAGTCCACATGCAGCCGGATGTCTCAGAAAACAAAAATAATTTTGATGCATTTATTTATTTAATAACTTTAAAAATAATTATGAATTAAAAACTCTGACTAAAGTGGAGTTTTGAGACATTACAGTCTGTGAAAAATGATGCACGGATATATCAGCATGTTTGCTTCGACATGATTCCCAATCAACATCGTCTTGTATTTTATTGACTTTATATTCTAATACACTATTTAAAAGTAATTCAACCTATAAACCTTTATATATCCGTCCACACAAATGAACCTCCTATCATCATGTTTAGTTCCTACTAGGGAGTCGTTTTGGTTTTGAAGCCGCCTGACTGGCTGATTTAGGTTTCAGCTTTGCGCTACACTGCCCCCTGTGGGTTTGGCATGTTTAAAACAACGTGCAGATTATGTGGATTCATGGGGATGAAAACTTTTCTGAAACTGATCACGCGTGTTCATATTTATATATTAAACGATGCGGCGGAGATGTTTGTTTTAATAAAGACCCTAAGTTTGAACTGCCTTGTTGCTGAAAAAGTGCTATACAAATAAAACTTCTTCTTCATAAGTTTGCCTATTTGTATATTTCTTTTGTATCTTAGTGTGAAAGGGAACCCTCTGACAGACAGTCCATGATATTTATGTATATATTCATGGACAGATTGAATCTATCAATACATGACACTAAAACCTACTAATGTTTAACCAGGACTGACCCATTTACAGCCAAACACTGTTGTCACAGTGTTATTATGAGACTGTAGTCGTCCAGGTAGAGCGGGAGTGTTCAAACGTTCAAAGAACCTGCGGGCCAAAAATATATAATATACAAATATGTATATATTTGTTTTTACCCAGTCAACGTCAAACTATAAACTATGTTAATGAAAGGAAGAAAGGAATTATTTTTCTTAACATGATCATAGATCCAAAATCTCAAATAATTTTCATGTTTTCCTTGTTAAATGAAAGGCAACCAGTTTATTTTGGATTGAAGAAAACTGGACAAAAAAAAAAAAATTCTGCAATAAAAATATGATCTAGGCCAGTGTTCATTTGAAAACACTCGCTGGGTTTTTATACAGCAATTGAAAGCAGATTTGGCTGAACCACGGTGTACTTAGAGTCGTTGTGGGCCTGTTTAAGAAAATTTGAAGGAAAACAGAACCCTTGGAAACGATAACTTAATTTTGTATTTTTATTAGTAGATTTTCATTTAAAAGTAATGGTTTTGTCCTAATGTTTCAATTCATTTATCCTTGAACAAGGGAAAAAAATAATAAAATCAGTCCAGGTGCCACAAATAGCAGCTGGGTAATGTGTGACACTGTTATTTTGAATCTTGTTAAAAATAAATGTCAAATCATAATTGGATTCGAAAGCTAGTAAATGCAGAAGCAATGGTCAGTTTTGTGGTTGATTTTTGAACACTGATTTTTGTAGAACATTGACCCGTTATGTATTAAGAAGAAAAACTTTGACTTGGCCCTCTCGTGTCAGCGGTCAAATTATTTACTCTGCTTTTGACTTTTTGGTGTTTTAAAACAAAAGCTCTATTATTCTGGAGTTTACATTTTAAGCAGTATATAGCTATTTATATTTGCACCTAGAATAAGCAGTGTGACTAGACACACTAATGTAGATTCCTACTATAAAGCTGATATTTCCAAACACATCCAGCAGGCCTCATAACAGACTCTACTGGATGAAACGGAGCAACTTTGCTGTAATCCATTCAGCCACTCTATTATCTTCTAAAGGCCTCTCTCTCTCTTTCTCTCTCTTTCTCTCTCTCTCTCTCTCTCTTGAACCCTCAGTCAACAGCGGACATGCTTGGACATATATAGTGGAAATAAAACAGTTTCTGATTTTACGACTTTTTGTTTCTCTGTGTTTTACTTTAAATTGTTGAACATCTTACTGTTTCTGTTCTTCTCTCTTTCTGTAACAGCTTCCACACTGAAGCGAGTTATTGTAAAAGCAACCTGGTTGTACTTGGATGTGGCAAAAAAAAAAAAAATAGACATGTTTTTTTCTGACCTTCCAAATACTGGTGAGGGCAGATCAAGCTAAAAATTTACTAATTAGACCTTGCTGATTTTCCAAGAGGAAGCACATATTTCACTTAGCTATCTCAAGGGATTTTTGCAGTATGACCTTTTCTAAACAAGTTTGATATTCATTACATGCACAAGGTGGCATTGGAGAAATGTCCTCACTAGCACCAAACTGCTTGTGAGAGACGCTATTTTAGCTTTTTAACATCTTGATCAACAAAAATCAGTTTGTTTCCTCCAAACAGTTTTTTTCCCAATACAAACTTGACTAGCGATTCATCATTCAATCAATCAATCAATCAATCAATCAATCAATCAATCAATCAATCAATCAAATGGGCCAGTAAGCTCTGATTGAAACATCTTATAATAATAATGAACATTTTATTCTTTTATTAATTACATCAAAATTAAAATTGACATTGTTCTCAGTCTGTTAACACAAAGGTTGTGTTTCTTCATTTTCAACTTGATTCAAGAACATTCTCAGTATATATTCTTGATTAATGTTTACTTTTTTTTATTTTGTTGGACTAAAATGAGAAAATCCCAGTTTGGCAGGTCAGAACTAAGAGAAAACAAATAAAAGCCTAATCGGCACATTCCTAAAACATCTAAAATGTGAATCAGAACCAGAGTTGTGATCCGTCTTCATGAAAACTTCGCTCTATAAATGGGCATAAGCAAACTGGACAGTTTGATAATCAGCTTTTTGAAAAGTCAAAACATAGATCTTCGGTATCAGAGTTGTCAATTAAATCTGTTTTCTTTAATTGTGTTCAACTTAGAAATAAATTGGGTCATGAAAATGACAAGACTAACCCTGGTATAATTATTAAAACGGAACTGAGAACAAAACCCTCTTATGTGGAAACTCAATTGCTTCTCCATTGCACGTCAGTTTTTTTTTTGTGTGTGTGTTGTTGAATCTTTAAATGTACAATTTTGTTTTATCTTCAATTACTGAGAAACAGACTCTAATATTGGCCTGTTAGTTGAAAATGCCTGTGATTCTGTCTGGGGCAGAGATATCATGTAGGAATCATTGGCTCAGTGTTTGCCTATTCATATCTTCCGCAGACTACATTTGCATACTAACAACATATTTGCATACTATTGGTAGTAAGTACAGGTCAGGCATGGGTCGTATCTATTGTAGCACTTCGGAGCAGTGTTCATTTCTCCTCCCCTGTGGCAGAAATGCGCAGCATTCATGACACAAAGATTCACCTGGAGTCTTATAGAACCTGCGCTCTGTCTTACTGCGACACATGCGAACGGTTATTTTGTATTTCCTTCATACATCTGGTGTTTCAGCAAAGATAACGTTTCAGAATCTTGGATTAAACGGGCGTACTTGTGATTAGTAGAGGCAGGTGAGGAAAAATTGATTGACGTTGCTGTTCCTGTTCTCTTCAATGTTCCGAATTGACTCGCCGGTGCTGCAGATCGTTTTTTTGTTAATGACTTTCTGTTGGTGCGATGAAAAACCTGAATGTCAAATACAAAAGGAGGGCGCTGAAGGTTCACAGATTAACACTTGGTTATTGTACAGCATGCAAATACGGTCTTTATTAAAAAATATTGAGGAAGATGCCCTTCCTTGTTGGTATTAAGCCAGACTTCATCAAACATGGTGGAGCTCTCCACATCCTAACTTGAGTCCTGGCAAGATTTGGGGAAAAGAAATCTCTTTCTCCATCATTAATTTCTAACTCTTCGTTTTACAACAGATGCCTCCTGCTTTGCAAAAAGAATTGTAGTGTTCGCCATAAAATCCAACATTGTGAGCAAATATTCAAATTTTCAAATCTTGCAGTGAAAGCTACCAGTTTCCGCTGCTCGGGTTTTAGTTGTTCTTTCAGAACCACTTAGGGGTGTCAAACTCCAGTCCTCAAGGGCCACTATCCTGCAACTTTTAGATGTTCCTCTCTCACACCTGAATAGAATAACTAGGTCATTAGCAAGACTCTGGAGAACTGATCTATACAAGGAGGAGGATATTAAGCCATTTCATTCCAGTGTTTTGTACCTGTGGCACATCCAAAAACTGCAGGACAGCGACTCTTGAGAACTGGAGTTTGACATCTGTGATGATGATGATGATAATATGGGGTAGCTGGTACTTGTCTCTCCTGGTACCTGCTACTTGGAGAGGCAAAGCTTCGTACTTTATCTACTAAGTCGGGCTTGTTTCCGGTTAATGTTGTTCTTTGTCACCGATTCTACTCATAACCTGTATCGACAAAATTTCTTGACTCAAACAAGTTGTTGAGAGGATCCATTTTTCTGACCTCAGGATCATCTTTTTGCAGATGATGTGGTTCTTTTGGCTTTTCATGATCTCTAGCTTTTACTGGAGCGTTTTGCAGCTGAGTGTGAAATGACCGGAATGAAAATCAACCCCTCCAAATGTAAAACCATCGTCCTGAGCCCAAAAAGGGTACAGTGCCTTCTCAGTCGAGGAGACCTTAAATTCTTCCCAAATGGAAGAATTGTAAGTTTCTCAGGGTTATGTTCACAAATTAGGGGAACAATTACATCAGATTCCAGTTGTTGTTGCAGTATCGGTGTGTGCAGTGCTCAATCGCATCTTTGGATGCAGTGTTGGGTAGGACAGACTAGTTCAGGTGCATTAAACCTGGGCTTTAATGATGATCTTTTGATGATCTTCTGTGAAACTGAAGATCATCTGTGAAACTGAAGATTTAAATCTTGTTGGTGACCAAGATTTAAAAGCTTAAGGTGGAAGGAGGAGTGTTGCAGAAAAGAGTGAAAACATGCTTGCTCTCAATAGCCAAACTGATGAAGACATTAAGGCAGTATTGGAGTTAATAATCTCTCTTGTTGGCATGAAGATTATCAATGCGCTTTGCATTTGATTATATTGCAGCCATGTTTCAATTCAGCAGATAGAAAAGCAGAAGATGTCTTTTAAATGGCTGTAAATTGAGTCTCTATACTGCACAGTACAGGAAAATTTAAAGAGCTATCATTGTTTAAAAGCAAAGCGCACAACAGCCTGATTATCTCAGAAACCATGTTTCATTGATCAGCTCATTGACTGCTGATGGTGACGATGACACTGAGCTACTGTCCTTCTCATTAGGACCTTATTGGCCTGTCAGAGGAGTGTCTGCTGTGGGCACACAGGGTACTGTCATATCCACACTCCGGGTCGATTGATGATCCATTAACAGCCTATTAAACATGACTAAGTGAAGGAGTTTGGAGTACAATGTTGAGCCAATGGGGGTTTCCCACTCTGCCTGATCAGATTAGTGGATTCCCATTTTTGAAGTTTTGTTGGGCTTTCCTAGCAGTGATTTACTTTGTATGTATATTTTAAATTGTCAGACCAGAGCTTCTGTTTTTTTTTTATTGGTGGTAATGCCTGTTTGGCTTGCTCCAGTGAGTCATTACATTAAATATAGTTATTGCATGATTATCAGTTTTGCATTTATTGAAAGTTGGGAAAAAATACATTTCCTCATAATGTTTTTCACCATCTGTCTGAGTTGACCTAGTTATGGAGATTATGTTGTTTGAAAAGTTTTTAAAATAATGCCAATGCCGTGTCTGCTGCTGTGGCGTCTCATGGCATTTTAGAGATACTTGACTGTAATCAGAATCACAATTTTACCCAATATGAGCAATAATAAAAAGGCAAAGCTCTGATTGGTGCAATATTTGATGCAATCGTTTTAGCAATGCAATAAAAATGTGCTTGCCAATAACAGACTGGTTAAATTGGATTGGCTATCACTCTTTTATACCCATATCTAGGTGACCTTGATGGTAAAGGTCAAGTAGGAGGTTATGGACTAGAAAGTGGCATAAATTCAATCCCCTTGGATTATGTGTGTTACTCAGGTAGGACATCCTCATCCTACATTTAACAATTATGTTGCATTTTCATGTGGTCCTAATCACATGCAGCTGTATGTTCCAGTTACTGTATTTGTTTGGGAATAGGAACATAGTTTACATTCGGTAACTGTAGCAACCTCTTGCAAATGTTTTCCAGTTTTAATCCAGTGTTGGGGAAATTATAATTTAATTTGAATACTTTTTCTGTAGGAGGGGCAAAAAATAAGCAAGACGACAGACACGTCAGGCAATTTTATACTTGTTTCCCTTCGTCGGTTTATCAAGACTTTCATGAGTCACCAGATCGGCTTCCTTTCACATAAGAAAATAACATTAGGAAACAGTAAGATATATTCTAACTGGCTATATTGTATCTTGCAAAGAGCTTGTAAAAGCTTAAGATAAAACATTACTAGTGTGTATCATAGTGATAGCTGATATTAAAGGTTTTTCATAGATGTAAAATTTTTCTAAACATGATAAAGTGGATTTTTGTTTTAGAACGTTATCTGAATTATTGTACTTCAGTCTAATAATGCTCATCTATGGTAGAGGAAACCATCTTTGTGCTGCTGATGATCTTTACTCAAACCCTTCAAACTCAAAGACTTAGGCATCATCCTAAATTAACTTTTATCGACTACAGTTAACTAAGTATTTGCAAAAAAAGAAATTAGAAAGGTGGTGTCATTTTTTCGCTGTTTCAAATGGTTTCGGGAAATATTTAGAACATTGTTAAATATTGGCCACAACGGCAAAACTATTGTATATCGATATTGGCCCAAATGTTCAAATTTGTGCATCCCTAATTCACACCATTATAAGAACAGACGGCAACAACTGCTTCAACAAAAAGCAGTTGTTTTTAGAAACAAAAGACTGTTTTTATTAACTTATATCTGTACCTACTACTTGCATGTAACACCAGAAAACTTCCATTTGAAAAAAAATCACCTAATAAATTACAAGATTTTGACAGTATCTCAATATTAACAGGACATTTGAAACAAAAATGTAGAATATGAGCATATAGACTTTGAAACAGAAAAGTACTGAAATATTTATTGCTGCTGAAATAATCAGAAATTCTGATTTTTTTTTTTTCTTTTATGGTTAAAGAAATCCTATATGTCGTCTTACTCCATAGATTACATTCCCAGTTTCCAGCTACTCCAGTACCTTTAGATGTCTCCTTAATGGGGTTTTAAAGACGAATGCACCAAATGAATGAATTAAAATTTGTATTGGTCGACGTTTTTAACACACCAGTTCTGTGAGTAAAACTGGGCTGACATTCGTTAACGTCATGCAGCCATCTTTTTTATTTGGAGTAATGTGCTCTGTTTTTTTTAGTTTTTTTTTTTAACAATGTCAAAAGGATGGTGAAATATGTAATATAAAAATATGTACTGGTAAACATCAATTATTAGCAAGAAAGGCATAATTTACATCTGATGGAGATGCTGACGTACATTTTTCTGGGTAAGGTGATTCATTTGAGGGAACTGGATAAACAAATGAATGGAAAAAAACAAGACATTCCAACAAGTCAAGAATATTATTTAAAAATGACAAAGTTTTGATTGAACCAGAGAGGTTTCTCATCTTATTGCTAATCTATCCGTCTGGTTTTATTTCGTAGCCTTTATGGAAATGATCTTGTAGCTGCTGCAATACTATTCTCATGTTTCTGGCTTTACAAGCATGACTTGTGAACAAATGTTTTTGTTTGCAAAAAGTACCAGAAGCCGTCAAAGACAATTTAGACCTAACTTGTGATTTATTGGTACGTCAGAATAGCATTCTGTGTTATCATAGTTCCCATGCAGATTTGGAAATTCATGGAAATACATTACTTTTATAATTTTCAAGCTCTGGATACGGTTGTTTTTGTCAGTAGCTTTGATTTTATTCTAGTGAAAAATCACATTCAAGTTTAAAAAAAGGGTTTTATCTTGACTTTTTTTGGCTTCTAGATGGATGTAAATTCAGGTTGACCTGAACCTGTGGTTCATAAACACAACTGTTCAATTTCTGTCTGTATCTACTAGTCCTCACATGTCTGAAAGTTGTAGATTTTGAAGCACAGCAGCAGTCCAGACGATAGAGAAGTGAAATAAACTTGCTTCACACTTTGCACACCGTTTCTTGTTTTAATTTTTGAAACCTGCAGAAAATAAGACCCGATTACTAGTGAAGAAGTTAAAAGTTTCTATTTAGAGAATACTGTAACAATTTCAGGCGAAAAAAAAATCTAGAAATCTGAGTCTGAAACTGCATTTAATTTTGAAATTAAAATGATTTTGAAAATGCGCTTTTAATCGTTTTCTTCCGATTTCCAATTCTTGTTTCACAAGAATTAAATCTCGCATTTCTTTTCCTCATTTCAGGTTAGCGTTATATGTGTACGAGTACCTGCTACATGTGGGAGCACAGAAGTCAGCACAGACCTTCCTGTCTGAGGTAAGATGGCATCTTCAACTCAAGCAAGCGCCGAACACATTTAACTCCGACTGAACGTTCAAAGTCCTCCTGAATTGTTGTCTTTCCTTGGAAATCACCTCTGCTTTAAGTTCAGTCGGCTCCTGTTGAAACATGTTACCTGTAAAGTGCGCCTAAGTGCTTCTGAAGGCAAAACGGCTTTCTACATTCCTCAGTCTTAATGTAGATCCAAGCAAATACACACTCTTTCAAGTTTTAGCTTTTACACAGCAGGATAAACACTAGTAAGGACATAATTAAATGAACAGCATGTCAATATTTATGAAAAGCTCCAGGGAGATGCTGGTAATTTACGGCTAAACTGAATAACTTTTAACCAGCCAAAATGTACTGAACAGGTTGTGAAGTGGTAAGACCAGGGCAATTATCTCAGAAGACATCAGTGTGGGAAAGGCTAAAAAGGACATTTTGAACAATGTGGATTCCAAAGTGAAAAATGCAAGGTGTAGTACGAAAGATTATTCACAAAAAATTTAAAAATGTTGCAGATTATTCTTGATCCGTTGGCCATTGAGTGAAGTCTTTAGAATTTCTTTATCGGCTCTAGCTGCTTATCATTATACTGGTTACGGAAAAATAAAATATTGATTTGATATATCTAATCCAGAAACATGTTTGTCTATAAGAAAGTCAACAACTAGCGTTCTTTGGTGCACTTTGTTTAGAGTTTAGTGGAAATTGTGTAAAGGTAGGAACATATGCTTTGATGAATAACCTTGTATCTGTTTGCTCTGCAGCACATTTCCCTGATTTTTTTCCTCATGTCACCATGAAATAAAAACAAAGTTTGCTCAAATGAAACTGTACCTTTTTATAGACCGCTAAAAGAGAATTGCTATTGTTCAATAAAACATGACCATTTGATGTGTACGTGCATATTTTCTCAGAAGTTTTTCACAACTTAATGTCCTTTTGAGGTAACATTTATAGAATTGCACATGAACAAATAGCTGGTGGAGTTAATGAGCCGAGGCAACGTTATATAGGAAGAAAAATCAAACTCGTGCACCTCAATGTGATTGACAGAAAATATGAAATAATGATGTTACTTCAAGTATTATCCAGAGTGGTTCCTAATGTTTTCTTATTGTTTTTTTTTTTACAGTATTTAGGAAATGTCTTTTATTCCTGATGTTTTTCAGATGCACCAATAAACCCCTTCCTGGCCAGGACAAATGTCTGTTTTTTACAGTTTTGTCATTATTCTAAGGGCTATACATAAAAAGAATAGATGTTGTGCAGGTTATTTTCTAGAGTTTGATTTTTGAATCCTTATGGAAATCAGAGGAATTACAAGATTTATGCACGCAAACATGTTCCTAACCTTTTGTTTTTTATTAAACTCCCCCCAAAAAAGTTTTACATTTAACTGATTTAATGACCTTTTGATCCCCTGTCAGAGACAATAAGGGGAGTTTTAAAATATTTTTATTTCTTGATTTTTCTCCCTCACAACGGTCTGATTTTTAAAAAAAAGGGGAAAAAAATGGTTAAAAATCAGGTTCATTATTTCTATCTAAGTAAGGTTTTTTGGTTTTGGTTCTGTGCAATCAGTTCAAGGGTGTAAACATGATTTCCTGGTGCAAGCTGTTATGTAACACTTTAGTTTTACCCCAGATCCTGCTAACTCCGCACCAATGAAACGCGAAAAACTAAAACAAAGCTGAAGTTCTTTGGAGGACGCCACATTCAGATGTCTGCGTCAAAATACTTTCACAAAGCGTCTCTTCAATCATCTGGGAGCGTTTGAATCCGGATTCATGTCTTTAACGTGTTCAGAGCAAAACGCCAAAGAATGAAAGATGCCTGTCATGATGTCAGAAGCTGTTCTCAGTTTTACGCAGTGATTACACTTTCTTAATCCCTGGACCTACAAACCAGATGCTGTCTCTAATAACTCTCCTCCTTGGTTTCTTCTCAGATTCGATGGGAGAAAAATATTACATTAGGGGAGCCACCCGGATTCCTTCATTCGTGGTGGTGGTGAGTATTTCTGTCACGTTTTCCACATGCAGCAGCTTATTCCTGCCCTCATGAAACAAGTGACTGAATACAGTTAGGCCTCATATGCCTTCTCCATGCCTATTTATTTGTCCTGACCTCCTACAGTGTCTTACTATATTAGAGAAATCTACAATTGGTGGATACTTTTGAGCCAAAAAAACCAAAGAGATATTATGTAAATGCACAGAAAATGAGATTCATGTCCTCGTCGATGATTTAAAAATGATTTAAAAACTAATGATTTAAAAACTAAGCGAGGCCCTGACCCCCGCCGCTCTCTCCTTCTTCTTGGCTTCTCCTCCCGCTCCCCAACCTTCGCCGCCGCTTCTGAAACAATAGATCCAGATGGTTGGGGAATGGACCCCCTCTTTGCTCCTCCTCCTTCCCCCTCTCCTCACCCTTTGTATTGCCCCCCACCCTCCGACTTTACCCCCTTTGTTCACACGGGAGAGGGCTTTTTAGCAGATTAGCGCATTGCATTCCAGCTTCCTTTGTGTCACCTCCCCACCTCCTCCTTGTCATTTCTCCCCCTCTGTCAGACTTGACCTGTTGGGTCAACACCTTAAGCCCCGGTCAGCATTTTCACTGGATTTTACTTTACTGGTGCATTGTGGGATACAGTGCAGTGAAACATTTTTTCATTTACCCGTCCAAAAATGTCACAAAAGCGGCTTGTTAAATTTAAAGGAGCTATAACTCTCACTTACATGAGTTTTCAAGTCATTAATGGCGTCTTTTTAAAATGACATTGCAGTTTTAATCCTATCAGTGTTTCTTGACACATTTCTCCACAAGTCTGCGTTTTCAACTTCAGTTTGATAATTCAATTCTGAGACGCATGCAGTAGTCAACCACAAGGACTCAAATGCATTCTTCAAAAATGTTGTTTGTTTTTTAGTGTTTTCCATCTCTGCATTAATTTAAAACCACAGTGGGAAACCCGTTTGATACCAAATTCACCATTTCTTTATCTCAAAAACAAAATCTGTAACAGATGTGTAAGAGAAAAATGGGCCGTCCCCACATACCAAAAGATGATGCATGCAAAATATTGATGTCTTCCTGTTGCAGTGCTCTTTATCAACATTCATCTTGGTACAAAGATGTGGTTTTGTGTTATTGAACAGGTTATTCTGCCACTAAGAGCTGGTGAAGTTACACAAATGTGAATTTTACGCCTCCTTGGAGCTGCAGTTTCCGAGCTTCCACCTTGTCAGCCCCACTCAGTTCCTTCAGACTAGCTAGAAGTAATTAGCAAACACCTGGTGGAACTGCTCATCTACTTCTCAGTGTAACGCTGGTAAAAAAGTTGTTTTCATCAAAGGAATAATAGACCAGCGACGTTGTAATGACTTCCTGAAGGCAGAGTTTCAGAAAGAGCAGGAGTTTTTAAAGAGTTAGAGGCCCAAATTCAAGACTTTAAATCACAAAGTCAATTTTCTTTAGTCATTTTCAAGAAAACAACTGAAGTTTGGTTTATTGTACTATTAAATGCACTGTGTGCCTGGAAAATACATAATGCTGCCCTTTAAATTATATCTATTTAGGGTTTTGGATTTTTGATAAATGAAAAGTTGTCATTGTTTTTTTACTTTTCCTCATAATGACCCCTTTTTTTTGCTAACATAAGCCAAAAATGCATTATTTTCCAAAAGGGAGTATTTGAAGGAGAAGAAACAAAGTTTTGAAGTAATTTTTGATCTGTTTAGTGAAATAAAGGAGTTCAGGAGAAGCTGGAGACACTGCGAGCTGCTTTGTTTTTAGGAGAATGAAAACGTCTGAGTCTCAGGCCTTTGGCATGTTTGTTAGCAATGCAGACTGCTGATGTGAAGTGCAACTGAAGAGTCTGGCTGATTAGCCCTCTCAGTAGTTGTCTTGCTGTTCCAGTGCTCTAATAGTGTTTTTGTTAAATCAGTACTCAAAGAATGAGCCAGTAAGAACCTCTTACACAGGTATTCAGCACAATTATTAGCAGTTTGATTAGCCTCTCTTCTCTTAAATGTAGTAGAAAACCTGTTCTCAAATCCCCCCACTGTTGTGCATATGAATATCAGGGTTGTCTGAGGCCCAGATTCGTAAACGGTATGCAATAACTAGCTATATTGTTTCGGTTACATTTACTTGGGCAAGTTTTTGCAAAATATGTACTTTGAGTAGTTTTGAATGATGCGCCGATGACGTCTCCTGTCCCTGCAGCCGCTCAGCTGACAGAAAACATCATCAGAGGAGAGGGAGAGATTAATTTCAAGTTTATCGTTGCCTGCAGAATAAGGACTTTTCTTCACTAAGTTCAAGTCCAAAATAATCCTTCATGAGAGAAACAGTGAAATGTAAAGTCTAAGGTGTTCATCAGCAAAATATCAAAAGGTTTACAATTATAATTTAGTTGTTCTTCTTCAATTTTATTTTATTTTATCTTGATGTTTTTAAGTTTCAGCTCATAGAACCACCTTAGACACTTTCAGTGAGCTACCCACCTTGAACAAATCAAATAAAGAACTTTCTGTTTAGTAGATTGTTCATTTATACCTACCTTTATGGACAGTGATTTAGAAATAAAAAAAAAAACAATGCACAGCTGCGACGTTGAATGTAATCAGGGTAAAAAATTGTGTGCACCTGAATAAAAAACGTTAGGAACACCAGTTCAACCAGTGTAGAAAGTAATCAGCCAAAATTACCCAAATGTAAAGATTTCAGGGCTGATTATACAGTAGATAGTTTGTCAATATTGTTGTCACATGAAGTATTTTACCCCTTCACACAATACAATATTTACACTACATGTTGGAGGTATTAATTTTAGAAGTTTTATTTATTTTTTTTCTTACTTTATGTAATACCAAACTTGTATTATATTTCCCTGACTGATTCCATCATCTAAAAATAATACATATCACTATTCTGTACTTGAGTAACCTTTTACTAATTCCTTTTTCAGTCTTTCTTGATCATTTTGATCTGAATAGCTACTTTTTACTCGAGTAAATCGAAATTTCTGTTTGGCCATCTACGCACCTTTGACAGTAACTCACCAAGGTGTTTCAGGGATGAGAGCATTTTCTCCTTTTGCACTTTATAGTAAGACATGGGCCCTGGTATGATAATACAAGTACATGTGTGTATTTTGAGTGAGTGAGCGGTTGATTGAGAGGGTGACACTGGCATTGTGTCCCTCTCACAAAGATGCTCAAGTGCATAAGAGGTGGTTTAAGAGTGCTAGGGAGATAATGAAAGTGTGTGAATGGGTTATGATGAATAGCTGTTACACATGGGCTTGGAGCGCTCTGTTTGCTAACCTCTGACCTCTCCTTCCCCTCTTCATTTTAGCGTATTCTGGGATTTGTATTGTGCAGCTCCAGACCGAAGGGAGACGTGCGAACACTCCAGCGAGGCAAAGGCCTTCCATGACTATGTAAGTGACAAATATTGAATGTCGGCTGACGCTCGGTTGTTGGTTTATCTTGAAACTCTGAAATGTTAGCATCTTCTTCAGGGACTTCAGGTTGAGTGAAACACATGCATTAAGCGGCGGGTTTGTTGCTGCCCCGTGGAAAGACATGTAAATAAGCCTGAAATGAATACATTTTTCACTGCAGTAACATAATCTCACAATGAAAAATGGTCTCAATTGAAAGCATTGTTTCACAAGGTTGAAGCATAAACATTATTGTTGCTTTTAGACCATTTTCAACTAATGTAATGCTTACACAGAGACATTTGTATAGTAATAATGGAAGCATGCCTTCAAAGATCAATAAACTTTTAATTTCTAAGTCATATTTAACGTTGGAACAGTAGGACCTTTTAAATACCCGAAATAAACAAACAAAACAACCAATACAACACATAAAATGGAAATGAAGTCTGTGTGAACAAAATTCCCCGTCAAAAAAAGGGGATGATTGAGACCAATGCAGACGTTTGTCATTGGTCTTTGGTAGAAAGCGAGAGAAACAAGAAATTATTGAGCTCGTTTTAATTTAGACTGCAGTTTATTGCAACAGGCTTAGTGTTCATGATATGAGTTTCCACATATTCATTCTTAGTTTTCGGACACACAGTTATGAGTTGTTTCTTGTTCTTTCTTTTGATCTTTCTTTCTTTGTTTCTTTCTTTCTTTGTTTACAATCTACATCTCAACAGACCAAATCACACATTTACAGTTCCTTTGTCTTTATGATGGTAGGACAGAACAGGTTGATGTTTTTTATCAATCAGACAGCCAACCGTTCAGTGTCTAATGGTTCCTACAGAGAGCCTGGGTGATAACACGTCACTTTTTTGCTACAGTTTCCTAGAATGAGCTTCAGAGGTTCTTTTTTTTTTTAGGTCTCGGTTTAGTGTGGGTGAGAGCAAGATAAATATAGGTCCTCGTCCAGCCTGGTGTTCAGTTGCTAAAAGAATGGCTGGCTGTGTCACATCGCATTTATACCCCGGGAAACTAAAAGTCATGGATTACTAATCAGAGGTTCCTAGAAATTCAGATAATCCCGAATCTGTGGTTGCAGAAACAGGTGAAGATTGAGAGGTAGAGTTGTTGTTGTTGTTGTTGTTAAGTTTACGCTGAAACTACTTGAGTTTACTCACTAGTCTGGTCTTTTGGCAACCCCACATTTACCCCTCAATGTGTGTTTCTCATCTGTGTGTCTCCCAGATCAAATGTCACCTAAATGAACTTCATGCTGTGGAGAAAAAGCTGCTTTCTCTTGACTCTTATTTGAACAAACTCAGAGCTTTGCATCTTCTCTCAAAAACTTCCACAAACATTATCACACGTTTGTTTGTGTATTATTTTGCACATGTCTGAGGCCGTCTAATGGATTCAGCTGAAAAAAGATGTAAAACTGACATTTACTCTGACCATTTTCCAGCTCTGAGGTTTGACCTTCTGAAGGGATTTTTTAAAAGTTTTATTGGCTTGGTGTTGTGGTCTTGATGCACGCTGTCCAAATGCCTTCAGTGCTTCAGACCATAAGTCATTCTGTGGCATCATCAACATTGATGATCAGCTGATGCATGTTTCACTGCAATTAGAAGAAACCTGAAAAAAAAATATCCTAAAGCGTCTCTGCTCTCCCTGCTGCTTATCGTGTTTCTCGTTCAAAGTCTCTTCAGACATTTTCACTGGGACATCCTCCTTTCAGCTGATCGTGAGGCTTAAAGAGCAAGTGCAGATGAGAGATTGGGAGGCTTCACATGTCACACGGTGGATTCCAGTGTGACAACTCTTAACTTTAGTTTTTTTATACACATATAAAAGCTGGAAATGCTCTAATCTGGCTCTTCTGGTCAATATCAATATTTCCATTTTTTCTTTTGTCTTGACCTCCCAATTCTGATTTAAAAAATGTTTTTTTTTTTTAAAACTTTCTATGCATGGATGAAAGTTCGTAAAGAAAACGTTGTACTGATTATGGTACCGGGCCAATTTATTGATGCATCTCCAGTTGCAGTGGCTGTTGAAGATGTTGACTTATTATTCTCTTTATACATTAGCAAATTGCTTGTTTTATTTTACGTGAAAATGTTGCAGAAGTTGTCACGATGACCTGATATTCTTCATCCTCAGAAGGAATTAAATAAGACAGCAACCATTACATAGAGAAGGAAGTTTTCCAAATGTATCAACTGGACAAAAGAAAGAAAATGTAAACGTTTTAATGCAATTGTGAAGAAACGTTGAAAAATTCAAACTGCAGGTTGCAGGCCTGACTTTAAGAAACGTACATTTAATCGTGCAAAAGAAAAATCCCAGCATTTTGTTTCAAACGTTTTGGTAAACATGTTGTCTTTGTAATATGCTACCAAGTTTAGTTGTTTATTCAACAGCAGTGATTTTTTCATGGCTAACAACAAAGTTAGGTACAATGCAATCATATTTTCCTGCTACAGTTAAGGAAACACTGTAACTGTATGGTTTTATGTGTAAACATCAGCTGCTGTGATTGACACTGTTGTCTGTCTTCGGCCTGTCCTCTCTGACCAAGACTATGCATGTGTGTGTATGTACTGTATAGTGTGGGGAGATAATGGAATAGAGTTCTAATCCGGTAATCCCAGCACTGGGCCGAGGCTAAGCCAGGGATTTGTGTGTGTACGTGTGTGTTTTGGTGGTGGTGGGGCATCTTTGGCAACCTGCCCATAAGAGGGTGGCTGGGCTCACACCCTCCTTCCAGTTAACGGCGTGTATAAATGTAGATGGGCATGTGACATGGACACTTGCTGTCTGCTCCCTGACGGCGCTAAAGCGCAGAGACAGGACCGGTTTAATTTTGGCTCCAGCCCCCCGAGGCTAGCCTCTGAGCACAGGTCCCCTCTCTGCTGGTTTCAAAAGAATGAGCCAGTTAAAGGCAGCGCCGGAGGGAAAAAAAAAAAAGAAATTTCACCTCGAAAGAGTTTTAGTCCTGTGAACTTGCCGGATCGCACGCTGGCATTAAAGACACTCTTATCGCTGTTCTCGCTGCTGGACACAGAGAAACCGCAGAAGTTGCCTCAACAGTAACTAAAACTCTTTGCAAAGGTTCGGTTGTAGTTGGTTTTAATAATTGAATTACAGACATGTTTGATTTACAGGGTTTAACTTGAGAAAAAAATTATATTGAATAATTGATTTTCCTACAAAAGCCCATTAGATCTAATTCAGTGTGTTTATCTTATCACTATGATTTCCTAAATACAGATGCAAAAATAAATTTTAGATCAAATGTCAGGATTCAGGTTTGTTGGTGAATGTTTTCATGTAATTTGCCTACTTTCTGTTCAATGTCATTAATCCTGCCCTGACGGTATGTAATATGTAAGACTAATTCAAGTGTTATATTACAACAGTTTTCATTCAGTTTATTTAGTTTGTGATATGGTTCAGATAAACTCAAATGTCAAGCCTCTCGCAATAAATCAATTAATCGCATGATAAATTAAAACGAGCTTCATAATTTCCATGTGCATGATTGTTTGTCTCTCTTTCTATTAAAGACAAAAGGCTTGAAACTGGCAGACTGATCTCCACCAGCTTCTGTTTTGATGGGTAGTTTTGTTTACAGAAACTTCAGTATTCACCTCGTTCATTATTTTGGGGGTTTTGTTGATTTATTTTGGATATTTAAAATATCTTCTAGCTCCAGCGTTAAATGTTTGTCAGAAATGAAAATGTATTCGTTGTTGAAAGGCTGTCACTTACATTATTGCTTGAGAATTATCTCAAAATACCACTGTTACCATTTATCGCAATGACTACTGGGACAATTTATCGTCCAGTTAAATTTGTTATCATGACATGCCTAGTCAAGTTCACTTCATTTCACGACAATCCACCCATACAGTCTAAATTCAGACGTCTCCATTCAATCAAAGTTATAATACCATACAGTCTATTTTCAGATGATCATGCCAGAGAGTCAGAATTACCTCTCTGCCCAGCTGATGGCATCCATTCACTGACTTTGCAGCAATGCCTCGTCCCTTGCAAGCATGTGGCGACAGTAAGTTTCTGTCGCCACACAAAGTAAAGACTGGAAAAATGTCCCCAGCAGAGATATAGCTAAATGTATTAGTACTGCTGCTTTCTATGACAAACAAAAACATAGTGCAAGGGTAAAAGGGTAATTAGCTCCATCAATATTTTTACTCTGGAAAGATGGAGAGGAATGTTTAATAAAAAATGTAACTTGTTTTCGTGTCTGGCTGAGATTCTTTGGTTCTCTCTGGATTTCTGCTTAAATAAGCAAAAAAAAAACAAACAAAAACCTGGCTTGCTATTTAACCCTGTTGAAATTTTAATTGATATTTCTGCTGAAAATGTGTTTCCTGGCTTCTGTTCAGGTAGTTTATTTGTTGATGAGATTCTCACTCTCCACTTGCTGAGTCCCTCGGGATGATCTGCTTAAAGCTTATAAGCTTCGTTCACACCTGGCATTAACGTGCATCCTAACTGATCCGATCACAAGAGGACAGCTCTTTGTTCACTCCGGCATCAGAACGTGCCGCCAGTAACTTTTAAGTAATCACTCGTGATTAGGTCGTAGATCTTTGCTCAAAGACACAAATAAACTCGTAGCCTCTGTACTTTTATTTTGACAACCTGAGTTTGTAACGTGTTGCCTTGGCTCGAGATGCTCAGAATGGGCAAGTTGCATCAAATTATCGATCTTATCCGTTTAAACTTAGTGTTTTAATCAGGATTAAACCTTTAGAAAGCATAATCAGTTGCATCATAATGCTTGTATTCCCTTTTGTTCATTACGCTAAAAGCGCAGTGCAGAAGAAATGGCTTTGTGAAGGGACCGGTTCCCTTTTGGATCCAGGAGTGTGCTGGTGTGGAAGCACGTCAGACTGAGACAGGTGGTGCATCGGTGGGCCTTGAAGCACACACTGCTGCTCTTTGTGCTTTAGGAATGTGCCTTATACAGCCCACACTGTCTCCAAATACCGTCTCGAACCTGAACATAAAGCTGTCTGTTTTTGTTCACTAAAAAAGACGCGATGCCACACATCCAGGTCGAATGTGTGTTCACATCGGTGCATCCATAAGACACAGGGTTTTTGTTTTGATTTTGTTTATATATCCGATTAAAATTAAAGGTTTTAATGTCTTGCCTACTTTTTTTTTTTTTTCCTCAGCTTCCTTCCCCGTCTGAATTTCTTAAACTTCAGCCTCTTCACATCCTGCAGCTTGGGTTTTCTCTCCAGCGCCTCCACATTACTTTTTGCACCTCTTCTCTCACCCAGCGATCTTAACTATATCTCCTCTCCCCAACACTCCAGTCTACGGCTGCCTCACTTGGCTTATCACTTTGTCCTTCCCTCAAACTTTCCTGCTCTTTCGCTCTCACTCTTGGCTCCCTCTGTTCCTGGGAAGATTGATCACCTAATCTGGTGGTTTACCTACAATGCCCTGCAGCTCTTAGGAGAGGCGACCAGTGTAGAGAACATAAAAATAGTTGGGCTATAGTTTGTAGTTTCAGCAGATTTTATTCCCTGAGATTCAGTATTGGTGTAATGTGAAAATGTTTAAACCAAATGAATATGGGTGTAATGAGATGTTGGCGCAAGAAAATACTAAATGGGCACACAAAATAAAGACTAACATGTTGAAAGATTGAAAACTCTTCATAGCTTCCTATCAGTACTCAGCTAAAGAGCTATTTCATAGTTTTACTGAGACTAAACTGGATTTAAAGGTCTTGATTTTTAAGTAACTTTTATTGAAAAAAGTGTTTGTTTTTTGTTGTTATTTTTGGCTTTAACACTAATCTTAAAATCTGAATAAATAGGCTAGTCAAACCTGGATTAACATATTATACACCCATTACTAGATTGGCACCAATCAAACTTTTCTGGCCTGTTCTGATCTACTTTGAGCTCTTACTGTCTAATTCCTGTTTTGACTGATTCATGTACATGTCAAAAAAATAAAAAAAAAACATTTACCACAGGATCTTACAAGACTATGCCTGTTTATAAGTCACATCCTATATGCATGTCCTTTATCAGATTTTTGTTCAACTTAAAAAACAAGAGTGTGTGATATTTGATGAGGTGTTTATGAACCGAAAACGGAGGAAGTTAGTTTTGATTTCTTACTTGAACGGGAAACAAGTGTTTTGCATCTGATCAATGATCAAATAGTCAATCAAGGGGAAAAAGTGAGGTTCTGGTTCTTGGCTTTGTTAAAATCTCTGTTATAGAATCACTAAAACAGTTTGTTGACCTTTTTTTTTTTTTTAACCAAAGCAAATGAGGATTTTCATTCCAAAAACTACTTCACTGTCTAGGAAAACGGTTTCTAGACTTTAATACAAAATCTAGATGTTAATACAAAATGTGCTGTTGATATTTCTGCCAGCGGTAGTGTAAGCAATCTAAATATTTTCAAACAACAACTTGTCCACCTTTCATTTCATGGACTCAAATATTACATCAATTCTTTATTATATTAATATTCAGTAATAGTTTATCTAAGTCCAATTTTTGTTTTTGTTTTGGGTTGCCAACAGAAATGTTGCTCACTGTGTTTGGGACATGGAGCTGCCTGTGCAACACAGTCTGAGTGCCAGCCATGCACACAGCAAAGGACAGTAATGACTCACCTATATAACAAGATACCTTACAGACCAGGCGACTATATATAGCAGACATGACTCTGGTGTTGCGTTTTCTGTCTTAACCCACTTTTCACCTACTTATCAACAGCAGCTGAACTCTGTACCTTCGACTCTTCCTGCCGCTGATTAAAAACGAGAAGAATAAACAGGGCATCAGGAGAAACTAATGTTGCTTGTAATGCCACATGTACATAACTTGGATTATTTTTAGATTTATTCTGCTCGACCTTTTTCGGAGTTAAATGTTGTTTTTCAGATAATCTGACTAAATCCAAAAATAAAATAATAAAAAAAAGACTAACTTATGTGAAAAGTTGTTGATTTATAATGACTGCATTTTCTGCTTATCTGGCCTGACTTATGCTAAGTTTGTAGAACTAAGTAATCACTTAAAATAGAAGCTGTCTAGTAACATAAAGTCGATTAAAAGATCTCAGGAAGCAACTCATCATTTCCCAGTCTAAGGAAATTAAAAAGCAGATTTGAAACAAAGTAATTTACATCATTTACAGTTTCAAAGCCTTTTTGTAAGGCTTTGGGACTCCAGTGAACTGCAGTGAAAGCAAATTTTATTTCAAAAATTAAGAAATCAGAAACACTGCTCAAGCCTTCTGGAATCGGCCTGCTTTAGAAAATTACTCAAACAGCACATGCATGCCTAATCGAGGAGGTCACAAAAGAACAACTTCGAAGGCATCCGAGATTGGCGGACAAATGGCATCAGTGGGTGAATTTCAAGCCAAAAACCACTACTGTCCAAAAAAACGCACCTCATTTCATATCTGCCAAAAATATCTCGATTACCCTCATAACCTTTGAGTAAATGTTTTGTATGCTGACTGAAGTGAAACTGTATAAAAGTTGTATCTCCCAGTAGATCTGATGTATCAAGTCGGTGATCAGAACCACACCTGCAGAGCCTCCTTTGGGAGGTTTCTGAGTGGCCTAGTCAAAGTCCAAACTTAAATTTGGTGGCATGACCTTAAACAGATCATTGACACTCAAGTATTCTCAAATGTTTCCCGATTACAGTGGTAAGAAGATAAAACTAGGGTATACAAATACTTTTAAGTGACCGTAAATGCTGTGGTGTTATGAAGTAAATATGAGTGTGAACATGAAATCTTTAACGTTTCAGATTTAAGCATTCTGGTTTTGTTCTGGTTCGATTCTGATTTACTTGTTTTCTTGCAGCTACCCCTGCCTTCTCTCCAGAGCCCCGGCTAAGTGGATGTTGTGTCTGCAGAGTTATTAGCTCTGCCGAGCGTTGGTGCACACTCCTCCTCCTGTCTGGTTGGGCGCTGCTACCTTGGCAGCAGCCTATTGTGGAAGTGTGTGTGTTTACGGTGCGAGTTGTGCCAGTTTTGAGGACCAGCTGGGTCTTAAGAGATGGTGTTTGCGCTCGCATTTGTTTCTCAGACATGATTGTAAGAGTTTCAGCCGTGTCCTGTTGCTTGTCGACTCGACTAAAACGCTCCGTTTTTGACGGGGTGGGTGAATCGCCTAAATCACCACTGTCAGCTTTTTTTTTCTTTTTTTTTTTTTTTTTCTGTCGTCCAGCTCCCATCTTCACTCCTTCAGGCTCTCTCCCTTCTTCCCTTACCTCGTCTCCCTCCACCCCTTCTTCTGTGTGCGCTAAGGACAGCAGGTCAAGGAGACAGTGATGAGCTACATATCAGTGTGAACCAGAATGTAGATTAGTACCTCTCCAGGCAGAGACACACAAATATAGACGCGCACACACATGAATGCACTCGCCATCCCTTCCTGCCTCTCCCTTTTTGCCATCCAGTGTTTATGTCTCTGTCTTTATCCCTGTGAAAGGTATCAGGCGGAGGTCAATAATGTGTTGAGCACTATTGATCTGTCCGGTAGGTCCTACGGGTGAGAGAGGGGAAGAGGGAAATGGAGAGGTATGGATCAATGCTGTTCTGTATAACCCATCTACATACAGCGCTCTGCCACCCAATCAGATCCCGAGTCTTTTGTTCTCTAATAGATTATTCATCAGCGTTTGGGATCTGTACAGAGGACGAAAAGCAAACACAACATGACGGTCCTCACTGTGAGCCAAAGTCCAAGATTAGAAATGTCTGAGTTGAGGTTTTCTGCCATAATAAGTCGACGTTACGGTGCTAAACCGCCGCTACGGCTAGTTGGTTCTTAACCAGTTCTTCAAACACTCAACCGAGTCAAGACATTCTCATTTAAAATGTATATGGGAGTAAATGTTTTATCATTTCTCAGTTGCACGCTACATATTTGAGCTGAACGGGAGTGAAGATAATTTTTAACCGACATGAGTCACCAGGTTTCATGTAGAGAATGAGATTTCATTTCAGTGCTTTTTAAAGTATGGGAAAGTATTAGTATTTAGAGACTTTGTCCATATAACTTTGTATAAAAATTCATAAATCCATCCATCCACTTGGTCATCCGTCCATCCATCCATCCGTCCGTCCGAAAACAGGGATGATAGAAAGCAGATACATTTGACGAGGAAAAAAATGGATGAATTACAATTTACATTAATATTAGCAACATTGCTGTTGATTGGTTTTCTAACTTCACCAAAACATTTAATTCACCTGCCTGATAGCAGTATAGAGCTCACACAAAACCTCCTGTAATTTGTGATGATGCAGTTTTACTGTGGATAATTTTTTTTCTTAACCAGATTTCTGATCAGCAGTGCGATTGTGATCAGACTTTAAGCTCTTAGGAACATTGTTAGATTCCTGTTGGTGATTTATTATATAAAAATCTAAGGTAACCTACAGGTATGTGTGCTTGGTCCTGAACTGTTGATGTATTTTCTTAAAGATTTCACAAAAATAGGTGAAACATTTCCTGTTATGATATTATCAGCAATCAGTATGTTTCAAGTGTGGCGTAATTGGCCGTTGAAATGGGATACGGTTTGTTTCTAGTACAAATGGGGTATTTTTCTCACCCAGGCTACATCAAAAAGCAGCTTTGGGAAGATGTTCCCGCTCTTTACTGTGACACAGCATCCGTGCAGCTCCATAGGGTACGGCCATTAAAATGCAGTTTACGGTTTAAACAGCGTAAATATTCCTAGGCATTTGAAAATGTGTCCCATGGGTTTTGTTGAACTACCTTTAGCTGCTTTAAATGAAAGGAATATATTCTTGTCAGTTGTGCTTTATGCCAAGCATTACAGTTTCTTGACTGTGTGTTTCTTTACTCAGCAGCCGACTTTTCCCGAACTTGACAGCAGGAAGAGAAATTATTCAACTTAACTTTTAAAATAAACTAATTAGTTCATTATTAATGCCTCATTCCTCTACCTGCAGGTTTCTTAAGCATTAGAAGTCGTTGTTTACCTTCTGTGCTGACTGGACTTCCAATAGATTCACTTTCTGTATGAGTCACAGTTTTTGCAAGATTTTACCAAGAAGCTGCTGTTTCGTTGTGAAAACAAAAAAATAATCATATTGATGGCACAAAAAAAAAAGTCTATTGGATCCTTTTGTTTTTCCTCAGGCCAGTAGGTTTTGATAAAGCCCGACTGCATGCTAAATCTACGCTCCAATCTCGCTGGCGGCAGTCGCTCGGTCTCCACACTCTTTAGTTTGCATTCGGTTTAGGTTGTGCAAATGTGAAAGTGGATGTGAAGAATTATTACCAATGATGCTCCATAACAATAAGAAAAGATCTGCAAATTGACTAGAACGACAAAAAAAAAAAAAACATTATTTTTTTCTTCCAAACAATATGGTTTTTCCTGCTAGCCCTTTTTTTCTTCTTCTTCTTTTTCTTTCTCACTCCTCTATGTCCAAACTCACTCTCTGGATCTCTCTCTCTCTCCCCTGCATCTTCTTATTCTCTCTCTGTGCTCCTGGAGCGGGGGATGCCAGGGGGACAGAGTGCAGATAGGACCTGTCGCCATAGCAACAGCTTCTGCAAGCTGCTGACACCCTACTGTGGGGGTGGCGGGGGGATTGAGGGGGCTGAGAGGAGGAGCAGAAGAAAAGGTTGTGAGGGGGGGGGTAAGGTCGGGGCACAAGGGGGGGGGGGGGGAGGCACAGTGTAAGGGGGGGGTACAGAGGACACAGGAAGAGGGGGCGGGGGAGGCAAGGAGGCAGCGACCCCGCGTCTACCCCTGGGATTCAGTGCCCTGCTCATTTTCACAAGCAGAATTAGCATAATGATGGGAGGGGGGTGCGTTGTTTCAGTCTCTGTGTGTCCGTAACAGATAAAGGAAGAACGGAGAGTGTTTGCGTACATGTGTGTGTAATTGGACGGCAGTCCTGTCTTCCTGGCGTACAGTAGCATCACATGGGCGCCGAGCGCTCTGGAGGTGTGCGTGCTGCCGGATCGGGGGTCTTGAACCCCCTCCACCCCTCTGTTCTCGCCTGTAGCCTGCGGTCCTCCCCTGTCTGTCTCTCTGTACCGAGGGGCTGCACTTTATGAGCCTGTGATGCAACTCTTTGTATGTTTGTGTGATTTTCCTGTTCATGTTTCTGAGTGCTGGTCTGATCTTTTGATTTTGGGGGGGTTTCCCAGCTTGTAAGCACTCTGAACATGCATTTTGTTTTACCCGTGTTGTCAAGAACACACTGTATCATGCTTAGCCTGCTAGCTGCTCTACATGTCTTTCTGTGCTTTTTACTATTACAGATTTTGCATTATCTTCAGGTCTGGAAAAATATTGAATTTGATTTTAGCGAAGTCTGACCTTTTTAATTTAATAAAATCTCTCTGACCCAAATGTTTTTGTTTTCAGAAAAGATGCTGATAAAGTATTATTAGTCTGTTCTTCCTTTCTTTTTTCTTCATTCCTTCCGAGCAGGTTCCATGTTTCAGTGGAACCCTAAACATGGACTTAATGCAGAAACTTATTCTAAATATTGGAGCTTATGTCTTTAAAAAAAAGATAAAACTGACGGGGAAACTCAAAAATGTTGGTCTAGAAAAGTATGGACAAATCTGTAGGAATACTGCTTTGTTATTTGAAACAAAGGGAAACTGTTGTGTTACACTAGTTAAGTTTCCATTTAAACAAAGTTCTTAAATATTTTGTATGAACTGGTGTAATACAGGTGTCATGAGTTCATGCCCAGTGTGCCAGGCTTGTGGAGCGCAGGGTGATTTAGCTGTCGTCTGTGTGTTTCAGAGCGCAGCGGCAGCGCCGAGCCCGGTGATGGGCAACATGCCCCCCAACGACGCCATGCCAGGTGGTCCCATTCCCCCAGGCTTCTTCCAGGTATAACCCGCCTCCTCTCTGCCCACTTGTTACATTTTCAGTGTCTCTCATTCATCCCTTTGACCACTCTTCAAAAAAATGACAAACAACCAAATAATTTAAAATTATTTGTAGTATGAAGACTTAATTGTTCAGAAACTTACCCTCTTTTGATACTTTGATACGTAAAATAAAATCAATTGCAACCATTACTTTCTGAAATCACCTAATTATATATTTCAAGAGTCAATAGAACATTTCTGCAAATGCGTCAGTGTTTTGAGATTGAACAACAAAACGAAACTAAACCATAGTTAGGTTATGAATCAACTTTCTAAGCTTTAAATATCTCACAGAGAACAATTTGTGTGCCTGCGTTGAGAGGTCCAGATAAATGCAAAACACTAAACAGAGGTGTAAATGTTTCATGAAGTAGTTGTGATTTGTGGATATCTTTTATTGTTATTTGCAACGTTCTCAGTGAGCGTGGGAAGATGAGACACCAACTCAATAAACATGTCTGTTTAAGGAGTTCGTTGTAATTATTACTCAGGTTTGCAATTCTGGGAGTTTTATTTACCTTCTGAGTAAATGAGGGAGATTATTTGCTCAAAACCAGCTGAGACTCATTCGACTTGACTCCGTCCATTCATCTGTGGCTCAGCTCTCACCCCATCGATGCTTCAACCATCCCGTGTCCATCTCTCCGTTCCACCCATCCATCTCTGTTTCTGTCCCTCTCTGACCCGTCCCAGCTCTGTAGCGCCAAATGGGGGCGGGGAGGGGGTTCTGTGTTGGAGAGCCTCTAAGAGCGAAGAGAAGGCGGCACACCGATGTGTACGAGCACCCACAAACAAAAAACACATGCTCTCACATCCTCTGCGAGGCAGCAAGCGTGATGGACAGCGGTGGCATTTGGCAGGAGGCGCGATAAGGTAGCGGCGACGAGTGGGAGCTAAAACGCGGGTGACACAATATAGGAGGGAGGAAGAAAATTAGAGTGGAAGAAGAGAAGGGAAATGTAAAAGATGGTTGCTACCAGCACTGAGGCCTCACATCCTCATGGTGCGCCGGCTCGTTGGTGGTGAGAAATAGTGAAAGCACGACTGTAAATAAGGAAGGAGGGGGGGATGACGACGCGAGATGCATGGAAGTGCTATTTTTACCGTCGGCGGGAGAGTGAGATTGGGCGCCGGTTTGTGTGTCTGTTGTGTTCAGGGGAACTTATGTTTCCAGAAAGCTGCCTTGCTTCACAACACATTATGCACAATCTTGCTTCTATTCTTATTAGTGCTGTGGTCAGTGGCATGCCTGACTCCATAAGAAAAAAATAAAAAGCATGTAAGAAGCAACACACCTACAAGTTAAGTGTTGCACGGGAGGCAAATCCTGTTTTATCACAATTCAAACAAGATCAAGGCGACAGCTATAAAGATTTCTTCCACCTTACAGTTTGAACGGCGCTTTGTGCTAGTAAGCTTTGAGCTTTGATCAGTTTGTTGCTTTGATAATTAAATATTTGATAGCAGCAAGCTCTTACTTGTGTTTTTATTAAACATTAAGGGATTCCTTCATACATAACTTTGATTTAAATTAAATGTTTAGATATTTGAAGGCCGGATTAGCACACTGTTTTCTGAACAATATGCTTGTCTTATTTTTTTAACAGAACAAATGCACCTTATGGATTATTAAAAAGCATCCCCACATATGAGTTACCTCCATATAGAGATGCACTGATAACAGAGTTTTTTGTTGTTCGAAGACAGTCATTTGTTTCCAACTCAAATTTCTGTTTCAGAGTAATAACATTACAAATATTTCGAAAGGTTTCTTTGTCTTCATTGGTCATTACTTATTTAAAATAAGAGAAGAGGCAACATCACATGGTGGTAGGAATAAAAAGGTTTGTCTTAAATTGTCATACACTTTTAAACTTTGCAGATTGTCTTTTCTATCCTGTTAGCAATTAGCAGAGTTAGTTTGGGAAGCGTTATGCAAACTTTCTGTGTATATTCTAGAAAATATGGTCTGTTTATTATATTAAATGTTTGCATAATGGGTGAAAAGGGTTAAATTGTACTATCTGCCCTCTCATCTGCCTTCCTATTTTCTGCTGAAAGTCTTGCTCTCTCCTGCAGCCCAAGTGAACCGCAGGCCTGCCGTCTTACACTCCTCCAACCTAATTTTAAACCTTTAACTTGTACAGATTATATCTTCTTCCCTCAGTCACTGTGGCCACACGGAACAGCACTGTTGTCAGTTGCATTAAGCGTGGTGCGTTCACCAGTTGGAGGAAAAAAGGTTGGAACTGACTATTCCTCAGATTGGGGTTGAGGACTAGTCAGCCCTGACTAATCCTAAGGGTTGATTTTGATTGATCAAAATCAAATAATTTTGACCAATTCTAGATTTAATTGTAGAATTAAAACAAATGTTACACAAATGAGCTTGTATGTTTTTATGGTGTTCAGAAAGTTGATGGGATTTGAATCAAACATCAAATTAGTAATCAGTATTGACCAATAAAAGCCTGAGCTGCATTTGGCCCTGAAAGTTTAGAGTCAGCAACCAGTTTGGGTCATAAGGTAGAGAGATGGCGCCATCTCATGTAATTAATATTATTTATGGGTCTACTAATACATTTTCATAATTTGTTTCATTTGAGAATGAAGTCTAGACAAAGTCTAGAATTTACTTTGCATGTTTTCCAGCTTGAAACACGTTGCTTATTAACACCTAGTTGTTTTTTTTTAGTAATGTCAATGCACTTTTGCACCAAACATCTGCATAACCAGTGTAGGAAACAACCTGCTTTAGGTGACAGTATTAAAATTAGAGACAATAAACATCACTTTGTTAATAAAAGGCCATTTTTGTAATTGTCCTAAACCCAAGTTTCTTCTTGGCTGAAAACCATCATGTGTTTAAGAAACTTGACCCTACTCAACATTCATAATTTTTTTTAAATATTTTGAGGCACTGACCTCTCATTAGGCAATAATAGTAAAACAATCTTTACGGGATGTTGCCATCTTTCTGGCTCCTCTCATCCTCGCTCTGTCGTCTAAATCCAGTGTGTTTAGAGACAGAAGAGATGATCTGTCTGATCTGGAAATGTTACAGCTTACAGTCTGTTGCGGTCCTCTGAAGAATTGATATCAGGGTTCATAGATCCATGGCAAAGTAAATCGTAAATAAACTGCAAAGTGAAATGAGCGCTGCCCAATCAGGGCTCATCTTTAGCTCATCCACTGATCAGTCACAAGATTCAAGCTGATCACAATAGAAAAGGAGAGAATATGCGACCACTGTAGACCTTCTACGAAATGACTGAGCTCTTGAACTGCGCAAGGAGAGCATTAATCAGCGAAGCAGTCAAGAGGAACCTGGTGACTCTGCGGGAGCTGCAGAGATCCACAGCTCAGGTTGGATAACATGTTGACAATGTAAGTCATAGACTTAACAAATCTGGCCACTTTGAAGGATTTGGTCAGCAGATAGTTGTTGGAAGCTGTAATTAACCCCATTTTCAGTTTAACGCGGCAAACATGGAAGAATGCGCTCTGGTTAGACCAGACTGAAACTTTTTGTGGCTCCATGAAAAAACCTGCTGAGTTGTAGAAAACCCTGAAAAAAATGATCTCCCACAGTGAAATATATTGGCAGATGCATCAAGCGGGAACTATTTAAATGAAATAAAATAAAAACTTTCAAAAGCACGTGTCATTTTTCTTCCATCCACTGCTTATGTGGGTGGACTTACACGGAAAACCTTGTCTGGTTGTGAAATGACAGGTTTTTACCATTTCTGATGACACCTTTAAGAGCCCGAGCATTGGATGTTGCTTTGAGACATTTGTCACAACAGGTTACTCTGAACTAGTTATTCTCAGGCTAACTTTGAGCGCGCACACACTCCCAGATGCTCTTCGGCAGCCAACGTGTTGCCTCTCTCTCCCTGTGTGTCCGGATGTCTTGCAGGGAAAGGTGGAAAATTCCACTTACCATTTGTGAATCTGCCACTCATTGTTTTGGAGGCGAGAGCTGGAAAAGGGGGGGGGGGGGGGAAAGTAAAACATTGAACCTTGTGTCGCATAAAGATGTATTTATCAGAGGTTTTTAACCTCCTGTCCCGGGTGGAGAAGTCAACGGTATGATGTGTGAACGTATTTGTGTGTTGGCACCGGAACACGACTCTGTCATGAAGTAGGTTTCCAGAAATGCTTCTGGATTTTTGTTTTGTTTATTTTGTTTTTGGTCGGCGTTCTTCTCTGGATGTGAGTCTGTGCCTCTGCTTGGCTTGTTGTGGTAAGCCTTTGATAACAGCGCCCCCATGTGGTTGAAAGTAGAACAGTCCCGGGACACAACAAGGTGGCGGAAACGAGCAGCGCTTATGGTGCAACAGGGTCACTTTAAGGCCGTGTATAAAGATGATACTTGTCAATTAGTTTGGGGTGTTTCTTTCTCCCCCTCCCTCCCCCCCAAAAAAAGCAGCGTTTTCCTCTCAACTTCCTCCTTCAACGTAAACACTCCTTCCAGACTCCCTACCAACATGGTTTTCCTCTTTCCTGTGACTCTGATCGGGTTCTTCCTCCAGGTGTGAACCCCGCATTCTGCCCCCTCCCCTCTCTGATATCGCTCTTCTTTCTTAAAGGGACCGCCCGGCTCTCAGCAGTCCCCCCATGCACAGCCCCCCCCACACAACCCCAGCAACCCCATGATGGGACCCCATGGCCAGGTAAGAAGCAGCAAACACTTTCTCTCAAACACCCCGTCATTCCCTGACCCACACACTCCAGCTTCTCTCTTCCCATTTGCTACCTGCACTCTGTCCTCCGACCACCCTGGAGCCCAACAAGAGCTACATTTGTTCAGGCTAACTCCCCACTAAAGGAAGCCCCTGCAGTTGTGAGCTCCTTTTTTTTTTCTTCTTCTTCTTTTTTTTTTAATAAATAAAAGAAAAAAAAATGTAAAAAGCCAAGCAACCTCTCGAAGGCCGAGAATCGGTTGTCCCCATGCAGGATGAATAATTCACTCCCTGCCCCTCCCCCGGAGCAGCTTGTGGGGGGTTACACACTTATCTGCTCCAGCCTGAACACACACAAACATGCGCACACACCTCTCCCCTCCCCCTCACTTACTTCTTCTCGCATCCAATAAATAAAACAGCAGACAAGCAAAATTAACAACCGCATACGTGTCCACCAGTTTCATACAGAGTTTTTGGTTATCGACATGAAGGAAGTTCAGCCGTCGCGCCTCAGCTACAGCAGCTACAGACGCCACTGTGGAGGTGAAGCTAGGCTTTTGCCCATTAACTGCGGCGGCTCGGCTTTTCATTCTTGTGGTTTCCAGTTTCTTTCTTGTGTGCGAGAGAGTGTGGGCACGCTTCCGCTCAGGGTTTTGAACCGTGTCGTTGGCCCGTGGTGTCTCTGACTGCGCCAAGGCAGACCACAGGGCCGAGTCGGCTTACACCAAAAGCGAGAGCAGGGAAGACTCTCGCACACCGGCACTCAAAACGAGCTTTCAGTCCATCTCGTTGGGTATAAGTGCACTTTTACAGTTTATACCGCACAAGCTCATGCAAGGATGTTTTCCTTTTCGGTTCCATGTCGGATAAGCTGCTGATTTTGCAGTTTTCCGATGTTGTCATCCATTTTCCAGCCGCGCTGTGTCCATCTGTGTGTTCTCTGTGCTTCCTCTGTTTGAGTGCTTTTGGATTTATCAATAATAGAAATGTCATTTTCTCTGTGTCTCTTCCCCACCGCCCTTGTTTTTTTCCTCTCTTTTCTGTCGTCCTTCTTCCACTTTATTTTTTTTTTCTGGTCCCTTTAGCCTTTCATGTCGCCGCGGTATCCAGGTGGTCCACGCCCCTCACTCCGAATGCCAAATCAGGTAATCGCCTGTTTGCATCAAATTTCCATTAAATGAACTGTGTGTGTTATTATGCTGTTGAGTTTCCGTGTCCTCTCTCTTCCCAGCCTGGGGGAATCCCGGGATCGCAGCCTCTCCTGCCAAACAGTTTGGACCCAACAAGACCGCAAGGTAAGACTGAAGAACCTCCTCTAACTTCCCTTGTTGACCCAAAGGTGTTCCTCAGGGATTCTTTCTTGTGTCGCTCTTATTTATTTTAATCAAAGAGAGAAAAAAACTAACTTTAGATGCTGACAATACTGTGGTCAACATTTATTAGTTTACTCTTCTGTAGACTTTCTGCCTTGTAGTTTATGTATTCAGATTTAAAATCCTAGTCTTTAGGCCTTCAACCAGTTCCAACAACGTTTTAAATACGCTTTTCTTCATTCCTGAAATCACCTTAATAGCTAGCTAAATCTAACCTTTAAACAATGCACATGTAAAAATGGCACATTTATTAATCTTCTTTGTATTTTTTTGGCCTTTTTAACTAAATGGTGGGTGTGATTGACTCAAGGAGGAATGTGTTGTGATTTTGACTGGAGTCTAAAGGGCTACAGCTCATGGGATTACGGCAGAGCATTGTCTGTTGCATTGCTGACTTAATTCCTGACTTTTAGGAACTGAGACATATGTGCCTGTGTGTTTATGGCGTGACTCTTGTTCTGTTTTTCTTTCTGCCAGGACATCCTAATATGGGTGGACCAATGAGAATGAATCCTCCCAGAGGAATGGCCATGGGACCACAGGTACAAATAAGGAAAATGGAGGGTGTTTTTCTCTTTTTTTGACTGATACAAATGCATTTTGAGTTTTCTCACATTTTTTTTATGCCCCATTTCTTAGAACTACGGAGGCATGAGGCCTCCTCCCAACTCCATGGGGGGTCCCATGCCAGGAATGAACATGTAAGTGCGGTGAAATACTCATTAGTTCACAGGTACCTTCGTCAGGCTGTAGTTGCTCTTCTCTTACTTTGAGTATCACTAGAAAAACAGTGCCCCCCCTCCTCCACCTGTTGCTGCCTCTGCAGTTCAACAGCTGAAAGAAAGCTGCTACAATTTTTTGCTAATTTCATCTACTCTTTGGGTTACTTTTTTTTTAAAGTAACCCATATATATATATATATATATATTAATCTAGTTAGTCTTTCATTATCAGGAAGTCTCATCTCAGGTGTTTTCTCTTTCTGACCAAATGTTTCTACACATTTTCCTCTTTTTGTTTGTTGTCCTGCCCCATCTTTTCCTCAGGGGTCCTGGAGGAAGGGGGCCATGGCCAGGACCTAACGCTAACTCAGTGAGTCCGAGTCTTTGCATGAACACACTCAAAACCAATACAGCAGGCGATCAGTGGATGTATTCTACTCTGGATTCTGAATAGTCATTTCTAGGCAGGTGTATCAAAATTTTGTTGCGAGTCACAATGAGTACTGAGTATGTTTGAGGATTTAATTTGATATATATATATCTAAAAGAAGATTTTTCTTTTCAAAATGTTCCCAGTTCAGTCACAACTTCAGCTATTTCTAAGTCTTTTCACAGATTTTCAGTTGAAATAATGTCTGGTCTTTGACTAGGCCATTCTGTGCTTCAGTTTGAACGATTTCATGAGACTCTGACCATATGTTTGAACCTAATCCTTCTCTCCAGCCTCAAGTCTTTGAAAGCATAGGACATGTCTTTCTTCCAGCTTTGCCCTGCATTTGACTTAACTCTGACCCTGCAGCCACCACCGTGCTTCATTATGCTTCATGCACAGCTTTGAATGTAGTTCAGTTTTGCAGAGAGCTGTACTCATGTCATTGCAACAGGTTTAATTATCAGAGTAAAGTTCAATGCAAATACATACTGAACAGATTTTTACTGTAAGTTGGTTCTAACCACTGTTCCCTCTGCAGATAGCTTACTCCTCATCATCACCAGGAAACTATGTGGTGAGTCAAAGTGTAAATAAAGCCACTTTATTAAGACATGTCTTCTGTTTATGTCATTTGTAAACCTTTAATTTTGTTTCCCAGGGTCCAGCGGGTGGAGGCGGTCCGCCTGGAACTCCCATCATGCCCAGCCCAGGTGGTGCGTCACCCAACTATGTCCCCTGTCACAAACACTCATCTATCTCTCTCAGTTCATTTCCTCACTAAACAATCTTCATTATTGTTCGTTTCTCATTTTCCCCGTCTTGCATTTTCTTTCTTTTGATCCTTTGTTCCTTCACTCCATTAAATCCTTTTTTATTGTTATTATTTTTTGCGTGACATCATCACTTAAATAACTTGTCATTAATGTAGTTGTGTTATTTTTCCTAGATTCAACTAACTCCAGTGAAAACATCTACACAATGATGAATCCTATCGGACCTGGAGGCAACAGACCCAATGTGAGTTTTTGTTGCAGTATCAATTATTTGCGGCGAAGATAAAAACGTAAATGTTGCTCATGAAGTTGCTCTGACTCTATTAGTGTTGTTTAACATCAGGAGACACACTAGGATTAACCCCGGGAGTCTGAATTAAATCACTTCAGCTTTGCCTCCAAAGATTACAATTATATCTATGAGTCCGCAGAGAGAAAAATGATCTCAGTCATTCATAATTTCCTCTCGTCAGTTCCCTATGGGACCGGGGCCTGATGGGCCAATGGGAGCTATGGGAGCCATGGAGCCACATCACATGAATGGATCACTAGGTAGGTTGAGACAGTGCAACTTAGCAACTCACATAATGTTTTTTTTGTTGTTGTTTTTTTTTTTCTTTCTGAAAGCACTGAAATCTGTGCTTTACGTCCTCAGGGTCTGGGGATATGGATGGGTTGCCAAAGGTGAGTAAACATCTTCTTTAAGCATTTGCTTTTTTTGCTCCAGCGGCGCTCCAGTCACATCTTGTGGTGTTACTGTTCGACCCTCTCTCCCACCAGAGCTCTCCTAACAATATGGGAGGCATGAACAATCCTCCCGGAACGCCGCGGGACGACGGCGAAATGGGCGGCAACTTTTTGAACCCATTCCAAAGCGAAAGTGTAAGTGGAGTGGAGTGTGTTGGCGACATTTCACACCCTTTAACGGTTTGTCCTCTCAAATCCTGACATAAACCAGTGGAAGAATGCAAGCAGAGGGTTTGGATGATTGAAATTTAGGAGTGAAACAAAGTGCTAATACGTCCCTATTACAGTAATTTATTTAAGAAAAAATTACATTTTTTAATAGAAATCTCAGTTTTGCAGACTGTACTTTTCCTTTGTTTCTATTTTTATGCAATCTATGTTTTCCGCAGCTCAAAACCAACAAGATAAATCAAATCAAAGTTGAATCAAACCCTTTTGGGACATTTTAAAACAGTCTGGATTCATGGGCATGAAGCTGTATTTACTTTAATGATTCATTTCGACTGTTCTTTTTTTAGAGTAGAATGAATTATGAAGCAGCTTCAGTGAATGTTAATACACAAATTAGAAACTAGAATTAAATCAACCAATCCAGGAGTACCAATCTTTTCCCTTGGTGTTGATTGGTTGAGCCCCCAAGAGCAGATGAGGAAGACTGTAGATACTGGTTTCTGTGTTAGCACTACTACATATTTTAACGCACTATTATATTTCACAGCCTCACCTTCTTTCTTCAGATTTTTCTGAACTTTGTCATTATGACCGAACAGCTTAGTCTTTCGTAGCTCTGCTGAGGACTACAGATGATGCTGATTCTCTCCAGCTTGGTGGGGATGAGTGAAGTTAAACAATTTTAGTTTGAAAAATTATTTAAAATGTTTGTTCCGTTAAAATGAATCATTAAAAGCTCCAAGTTGTTAACACTCAGTCCATGATGAGTGAATAGTCAGATTGTGAGATTTTGGGTTCCTGCTTATCAAACTCAAACATGGTTGTTGGACATCTGGGCCTCAAGATCCAAAATAGACTTATTTTAGAAGCAATCTCTTTTTTTAAATCTCAAATATTTTCTAGATTTAGGCTTCTTTTTAAGCTGAACTTCACATGTTGGGGCACAGCACTCTAAATTTAGTTTTTAGCAACAAAGAACCTCACTTTTATCCATATGTACTCGTTACAACAGCTTGTGTTCTGCTTGCATTGTCGCCGCTTACTAATCTCTTAAAACTTCATTCTGTACCCTCTGTATCAGTGACGTGATTATGGTCGATTGATTGAACTGTCAATGAAACTCTCAAAGCAAACGTATTGGGTCTGGTTCCCGTAACGGGTGGGAGGTGATGGGTTTGGTTCCCTGCGTTGTGTAGAATTTGTGATGCTCTCTCACCCTGCAGAGCCACGGGATTCACAGGATGTTCAACAAGCTCTGATAAAAGGCTGCAGCTGCTGTAAACTTAAAACAAAAACACATCTGATTCATTATTGGAGAGATCAAGTTGTTCTCCGCATCTGCTCCCAGGCTTGTCTGAAATGACAAGGGGGAAAAAAAGCTGAATACTTTTTTCTTCCTTATTTGTTTAAGTGATAGTTAAATGGCGATTTCCTTAAAATTGTGCTTTCCACCTGAATTTATGACGAAATAACATTTTTCATGTTTTATTTGACACTTTGTAATTCAAGCATTCTGATTAGGTTCAGAGTTACTGAAAGACCAACACATTTTTAGAAATTTTAAAAGGGGCATTGTGGAGAATAGAGCAGTTTTAAGCAGGACACGTTTCAACGTCAAACAGGATTTATTGCCTCACAATATTAGAAAAATATGTTACTCTGAATGACGATATTGATTCAGATTAACCCACATTTTCTTCTCTTTATTTTTTATTTTCACATCACTCTGCTTGAGTTTTAACTTCGTCTTCTCTTGCATCGACGAATATGAAAGACAGAAGTTGTCCATCCAACTGGACAATTATGATATTGGCAATCTAATAAATATTGTAGCCTAACAAGAATTGCAGCTAGTGAACTGTAGCTAGTGCTATTATAAAGGGACCATTGGCTTTTTTTCTGTTTTAGAAACAGAATAAAGAGGTGCTTTATAGAATCTATTGCCCCTTTTCCACTGGAAAAGCGAATACCAAATCGTTCCAAATGAACATCTGAAAAAGTAGGGAGGACAAAAAGTGCCCATTTATCTCGCTATCCGAGGAGAGGCCAACTCCAGTTGATTTGTGGGAAATTCAGGAACTAAAATTCAAATGGTTAAACATCTGGTGCTCAAATGTCCAGAATGCTCTGAAAACTACTTGTTTTGTAAATTTGAGTCTGGAAAATTGAAGAGGAAGCCGTTTTGGAACCCTGACCTAAGAGCGCCGCAGCAAAGCGTGCTTATCTCTAAAAGCAGTTTGACCTCCCTTCCTGTTTGTTGAAGACAACAGAAACATGACAGAGCTGACTGATGGAGTCTGTTGTATAAGCAACCTGACTCAGACCTCAACTCTGTGCTTCCTGTGGCTCTGCAGGCCTGGATCTGAGCGCCCTCTAGTGTTTAATCGTTGTCAGTGATATCTCCACTCATTTCTGCCCTCCTCCTCCCCCCCCGCCCCCTCTCTCTCTTTTCAGTATTCACCCAACATGACGATGAGTGTGTGATTTTCTTTTTTTTTCTTTTTAATCTTTCTCCCCCAACTTTTTGTGACTCTGCACCTGATTTTATTTTTACTTTTATTTTATTTTATTTTTTTATCATTTTCTTGAATCCTAACTTGACCCTCGGACTGACCCGCCTCCCCTCATCGCACACACACCTTTTCTCCCCTTGCCCCCCCGCCCCTCCACTGACGGCGTCCATCCTCCACCGCCCCGACCCGCCCTCCCGTTCTTTCCTCTCCTCCCTTGGGGAACCGGTGCGGCCACGCAGCCTTCCGGGAGCGCCCTCGAGCATGCTGGGACTCTAATTAAGACGGGCCCTCCCGGAGCGTGCAAAATGGCCGCCGGCGTGAACAGGAAGCAGTCGCAGGGCATCAGGAAGGGCCTCCTCTCAGACTCCGGCCCCAGCCTCCCCGGCTTTCTCTCGGGGTCTAGACAATGAGCGAGGGGATGGAGGAGACCAGTGAGCGCCGCCGTCCCTCATGGACTCTCTTCGCAGCTGCTGGGAATCTCATCAACGATGGATTTAATTTTTTTTTTTTTTTCCATCTCTTCTGGTTTTTGTTTTTCCTCCCAACAGATTTCATGGAGGGCCCTCGATGTCGCTACAACATTGATTTTATTTTTATTTTTGTCTGTATGTGTACATTTGTAACAGAGTTGTTGTGATGATCAGTGAACATGTTTTTCCAAAATTCTTTTGTGTATGTAATGTATCATTGCTGTTTTTATTTTAATTGTATTATTTTTATGATATTGCTATCATTTTAAGATTAAGTTGTTGTTTTTTTTGTTTTGTTTTTCGTTTGTTTTTAGGGGCACACTGTTTAAATGAAGACAGCACATGTGCGCACACACACACACGCACACACACACACACACACACACACACACACACACACACACACACACACACACACACACACACGAGTCTCAAAAACAGATTCCTCTCATTTAGAGTATCGTTGGAAAGTTAATTCATATCAGAAATTCAATTCAAAATGTTAAATTAACCAGAGTTGAATGTTTTAAGTGTATATTTAAGTTGGTGGTTATGGCTGAATCCTGATGAAAATGCGAAATGCGGTTTCCAACAAAATTTAAATGAAAACCCTCAAGAAAAAAAAAGTAACTGAAAAGTATGTCCACTCATTATGTGCACTCAGTACTTGACCCGGGCTCTTTTTGCATTAATTTCTGCCTCAGTACATTCTCTGCGGAGGTTCAAGTCATACAAGTTTACCAGCTAATCAAGCTCGGACTGCACAAAATCAAAAAAATGTGCTGCCGAACAACAGTACAGTCTTTGTTCTGTACTGTTGACTTTGTGTCGGCTTGAGGAATGTGACAGCTGTACTCCGTGTTGGTGCATGTAATCATGCACTATCACTTTTTTCTTCCACCCAGTTTTCCATAAACATGCTTACCGCAGGGTGTTTGATCACGGGTCAGGTCAGAGGTCGCCATCTCAGCTGACGCTGCATTTCAGATTTTGTAATGGCTGTTGACCCTGATCAGCTGGATTAAATATATCACTCTCGTCAATTTCACATTTTGAATTTAAACACTGAAATAAACGTTTTGATGATATTCAGACTCACTGAGAAGCACCTGTAATTTGCTGCACATCACATGGCTTTCTGTGAGCACACTGCCCCCTGCTGGTGGGATTTTATTTCATCCATTACGGTACCTATTGAGCATTTTGAAAACATCCAGACCTTTTCACTCCCTTGCTCACCAGCAGCAGCTCTGCCTCCTGCTTTTGTAACTTTGCTGCAGTAAAAAAAAAAAAATAATAATAATGATGCACAGCTCTATTTATTTATGTACTTTTAATTTGTTTATAAATCCTTTACGTTCTTTTTTCTTTTTAAAGTGTCATCCCTGTTTTTGCTTGTCGTCGATTGCAGAATTGGTAGCAACTGTATAAATCTGCAGATGCACTCAGCAGAGTCCTCCATCTGAGCCCGAAAGGTTCTGTCCACTCCACCCCACCGTCCTCTGCAAACTTTGCCATCCTTTTCGTTTGACTGTGCTGTTTTTGGAGCTTGCTTTGCCGAAAGGAAGGTCCGGGAGCCGCAAATCTCTGCTCCAATGACTAAAAGAGCAACGTCCCTCCTTTTCCTCCTCCGTCCTTTTCCTCCTTATTCTCGTCTCTCCATCAGGCTGGGATTCTCACACAAACACCACTTTTTTCCCCCTTCCTTCATTTCTGAATTTTTTTTTGTACTCCATGTTTTTTTTTTTTTTTATTTGTTCTGTTTTTTGTTTTTTTTTCCTTTTTGTAAATACTGTAAAATGCATTTTGATATCATTGACATGTTTTGATATTTCAAATCACAGCTGAACAGTTGATCAGTAGCGTTCTGATTCAGGCAAACTGTGTGTACTTTTAACCAGAAATGATATGAAACTTAAAAAAACCCGGAGCTGCTATAGACGATTATGCTATTTCACCTCACAACCCATATGACGTGGGGGGCTAGGGCAGCCTCTCTGTGCTGCAGCTGTGCAGGACAAAAAGGAGGAAAATGACCTGTAGTTAGTTCTGGGATAAGTCATCGACACATGTTTTAAACATGGCGCATTCGAGGTGACAAAGAAAAATACAAAGTAGGACTTTTTTTTTTTCTTCTTCCTCTTCTTTTTTTTGTTTTGAAATTTTTTGGCAGAATTTTCAAAGGCCGAGTGCAAAAAACAAAAATGACACTTGGTCTCGGATGCACTGCAGCTCAGCTTCTTTCGACTCGACAACAAAAACAAACAAACAAACAAACAAACAAAGCAGGGCACACAGGACACTGGCTCTCAGTCCAGCACACCGGAGATCAGAGTACATACTTTACTATGAAGGATTTTCTAATCTATTTAAAATCAGGCAAGAGAAACGTTTGTGGAAGTAAGAGGAAGGAAGGAGAGAAAAAGCCACATGGACATATTTGTTGCTCAGATGAGGTAGAGAAAGTGCATCAACATGCGTTTTCTCCTGTGTACTTTAATACTGTTGTATAAAATGCAGTCCGACTTCTCTTTCTGTCCTGTAAGCAAAGCCGTCACAATGTTGATCATTACTGTATTTCTATCGTGCTGATGTATAATACTGTAACATTAAGGGATGGGGAGGGTTAAGAGAGGACTTTTGGGCAGAATTGGGAGTAAAGATTTTTTTTTGTTTTGTTTTGTTGTTTTTTTTTCTGTTCGGTTCCTCATTATTTCCTCCTGATGACAAAGCAGTATTGAATATGAGGCAGGAAGTTGCTTTGTATATCATGTTAGGGTAGTTTCAGATCCTAAATGTCTTGTGTAGTTTAAAAAAAAAAAAAAGAGGTTCCTTCGTATGTTTCTTTATATTGTAAAGTTACTTTAGACAAAAAAAAAGTTGCTTATTGGGAAAAAAAAAAAAAAAAAAGGTTGGAAATCGACATTGATGCTGATTAATGTACTTTATTTTATTGTTTTGTTTTAATTTCCATCAACTTGTCGGTCGTTTTTGCCTGTGTCCCCCTTGTTGTAGATACATATTAAAAAGAAATAAAATGACTTCACTCCTTTTGCCATGAACACGAGCTCCTGTGTTCCTTCTGGATTTGAACCCCAAACATTTTTCTTCTCAAATATTTCTTTTCCATTAGGCTACAAAAAGACATGAAAACACACAAACTGAGCTAGTTTTGCTTTAGCGGTTAGTTTTTACATCTAAAAAAACTGACACAGAAAGTGAAAATGACATTTATGCAGATCAAGAACCGACTGGTTGATACAAAATAAGGCAGAAAGCTGCACATGCAGCTGGACTCATTTAAAATAAATGGATACAAACCAGGCCGCAAACCTGTTCACAGTTTCAGAAGTCCAAATCATTTTGTTCTAACTGCGCCGAGTGACGACGCAGTGACCTCCTGCTCCTGAAGCCAGGAGGAGCGAGCAGAGAGGAGGCCTGGGGGAGCAGAGAGGAGGCCTGGGGGAGCAGAGAGGAGGCCTGGGGGAGCAGAGAGGAGGCCTGGGGGAGCAGAGGGAGCAGGGCTGCTCTGGCAGATGCTGGGGACGGGGGAGAGGAGCAGGGTGGGTGCGGCTGAAACAACACAGGTCTGCTTCCTGCGGGTAAAACGTTAGCTGGCACCAGCAGGTGAGAGTCTGGTCGCTTCGTTAAGGGCGGGAGGTGAAGCGGAGGATGGACCACCGTGACAGAGGGGAGGGTGTTCCTGCGGAGATAAAAGCGAGGGGATGAGCAGGGTGAAAGCTTCATGTCTGACCCTTCCGGTGACAGAATGCTCTCTGGGACACTGCAGCCTGGCGGGTCCTTGCTCCAGCATTTGTGAACGTCCCCGGCAAACCCAGCGTCCAGTCTGTGCGCCACGTTGTCCTTCCTCTGGAAATGCATCTCCTCACCCACGTCTGCATCTCCACGTTCTTCCTCCTGGAGGTTCCTCTCCCTCACTCCCTGTTCGTAAGCCCTCTTCAGGGAGTCCAGGTTGTTAATGGCCAACCACGGTTCAGATGACACCCGGTGTCTGGAAGCCGGACCGCCGCACGGACTCGACTGACGCAGCTCGAACGACGAGCGTCTGCTGCCGCTTCCAGGTTTGCCTGCTGGACATAAACCAAATGGTTTACACAGAAAAGCCTGAGTCGGAATCATGACCAAATGATTCTATTTCTACTCTTCCAAAATTATACTCTTGTCCTTCGTCTAGGAACAATTTGGTTAAACACAATGTCGTTTAGTTGATGTAGTTATATGCATGATTCAATGGTAGAAATTTATATTAAATAATTGCTGCCAAACAACCCTGCAGCATGAAGCTACCACCACCATGCCTCACAGTGGGTACAGTGGTGTTGGAGTTAAAAGTGTCATTTTGACCCGTCCAAAAACATTTCTCATCAGCTTGCTGGTTCTGCCTTTATTACATCTGATTATAAAACATTTCTCCTGATGGAAAGTTGGAAAGTTGTTTTTTTTTTAAATCCTCACTTGCTCCTCTGAAGTTGAAGATGTTTCCCCCCTCAGGCGGGTTTAGCGAGCCCGTCTTCAGGACGATGTCGGACGGGGACATGCAGGACACGGGGGAGGAGTCCGGAGACGGGGGGACGTTCAGGTACCTCCTGGTCACTGGGCCTCTGTCCGCGCCCGTCTCCGTAGCAATGATGATGATGTCGCGACCTTTGGCCCGGCAAGCATCTATTAGCACCTGAAATAAAAGTGTGGCATGAATCATCTGGCTGCTTCTTATATCCTCTTTTTAGGATTTTTCTCTATTTTTTTCTTTTTTGTTGTGCAGATAACAACCTGCACTGTGGGTTGGTGCTGCGCGTTGATGGCGTAGACCAAAGCCGAGGCTCCAGAGCCGTCCTCTATGCACGGGTCCGCTCCTGCAGCCGCCAGGGCGGACGCCACCAGAGCGCCCGCTCTCCGCATACAGGCGTACATCAGAGCAGTGCGACCCTCCTGGTCCTGTGCGTTGGGATCTGCCTGATTGTAGGTGATTTTGATTAAATATTTCTAAAATTCACACTTCAGCTGATCTAAATGCAGTCTGCGTCATCTTCCCACCATAAAAAAACTGTTGGTTTTGTGTTGTGGCTCACAACCAAAGTGTCTGTTTCATAATGCACTTTTGACGAGAGGTTTTGGTTTCAAAAACACACACGCAGGTGGATGAAGTACATAAATCGGAGGCTTATTTGAGTATTTTTTTTTGTCTACTTTCCAGTGTGAATATGTTTGCACACTTGAAATAAAAAAACAAAGTACCAACTTATAAGTAACTTTTAAGTTAAGCTTGTTTTAAGACAATATTTCCTTAATATTGAAAGTGAAGTGAAATCATTTTCTAGTGGAACATATTTCTCCATATTCCACTGGGAGATTACTTCACTTAAACCTAACAGTCTTTCATCAATATTAAGGAATTATTCACTTTAAAGAAGCTCATGTATCATGCTGAAAGGCTATATATAAATGAGTTTTGTCTTGTTTAGTCTGTGAGAGACATAAACCGCCACACCGCTGTTGCACATGTGTTTTCATGAAAGGGGAAGTATTTGTCATCACAGTTTGACCTTATTCTGCAGCAGGAAATTCAGGAGTTTCACACTCTCCTTCCCGGCTGGCTCTTCTCTCAGGGCCTTGCAGGCAGCCAGGAGGGGCGTCTCTCCTCTCTGGTTGCTCCCGTTCACCTGAGCTCCACCTTCCACCAGGAGGCGGACCAGACGAAGCTTCCCGCAGGAGGCTGCGCTGATGAGGGAGCTGGAGTCCGTCAGAGGATCCCCCATTTCCTGAGAGGCAAAACAAAGTGTGGCTGTAATTTAATTGCTGACCTGGTGAGAGGTACACTCTTCACCAGTGTCGTAATCGTGTCGGTGCTTTCGATGACCCCACTGGAACTGGTTTGAAAGTGGGGGATGCAACTCAAATTATGTGCAGAAGTGTCAGTTTATGGTATAATTTTTCAAATTGCAAAGGCTTCAAATGATGCATCGTCACACAAATGCATGCAAGACCACAGACAGAGACGGATGTTTGGGGGAAAAACAAAATGCTGAAATTTGCAATTCATTAACAAGCTACTGGCTCGTTCATCAACAATCTTCTGATCTGAAACAGTGGAAATCATTCATATTTGTTGGTGTCCAGCAATAAACATGATTTTTAGGCATAGTCTGTAAATTTCTAGATCTAAATGTCTACACAAAGAAGCTTTTCTAGTCAAAGGAGACAAAAAAAACATAAGGATATTATTTATATTGTATTGTATTTTTGTTGTTTTTCTGTATATTTTTTTTTTGTCACCTGCTAAAACTTTCTAAATTAAAGTAGAAGTTGAGAACAAAGATGGAGAAAGACACTGGTTGACAAACAGCACATCACTCACCTTCTGGTTCTTTTTGCTGTCAAATCAGCTGGAAAGAAATCATTTCACACCAAAATCATTGTTAATCCTTTGAAAGGTTTGCCTTTGTTTTTAGAAGGAGCACCTTCACGCTGCCGTGTTGCTGCGATATGCAGCAGAGGGAAAAGTCAGTTTCCCTCTGCTGCTCCCTCCCGTCTTTTGCCCTGTCGGCGCAGGAGAGGTTCGGCTCAGGGCGGGCGTTCAAAGTCAAAAACGGTTTCCAGCCCAAAATGTCACCTGTTGCAAACGCAGCATCACAAAGAGCCAGAGGGCCTTTGATATGAGTCAGCTTTGAACGGCTCTCATCTGCCTTGCGACCACCGTCTGTGTTCAAATAGATACAGGGAAGCACAAAACCAAAAGAAAAAAAAAAAAAGAAAAAATTTGAGACTGATCTTTGTGGATCAGGGTTTTGTTTGATTTTAGGTAATTATGATAAATTATTCCAAATTTTTTGCAATTTCCTTGCACTGTTTGGCTTCATACTTATTACATTTTTTTTTTTTTATTTATTGCGTCGTCATCATGATTTACTAACTTTTCTCCTATTTTAGTTTATTTCCATGTCATTTTTTTGATTAATTAATTTATATTTTTTTGTGATCTTAGTTTTATGAATTCTCATCAGGACGTTTGAAACTATATTTTTACTATTTGTAATCTATTCGTGAAGTCTTCCCCTTCCCACCAGCCTCATCTCTGTTAACAATGCATCTTTGTACATTCTGTTTTTTTAATCCATACTTAGCCTTGTTGAACTAACTATATATATATATTTTTTATGAATCTATCTGGTCATAGATGCTCCCTTATGTATGCAGCTTATATAAAGCACTTTGCGTCACAAACACAGAATTGCAGTTCAACTGGTTTTATCGGTGTGGCTCAGACAGTCTTGTACTATTTTTTTACCACCATTCTTCCATCACAGACAAAATTTGGCCTTTTTCTCTTTTTTTTTTTAATTCTGCCATGTAAGCATTTTTTCCCCCTCTCAACAAAGAAACACAATAATAGTGAATAACTGCCTCATCCTGAAAATTATAGTTGTCTGTAACAAACTAGGATGGAGCTCATCGTCACTGTTTTTGTTATTTCACAATTACAATGGTTTGATGATGTGGCCTTTATGTAATTCTGGCCTTAAGAGGGTTTAAAGGCTAAAAATGTGAAGCTGTAAAAACACGGTCTTATCTCAGACTTGTATGGCAAGCTACTTTACTATACAATTGTTTGATAAGCTCTTTTAAGTTGATGTTTATAACTCAGTTTCTCCCTGTCGCATAAGCACTTTCATTATCCAGAATTTCTAGAGTTTTTACTTGCAGGTGTCATTAGAGTTGCCACAGGCATTTAATGGCTCTATGGCACGTCTTTATGACGGTTGCCTCAATGTCAGGAGGTGTGACAGATACTGTAGCATATTGTCACAAAACTTTGCATATTTCTGGAAAACAAATGTGATTTTGGAAGAAGCTAAAGAAAAAAAAAACCCATCTTTTCTCCATCCAATATATAATTTTATACATACGGCATGGATGAACATCCAGCTTATGTTGCGAAATAAAACAATGTATGTTGTAAAATATGTATGTTTGAATAAACTGATTAAAATCTAGGATTCTCAGACTGGTCAAATCTGGACTGGATTCATTTTTCACTAAAAAGTTTCATTTTTTTTAAACCTGAAGTAGTTTTATTTGTTTTTATTTATTGACATGTACTTGAATCTTCGAAAGATTCATATCTATATCTAAATATATCTTTATATCTCTGCCGTTAGCTGTCTAAAACCCTTTCTTAACGGTGGAAGACCACCGTCATGACTGGGGTTTTGAATTATATCTTATTACAGCCTGCCATAGCCCTTCGTAAAGATGAGTCTCCCCCATTACCTCATGTAAAAGACAATTAGCATAGCGAGACGAGGACGAGAAACCCAACAAAAAAAAAAAAGAAGAGTGGAAGCCGTTACGTAAGACCTACGCAACGGCTTGTGCGTGACTCTCGACCAATAGGATCCGCTCTGAGTTCGGCCGTAATAGCGCGCCGCGGAGCAGCAGCAGAAGCCTCACGGCTCCGCGGAGGTCTCTCTTTGGACCCGACTGGCCAATGTTTTGCCCATCTCTACCCCGTCGGGCTGCTTTGGTTCGGAGTAATTCTGAGCGGGACGGGAGGACCGTGGCGCCATGTCGGCTCTGAGGGAGAAGCAGCGTTACGGACTGTCCAGCGGTAAACTCAGCCTCGGCGGCAACGTCTCTGTTTTCCACGTAAAACTCACTGACAGCGCGGCGAGAGCCATCGGTTCCCTTCGAAACGGCAAGGTGGGTCTTCACGCTGCTCGTCCTCTCGGTGAATTGTGCCGCGTGAACTTGTTACGTGGGGGCTCTCGCTTGATTTAAAAAAACGAGGCGGCGGGGTTTGGGGCTGTGAATGTCGGCCGAAGTTCACATCCCTCCCCCTCGCTGGTGGTGGTTGCTACCAACTAGCCCCCCCACACTCCCCCCCCCCATCCCCCTTTTTTTTTTTTTGTTTGTTGCCAATACATGTTGCATAATGCAACGCGGAAACATGTTGTGTGTCTTGTGAAGCTTGCAGCAAAGATGCTGGCCCAGTCTGAGGGCAGCTAGTCGGTGTGGAGGACAGGAGAAAGAGAAGCTGTGGGGGTGAAATGTTTGTAGTAGGAGGGAGTATTTGGAGACTCCACGCTGGACATTGCCTGATATTATACTTTCTTGTGAAACTAGGCCGTGGCAGAGTGACTGAACTCTTAAAAAAAATATATATATATATATACATCGACCATTTAACCCAGTTAATCACCACTGAGCCAGAAGCTGCAGGAAGTCTATCGTAACAGGCACTTCCTCAATTCAGCAATTCCTTGTAACGAGGGTTGGAAACTCCTCGGTGAGGAAGTTTCAGCCACCTCCTTGAACGCTTCAACTTAAAACACCCCCCACGCCCCCGATTGATCTCATCGTAATTTGACCCGAAGTGGTGATGAGACAGAGCGGCGGGGCGTGGGGAGTGGGGGGTTGGGGGGAAATCACCAAAGCCAAGAAGAGCTTCACGGCTCCTCAGATCACTCTTGCGCAGGAAAAAGTAAGACATCTGCACATGCATAAGCGGGGCCCAGACCCTGCGCTGGCAGCCAGCTCACACTGCGCACTCAACAGGTGGACTCTCCATTTGAAAAGGTCAGTTAGATTGTAGTCGCTGCATACTTTCCATCAGGGCTGCAGGCCTGTCACTTTTGGCTCTGTTTATTTCCCCCACAGGCGTGAGCATTTTTTTTTTTTTTCATTTCACTCAATGTGATAACGCATCTTTATTTTTGCTGTGTTTGCATTGATTATCAAAATAATGTTTTGTTTTTTAACAACTCATTTATTGGTCATAAAATCAAAGGTGAATCTGAGGGAGGGTTGAAATGTTGCGCAGACATGGGTCAAGGATGTATTTACTGTAAATAAAAGCACTCGCTAAAGAGTTTGTGCTTGAACTTGTTCACATTGTTGACATATTTCAGGCACAAACCTCAATGTTGTTCAGGTTGTATGACCAACACACAAGAAAGGATTTTATTTTTTCAAAGAAAAACAGTAAAGTTCCAGAATATTTAGCAAATCTTGCTTCATTTTATTTTATTTTTATTTTTTATTTTTTTGCAAAGGACTGTCTGGAGAACAGTTTATATATTCCAAATGTTATGAACTTGCATTTTAAATGGTAGGGTGATATTTAGCTGGCTGGACAGAGTCTCGCGACATTAGATGATCGCCAATCAAATGAAGCTGTACAAAATGTAAAATCTCAAGAGCGTACAGATGAAAAAGACACAGGAGAAAATAGGCATATATCACAATTGGTAACAGATTTAACAATCCAGTCGCCATTGCAAGGTCGCAGGCTCGACAAGAAGGAAAGCAGGAGAAGGAGGCATGAAGGAAAGTCGTGAAAGAATCAACTTTTAGTTGTGGATCTCACAGTATTTAGTGGCCAGAATGAAGTCATTATTGAATTAAAACAATAATAAGAGTGGCATGCTACAAATCATGTGCATGGACACAGAATACATGGGAGAAGCTCTGGTCAAACGTGACCAAAAGTAAATTTTTCAGCAAGTCATACGTGCGTCGGAAAACGAGCCCGTCACATCATGTGAAAGATGGTGACATCATCAATCTGTGGGATGTTTTTTTAAGCAAGAACAGGGAAGTTGGTCAAATTGAAAAGGGAGATAGATTGAGCTAAAAAGACTCTCCTGAAAGAAAACTTGGATAATCGCCCTCAAACGGGGAAACAAACCTAAACCTACAGCCAGACAAACAATCGAATCCAGAATCTGACTCTTAAAGTCCTGCAGCTCCAATGGCAAGAAAAAAGTACAGCAAAAGCACAGAAGCTGACATGCCACAATTTTCAGATATTTATTTGTAAAACTTAGGAAGAATACTTTATAACCTGTATTTTCTCTGCATTTGAAAATGAAGCACTTGCATTTTGTTGGTCTATTATACAAAAACTAAATGAATTGCACTGGTTTGTTTTTGAAAAGTAACAAAACATGGAGAAGTTTATTACTTTTTCCAAGAGCTGTGTGTTAATGTCACACTCGTACTGAATCACTACGCACAAAATCCTGCTTATCTTGATATTCTTTACAACTCCTGTTTATCTTATTTATTTTGTAGAGCTGGTCTTCCCGTCCTACCATCACCTTCAATGGAAATCAAGGGGTAAGATGACCTGCTATTTCTGCTCCACAAACACTGTATTTTCCCTCGTACACTTAAAAGATATCCAATCTCTGTTGTAGAGAATTACCGTACCTTGCTCAGAAAATGGAAATGAAGCGAGGATCTTCACCTTCGGAGTGACTAACGTCGCTCGAAACAGTCCGCACGGAAGCTTTGACTGCGTCCAGCAGCACAATGCAGGGTAAGCCATAAAGAAACAGCCAGCAAAACCACAAATATCGACTGCATTATTCATTTTGAGCAAGTGAACAGCTGGCTTTTCTAAATAACAACCACTGTTGGGCCCTTATGTTAGCATTTAGTCGTAGCGGTTAACGTTGCAAAAATCTGTCTTTAGATGTATGTTCAATGGGATGGTAGCTGCCAACGTTTCCAAATCCTACATGTTTCATGCTAGACTGTGATTAATAGGAAAAAGGAAAGTGCCTTTACTAGATCTTCTTGAGCCTTCCTGTTATCTACTGAAAGTTTTTCTCTCTTTTGCTCTCTTGCAACCAGAACAAGCTTTCCTTGACCTGTTGTAGAAATTATTATTATTAGCTGAAAGCGTTTAGCATGGTACGTTCTCTTATCAAAAGAAGACAACAGTTTTGAGTTCCTACTTTTTGATCTCGCCAATTTTTTTGTGTAGAAGGTGCATAGAGGTTGGACTTTTTAATTCTCCTATAGTAAGGATAAGTTCTTTTTATTAGTTTTTAAATCAGCCACAGTTGGGCTTGTGGTTAGGCAAATTACTTCCCTCAACAGCTAACAGATCATCTTGTCTGCAGCAACATCATCACATAAAGTTGCATTGTTGACGTTTTCTCTGGCCTTAATTGCCAGAGGAAACCCGGGAAGCCGATAAGAGAATTTAAATAACGTCAAGGAAGAAAATGAAATTCCTCCTGTGGAGTCCTGACGGATTCAGAACTCATACGCTTTTAGAGCGTTTCCTAAAAACTGAATTGGACTCGGCTGGCGAAACGGTGTGGCTGATGCAAGCAGGCATCAACTTAAGCAACCGGGTTCTCCGAAGCAGGTTTTCATCAGGAGCACAAATCATGGCAGGTTGAATGCTGACTGTCCCCTGTCGTGCTCTCAGTGCTGCCGAGGAGCTGACATGTCTCGGAGTGATTCAGAAGAAGATGACAGTCAACGCCACAGATGACTCGTACGATAAGGCTCGCCAGAGCATGGCCCAGGCTGAGGAGGAGACGCGCAGCAGAGGGGCCATCGTCATCAAGAACGGCGCACGCTACCAGGGTAAGAACGGAAAAGCGCTCGCATGTCTGCAGCGTGTGTGTGATTATACAACCAGAAACCCAGCGCAAGACAGGCGCTTGGCCTGAAGGCAATTCTCTACTGTGCTTCTGATATCCTGAAAATGCTGTCAGCCATATTGCATTGGTTGCCTTGGAAACATGTGTAGTAAACAGATATTTTAAGGGTTGCTTTCTTTTTCTTTTTTTTTTTTTCTTCCTGCACATTTTGTCCCTTTTCGTTCTTGGTGATTGCATTTCAGTTTAGCACAAAAATGGACCATGCGAATCCAGAACAATCAGTTTTGCTCTCTGTGTTGTAGAGCCAGCACTTTAGCTTTTCCTTGTACTACCACTGTTGTTGCATATCCAACCACCAAACCACTTCCTCCTGAGATGATATGTTAGTCACTATCATCTCTCAGTGAACCTACACACACAAACTCACACAAATGGAGTTTAGCATGTCAAGTTATGATGAGTCTGTCATTTTAGAGGAAGTTTAAAGGAGGGTGTGGGGAGGGGAATCAACATTATTCATGCCAGGGTTGTGCAACAGTGTGGTTATGTCTTAAATTAGACTGCTACATCTGCTCACTGCGCTCTCTCTGTGTGTGTGTGTGTGTGTGTGTGTCTTTCTAACCTGACTGTGGCTTTCTGGTGGGGTGAACTGAGGTCTTCTTTTTTTTACTGACGACTCTGCAAGTGGAGAAAGTTAAGATATAACGACTTCCTCCTCTCATGTTTAATCTAGTCTAAAATGATTTAACAACCTCATTGTTGATGCATATTTAGCACAGACTCTGGGGATTAAGTAACACTTTTTTATTTAAACTAACATAACGTAACCTAGGATTCCCTTTTGAATTAAAAACAAAACCTTGTCATACTAATTTGGTTTTTCATTGAGTTTGCTCTCCTCTGATTTATGCAGTCATAAGGTCATATTAACTGTCACTGTTGGTAATTCAGTGTTTTTTTCCAGACAATAATTTGTTGGTCACGTATATCTAAGAAATTGCTGCAAAATCAGACTTTGTCTTTAGCTCTTAAGGATGTAGTTGCACAGAGTCATTTACTTGGCCTTGTTTTACTTTACTTACTCCTCATGCATAACATTTTATGGGTGATTTGGACATGAATAATTAGGATATTTTTCTGATGTTTAATGCAAAAACTTTAACTTTCAAAAAACAGAGCAAAAAAATACAACACTTTTTGCCAGTATTTATTTACTATACTGCGCTTTAAAAAAATCATATTCGGCTTTTTCTGTTATGTTTACTTTTCAAATGTATCTTGATAGTTTCCTTCATAAAGAAGTTTCTGAAATGTTCATGTCTTGGTTGCTTAAAAATCTCCAGCGTGTCAGATTGAATCCTCCAGATTGTTGGAAACCTGGATTTTCTGCGAGCATTAAACCCATTGTGTAAAGAGTTTTTCAGCTCTTTACACAACCTTCCTATGGGCCTGAAATCAGGACTTTGTGATGGCCACTCTGAAACATTGACTTTGTTGTCCTTAAGACCGGTGCTATGCTGAGGGTCAGTGCTTAACCACGTGATGATGTTTTAACTTCCTGGCTGATCTCTTGAGATGTTGCTTCAATATTTTATCATAATCTTCATTCCTCAGTCCCTCCTGCAGCCAAACAGCCTCAGAACATAAAAGTGCCAGTGCTGCTCTTCACTTTGAGGTGTGCTAGCTTAGTTTCCTCCAAAATCTAACGACGGTTATCATGGCTAATGTCTCTACAACTTGGGGTTGTCTCTTTGTGTATTTGCAATCCATAATCTTGCTTGTTGTGTTGGTTTTGAACTAATGGCTTCCTCCTGTCTGAATGGACTGTGAGCCCGTGTCTGTACAGGACTTGTCTCACCGCGGATAATGACGCTCTCTTGCCAGCTGCAGCCGGTTCCTTCACAAAGACTTAAGCTTTTGTTCTGGGATTTTTGCACAAATTTCCCAAAGCACATGGGACTCGGAACCTAAACTTGTCTGATAACGAGGAGGTTTTATTTTTAGAACAGTATTTGTGAGTGTGATGCTCTAACTGTAGCAATAAGGAATAAATTGGCTGTTTTTTTTGGTGGTGTGACTGTTTATCTGGAAGGTGCTATGAACACAATTTCTAAATGTATTTATTGGTGAAGCCTTTTTTTTCCCCTTTTTTTCTTAATTTCTTTCTCAGGTAAGAAGGTGACTGTGCGAGCTCCGGCTCCAGCCCTGGCCAAGCTGACCAAGCCCAAACACTCGTCTCACTCCCTCCTCAACAACATCAAAAAGGGGGTCAGCCTGACAAGGCAGAGGAAGGGTCCCTGTCCAGTGAGTAGGAAAAGCGTCGGTGACGTTCGGGAGCGACCCCTCAGGGAGAGAGTGATGCACCTGCTGGCTCTGAGGCCGTACAAGAGGCCTGAGCTGATCCTGAGGCTGCAGAAAGACGGGATTGCAGACGGAGACAAAGACGTGCTGGACGCAGTTATGATGGAGGTGATGAAGCTACTCTGACGTCCAATAAAACATCAGAATAATTTTACTGCCGTTCGACATATGGTGCAGGACGAAATTCGAACAGACTGACGGAGGTGGCCTGTGTTTTACAGGTGGGACAGCTCAGTAACAGAGACAGCACATTTGTCCTGAAGGACGGCCTGTACAAGGAGCTGCAGAAGGACTGGCCCGGCTACACCTCAGGGGACCAGCAGCTGTTTAAACGAATCCTTGTCAGGTAACAAAAATGAATCCTCACTGTTTGTTTTGTTGTTCTATCAACCAGTCATTTACTGTTTTAATCATTCATCTTTATTATATTTCTCAATGCTGCTTTACCAGCTGCTTGAGTAGAAACCCACTCGCACTTAAATACGTAATAAATTTGTAAGTAAGATCGCCGCAGAGGGTGAAAGTCAGAGTGAAATATCGTAAACCACGTTACTTTGGTTTTAAGTCATGCAGTCACACTGAAAGGCAGCTTGAGGATCATCAACAGCTGCTTCATTCAGTTGCATAAACTGAATGAAGTATGGTGTCACCTGCATGAAGTCACTCTTCAGCTGGAAATGTGTTCTGCTGAAAGTTTTCAATAAACATGGAAATAAAAAATCCTTCTAAAATTAGCTAAATATGAATCAAAAAGACGACATTCTCAGAACTGAACTCGCTTAAAAAATGTAATGAGGTGCTCTTCCATAGTAGGTTCACCTGTACCGGCATTTTCATGATTCCTCTATTGCAGCTCATCTTTAGAGAGCCTTGCAGCAACAGAAGTGTAAAAGTCACATCGCTTGATCGGCTTGTGTGTGTTGAACACAAACCACTGACAGTGTGACAAGAACTCGGCCTTAAATAGAAACCTGCATGACTTTATATCTGTGCCACCAACCTGAGTGCACTCTGAGACTGATGTGAACGTGGTGGATTTTTCTTTTATTATTATTTATTTTACTTTTTAAGTGTAACCAGCATAAAATAGCTTGTTTTAAGATCCACTAGCGGTTTATATAATTAGAATTTAAGAATGATGTTTTTAAGTATAGAGTCCTAAAAAAAAATGTTTGTTTTTTTTAGGACTCTATAGTTAGTTTAAGTATTGTCAATAATGTCTTCCAGGAACCCTAACCATATTTAAAAATTTTATATCAACTTTTAAGTTTTTTTTAATCAAGAAAAAGAAGCAGAAAGTCCAAGTGATTTTGTCCGTACTGCCTTTCTGGTATTTTCTTTTACAGACTACAACTAACTTTCGTGGTGAACGATAACAGAAATGATCAAAATAGAACAAAAATGGCAATTGCACCACCTCGAGCAATGAAAACCACAAGAACATAAAATGGCAGCACACATAATTCACAAGTGCAGTGAAATGAAGTCAGATTTAAATGGTTTTACATACTTAGTCCATTTTGTCCAGATCTGATAAAATTGTTCTTTTTCAACTTGAAGGGAAAAAGAAATCTTTCCCATACTGCTTTCTTACTGGCTGCCCGTAGTATAGCCAGTGGTTTTTATTGTCTTTATTTTATAATTTTTTTAAAACACAAAAACACAGTTGGCTGTTGCTGGACTGCACCAGCAACCTTACCAGTGGGCTTAGCAAGTTTTCTGGGGAAAAACGCTGCGGTGGCTCTATCATTTACTCAGTTCCTTATTTTTGCGTTTTCCTGCTTAACCAGGAAAAAGCCGCAGCTTTCCGCGCCTCCCCCTTAAAACAACATTTTATTTCTGCGTTCTGCCTGCTTGATTGTTGATGTACAATGCTTTCCTTGCAGGAGACTTTTCCAACCACAGCACAACCTCCTCACTGTCCCCGAGGCCCAGGTCAGCCCTCTTCGAGAGACCCCCAACTCATCACCTGCACACCGCCCAAAACACTCCCTCCTCGATGAATACGCCGATCCTCTGGCCAGCAAGAAGCCCAGAATATCTCACCTGACGAGCAAATCAACGAGTGAGAATTTCAGACTGAGGTCTTCTAAACAGGAGGCTCAGAAAGGCGCCAAAGCAACAGCAGAGGACGGGCAAAACGACTCGCTTGACCCCAAGAGACTTTTTGACTCGCTGTCAGCAGTTTGTCAGCAGGAAGCAGAAGTGGCTAAAAGACTGGAACAGACGGATGCTCCTCAAGAGAAACCTAGAGACTCAGAAGAGCAACAGAAACCCAAGTCAGATTGCCCCTCTGTGCCTCTGATGATCCCCGTTCTGAGCAGACATACGGTCAAAAAGAAGAAGAGCAAACACAAACACAAAGATCAGGTAAGAAAACGGGTACCTGCTTTAAGGTGGTTGGTTTTTATTTGTAATGGGATTTCAATTTGAAGTAATCTGTTGATATTTTTTATGGGGTTTTTTTTGTTGTTTTTTTTAAGGAAAAAGAAGAATGGAGAGACAAGAAGCAAAAGAGAAAAGATAAAGATTGCAGTTCAGATTATTCAAGTAACGATGCTCCTTTGCATTGCACAGGTGAGAACTGACAGACTTGGTGAAACCATTAATTTCTCTGTACTTTTCTATTCACTTACAGCTTTTCTTTGTTTCTTTCAGAGACGAGTAAGCTAAAGTTAGACTCCAACGTACCTCAAGTTGACACTGACTCAGCAGACTACTTATCGTAAGTCGTTTGTTTTGACCTAGTTGCATTCCTGTTTAAGCAATAGTTACAGGACTGTTTGCTTTCCTGTTCCCCTGCAAACCTGCAGGAGAGCAAACATAGGAACACATCTTTAGAAAAACCAGGGGTATTTCTATTGAGGTTTGAAAAAGTTACAGCCGTAATTTCATTAAACTTTTATGTGGAAGACGTATAAAGCAAAACGCTCGCAGGGGACCAAATTGTATTTTTTCCAAACTAGAAATGCAAAAATAATTTTTAATAAAACTTTTCTCTGTTTCTACAACGAGAATTGATTGTCTTTTATATTCACTACTTCAATTTTAATAAAGTACTGACTTGTTTTAACTTTTGCGGTTTATAGTGAGCACAAGTATTATTGTGCTACTGTTTTATTTTCAGATGTTTAACTGCTCAAAAATGTGAGCAAGTAACACATAAAATGATTAACATGAAATCCAATTAATTGTATGTATGCTACTTATTACAAAATCAATAGTGCAATATTTAAGGCTATATTGAATCAAATCGATTTCAAATTTAAATGTAACCCAAAGAATCTAAATTGAATTGAATTTGGAGTTTGTTGATACGTAACCCTTGTGATTATTTTCCATCTCAATAAAAAACTAAACACTCAATATTTTATTGACATGAAGTAGTTTGTTTCTTTTGTTGTTTGTTTTTTTTTTGCTCTTATAATTCTGTTCAGTATTTACTTTTTTGTAAGTCTCTAGTCGACTTACAGATGCAACTTTCAGGGATCTGTAAGTTGTGGTAGATCCATAACTTATGAAGGATCTCACATGTTTGCCTTCTTAAATGATCGTTTGTCTTATTTACTTTTTGTCGGTTGGTTCACCGACAGAAAGCACAAACATAAAGTCAGAGCAATAATGGACGCTTTCCTGCTCAAACCAGCATGTTTTTTTTTTTTTTCCTTCGTGCAGGAAGTACACGGCCATTACCAGCCACAACCAGAGACAGAGCTATAAACTGGACTTCAATAAGGAGTACAGCGAGTACAGAGACTTACACGCTCGCATCGACAGCGTCACGCAGCAGTTCATGGACCTGGACACTCAGCTCAAGCAACTTCACCACGAGTCACACAAATACAAGGCAAGCAATAAGACAAAAATACACATTTTATTGAAGGTGTGGCTATTTCCTGCTTGTTCTGATTTCTGTGTTGTTTGTTTTGTTTTGTTTTTTCTCGCAGACGGTTCGAAATAAAATTCTACAAGAGTACCGGAAAATTAAAAAAGTAAGTCTCCTTTTTTTTCCACACTGCTTCTGAACAAATGTTTCCTCTGGTTCGCCTGGAGGTAATCGGTGTTCTTTGTTTGTCTCTTTAGTCCAATCCCAACTACAATCAGGACAAAGTTCGCTGTGAATATCTACACAACAAGCTGGCCCACATCAAGAAGCTCATATCAGAGTTCGATCAGCAGCAGATCACAGTGGATCACTCCGGCCCCAAATGAAGCGCCCGGCTGGGGAGAACACAAAGGGAAAAGAAACATCCTGAGGCTGCTGAGCTCAGCACCATCAACCTGCAGCCGTCATGGCTGGAGCAACCTGCTGTAAACATCAGCAGTGTTCAGAGTAAAGAAAAGTGGCTTATTTTCTTAGACAGCGAGGAGCTCTGCACTGACGTGGTGCAGACACGAGAAGTCGCTACAGTTCTGTTCAGGCGGTTCAAACCGGAAACGGGTGCTGAGATGAGCTGCTAACCTTGAAAACGTTTAGCAGGTCCTCATCTCTTGTTATACTTTAGTTGCGAAGCATCGCTTGTGTGTTCTGGTTGCCGGGTTGGTGTTCAAGTTTTAACCTGAGAAAACTGCATGCTGTACATATCCAGAAAGTCCGCATGATTGTCAGGTGAGGGCTTTTTTTTTTTTTCTTTCTTTCTTTGTGACGGCAGCTAGGACAATACAGAGGCCTGTCCTTCAGTGTTATTTAAGCTGGGTGAGTTCTTCATCTGTGTTAGCTGTTCATCAGTTTGGGTAAAATCATTTAAAAATCCACTTCGACCCAAGACTCATTATTCATCAACTGCATAATCAGAGAATGTACTCTTGACATTCGCTGAAAGTGTAAATTGCAAATGGTTGAAACTAATGTACAGAGCCATCCATACTGTAAGCTGAGGTGATTTAAAGAAAACACTGAAATGTGAAAATAATGCATGTTGTGTACTTTACAGACTGCATGATGAGTAAAACTAAAGGTATTGTCAAAGTTTCTAATAAATAATTTTGTATGGATTCAAGTTCTCGTTTTTATTTTCTTACTGGTGCATAATAGGATGTTATAACTTCTTGTGTTTTCTTTTGTATCAACTGATGATTGCATTGTCCGTCCATTTCTTCTCCCAGTGTGATCCCTTGGCTGTTATTATAGTTCTGGACGTCGTTAAGATAGACACCATCTGAGCATTTTTGAGGGATGTGCTGATTATTCAAGGTAAAACTATTAAGTCGATGAACAAGTTTAAATAAGTTGGGTTTATTTTCTAAGCTTCACGTACAATATCAAGTTGTACACATAGGACCAAAGACATACACTCCACTAATAAGTGGATAAATGTTCAAAAGGTTATGTTTTTGAAAACTTTATATTTGAAAATGAAAAAATTCCCTCAGTTTAATTTTATAGGACAGATCTGACTAGTAAACATTTACAAATTTTAAATTAGGTTAAAGTTGGAGGTCAATGCATAAGCCGATAGTTGGTCTTATCCCAGAACCAGGAATCCTAATAACCTTTCTAAACCAGCTGAGATTTATACAAGAAAAATATGCTTAAAAAAGGCGACGCGGGAAAAGAAAACTTACAAAAGTTAAATGTTATAATTTGAAGAACATTGGAAAGAAATTGCTCCATTTATTTGTATTAACTGGAAAACTTTCAAAAAATAAAAATAAAGCGGAACTGAAATAGTAGACAATGATTGGCAGTTCAGTTACAACTGAAGCTTCGCCTATTGGCTGAATGTGCGAGCGGCCTCGTGATTGGCTGCCCCGGTTTTTCCCTTAAATTCCGGCTTTTGTTAGCATGCTAGTAGTAAACAAATTGAAGTCTGTAAATTACTGCTGTCCTTAACTTTATGTAACAGTTCAGGGTGATATGAAGGGAAAGTACAGACGCACGGAAGAGGAAATGCGAGCAATGAAATGAACGCTTACGGTGGGTTAAACATGTTTTTTTTTTATTATGTATGAAGTAATTAACACTCCAAGTTAATAATGCAGGTGTGAGATTTTATTGAGTCGGACAGCTTGGTGTATGCTACATGACCATTTCAAGAAATAAATTCTGCATTACTAGTAGCTACTGTAATTTTTAACATAATTGTTACAGCTCACCTAACTTTCCTTGTATCACTACTAGCAAGTATCTTGTATGCAAGTATCAAAATATGTGATTTTCTTCCCACTTTTTTTTCCCTGCGTCTTCTACCCACAACCTCCTCATTCCGTCTCATCAGTCATGTTAGGAGTTTTCCAGACGACACAAACGCTGAGGACATCGCTGAGACTCCTGTCCAGAGCGGGTCTCCCACTTGTGGACCTCCAGGTGCAGCTTCTCCTCAGGGGCCGCCGCTGCCCACTCAGTGCGACCTTCTTCTCCCGCGAGCTTCACCTGGGACCGGATGGAGCCGCGTCGTCCCCGGCCGCTGCTCCACAGAGGCTGCCTTTCTCCAGGGTGACTGTGGAGGATTTGACCTTTTTCAGGAAGACACTGCCAGGCAGGGCCATCACTGACCCGGACCTGGTACAGTCCAGTAATGAGGACTGGCTGAAGTCTGTCAGAGGTGAATCCTGGAATCGCATGTGTCATTCTTGATTGTAAAACTTCATTTGTTTAATGTACTGCATGCTTAGATGCTTGTGTTTTGAGTCCTGCAGGGTCAAGTGAAGTGTTGCTGAGACCTCAGACAACACAGGAAGTGTCACAAATTCTCAGGTATACTAGTGACTGTGTAATGCGTTGAGCTATTGCATATTTTACCTCTTTAAAAGTATAACATTTGAACACACTGCACAAATTTGAACTGGAGAGAAGATTATTTTTTAATATTTAAAAAAAAATCTGAAAATTGCTGAAAGCCCACCTGGTCAGCTTCACTGACATGATGGCGAAAGGAGAATATTGATAAGAAAAGCATCCATGAGGCCTGTTGTGACTCTGGAGGGGCTGGAGAGAGCAAGACCAGCCTACAGGTCTTGCTGTTGTTTTGTTTTTTTTAAGCCAACACATACTTTGTCTTTAAAGTTACATACGCTTTTGTTTAGGTGTGTCAATATGTGACAAAATATTGACACACACCTTGTAGACAATACGTTTACAAGGCCCTGTAAGCGTCATATTTCACGAGGACTTCTGTTTTCTTTCTTTAGTTACTGTCAAAGTCGCAACCTGGCAGTGAACCCTCAAGGAGGTAATACTGGTCTAGTTGGTGGCAGCGTGCCTGTGTATGACGAGATCATCCTCTCCACCTCTCTCATGAACAACATACTTTCCTTTGATAAAATCTCCGGTAAGGTTCAACCTTAAACCAGCCACCGGTTTAATGAAGGTCGCCTGAACAACAACAACCCTTTAGATTCTCCTCCTCAGGTATTCTGACCTGTCAGGCAGGTTGTGTGTTGGAGAACTTGTCCCTCTACCTGGAGGAGAGAGACTACATCATGCCACTGGATCTTGGGGCAAAAGGCAGCTGCCAGATCGGGGGCAACGTGGCGACCAACGCAGGCGGTCTGCGGCTGCTCCGATACGGCTCGCTGCGCGGGACTGTGCTAGGCCTAGAAGTGGTGAGTGGATACGTTAGTCCATAACAGACACACTCGGGCTCACTGTGTTTATTCTAAGAAGAGAGAAAATCCTGTTGGTATTTAACACCGGTCCTGCAGCTTCTGCCCCTATGCATCAAATAAACTACAATAAAAAAATAAACATTTTTTTTGACAAACTTCACAACTATAACGGTGTTAAAATAAAACCCTGTTACAGATGTGGCTTTTACATTTGACATTGTTTTTGTGAGGTCTGTGCAGTGTTTTGCATTTTTAATGCATGTCTTGTTTAGGTGCTGGCAGATGGACAGATGCTGGACTGTTTGTCCACATTGCGGAAGGATAACACAGGATACGACCTCAAGCAGCTGTTCATTGGTTCAGAAGGCACTTTGGGCGTCATCACTGCGGTCTCCATCCTTTGCCCTCGAAAGCCAAAATCCGTCAACGTTGTTTTCCTGGGTAGGAGCTTCTCCGCGTTCTTCCCCCGGGTGTAAAAGCGACAGCGGTTCAGCAGAGCAGTGAGTGTTTCTGCTTTACCGTCGTAGGCTGTGAAACCTTTGACCAGCTGCTGAAAACCTTTCAGCTCTGCAAAGGCATGCTGGGAGAAATCCTGTCAGCCTTCGAGTTCCTGGATAGTGAGTGTATGAGGCTGCTCAACACACACCTGAAGCTGGCCAATCCTATCTCTGGTATGCACACGTGCCAGTAATTATACCCATAACTCGCACAACTTTTTTTTACATTCTTTTGTGTTACAACCATGAGCTTCAGTGTAATGGATGCAGCTGCTGCTCTTCCAGTTACCTCCTGGAACATCTTGACTACTTTTACTAGGAATGAAATCCTGGCTCTGCACAGAGCAGGTTGCTCTGGTCTTTTTTGGGGGGAAAAAATCAAGAGAAAACAGGATTGAACACATATGACAACAGATTTTGCCTTCATTAATTGTCCCTGTAATTATTGTGATAAACGATAATATTGTCATTTTGAGACTGTTTTCAAGTAAATATATTGATAATAGCGAAATAATGCAATTTCTCCCTCTCAAAAATGAATAAACCTTAATTGTGTAAAGAGCACTCAGCACTGGAACAGGAAGATACTTAAAATATTTAAAATAAACACAACAGTACATAAAAAAAAATTAATTATGATGTCTCTGTAAACAAAATTGGTCAAAATTGAAAATTATTGAGCTTGTTTTAATTGCACATCGCCACAGGCTTACATTTACACATTTCTTTAATTATTTCTATGTGTAAACTTGTTCTATTTAAATCATTTTATTTCCACTTTACATGCATGTACTATTACTTTGCGTTGAGGCATGACGTATAATTCCAGTCACATTTATCGAAGCAGGTGGTTGTAAGATGACAAAATGTGATGAAAGTTCTCGTGGTATGAATCCTTTTACAGGATGTATGTTTTCCGTTGTGCAGATTGCCCCTTTTACATTGTCATCGAAACATCTGGGTCTGACTCAGACCACGACTCACAGAAGCTCCACAACTTTTTAGAGGAAGCAATGACGTCGTTATTAGTTACAGATGGTACTGTGGCAACCGAGGAATCTAAAATAAAGGTAAGGGGATGTTCTCAAACTTCACATCTTCACATTTATGGGTTCACCTTTTACACCGAATGTGACGTAAGATAATAAAGATGAACACATTTTTTTTTTTTATCCAGACTCGTACATCTTTGCATTGTAGAGCGGTTCTTATCTCCCCGGACTATTAAAAGCACATCAGACGCCTACGGTCCTGCAGTGGGTGACTTGTGTTTTCATTCTAACAAACTCAGACACTGTGGTCTATTCTGAGTCACTGAATAGAGTCAAAGCAACCCCTGAAAAATGTCTCAAAACCACTGCAATGCACAACTCAAAACTTTAAACGAGTGAAGTAATCAAAGCTGATCAAAGGTCATCTGATCACAGTGCAGAAATCAGCCGAAGAACTTTTGGGTCAGCTGATTGTGTTGATGTTCCTTCAAAATTGGACCGCAGCAGACGGTCCTTTAGAACTGGACACGCAGAGAAATCAACCAGTGACTGAAGTCAACCCAACTTTGGCTTTTTGATGGGAAATTCAACATTTAAACTTTTTCTAGGCAGTCAACTTTCAAATCTCTGCTTTTGTAATGAAAGCCATGCTAAAAGCTAAGAGCATGTATTCTTATAAAACGCAGCATTTTCTCTGCTCCCACTGTAAATAGTTATTAACCTTGTAGGAGCTTCTTGTTTTGGACAATCATTTATATTGTCTGCATAAGTATGAGAAAATATTTCTATCCTAACTTTATTCTCTATCCCATATTGTGTGTCAATTCCTGCCTTTCTTTTTTGTCATCCCTTTCTTTCTTCTTCCCTGTTTTTTTCATCCTCATTTCCAAATGTCATCCTTCCCTCCTTCATGTCTCGTCTTTCTTCCAGGTTTCATATTTAAAGCCCGAACACAGTAGACACATCTGCCATAAATTCACAGTGAATGTATATTTTAAAATGAATGAAAATTATGGCTAGTAATGGTAATATTCTTGGGAATCTTTCTTTCCTTATTTATATTAGTGAAAGTGAAGCCGCGTTTCCTCCTGCTGCTTTAGAACATTAGTTTTGAGAGCGTGAGAGCGGAATGACGAATTCAGACTTTCCATTTTCCACCGCTCCAGACGCTGTGGTCAATGCGTGAGCGTGTCACCGAGGCGCTGACTCACGACGGCTTCACCTACAAGTACGACATCTCCCTTCCGGTGGAGCGGATCTACCAGCTCGTGACAGACATGAGGCAGCATCTGGGAACGCGAGCCAGGAGCGTGGTGGGATACGGACACGTAGGTAAGACCACAGGATGGGACGATGAGTCAGGAGGTTTTCCGTCCTTATTCTCACCCTTCTTCTCACTTCTCCTTGCAGGTGACGGCAACCTTCACCTTAATATCACCTCTTCTGCAAAGGATCCCGCCCTGCTGGCGTCCATTGAGCCGTTCGTCTACGAATGGACGGCCAAGTTTCAGGGCAGCATCAGCGCAGAACATGGACTGGGCCTTAAAAAGAGGAATTACATCTATTACAGTAAATCAAGGCCAGCTGTGGCTGTCATGGGTAAAATGAAGACGTTGCTGGACCCCAAAGGCATCCTGAACCCGTATAAGACTTTACCAGATGATCTAAAGTGATTTTAAATAGAAATATTCCAGAAGCCATCCTTAACAGCGTACCTGCCACATTGTCTGCAATCTTCTGTTTACTTTCGTAGTTCAGAGCTGCCACTTTTGCACTAAAACAATAAGATCTTTTGGGTAAAGTTGCAGTCAAACATTCACTTTGACTTGTTTATGTGTAGCTTTAAAAAGGACAGGGCAGACCTTTCAGTGTGGCTCAGAAAAAAAAGAAAAGAAATGTTAATTATGCATGTTGGTGTAACCTTTTGGCTTCCACTAGAGGGCCATTGTGATGCACCAGAGTAGAGAAATAATGTCCTATAGGCGTGTATTTGCTTCAGATTGAAGTTGAATGAAATTGAGCAAAGCTTAAACACTACAATCGTCATAATCAGTTAATCGTCAAGCAAGAATGCAGTAAATGTTTTATTACATGTAAAAAAAGACAAAGCAGTATTTTTCTTCAAAGCAAAGCCAGCACTTGTGAGCTTATTTCTTTGTACACCTAGGCAATGTTTTAGTTTTGAACCAGTAATATAAATAAGTGTCCAATGACTATGGAGTGTTTTCTTTTCCCTCCGGTTATTTAGTCGGCTTCTGCTCCGTCGCATTACTGAGGACAAGAGACTCAAAGTGAAAAAAAAAAAAAAAAGCTGCTGTCTGAATGACAGGAAAAGGGAAAAAGTAGCTTAACACCAGCAGATCCTGTCTGTTCCTTTCTGCTCGAGTTTCACACATTTAATCAAGTATGCAAGGCAGAGAGAGTCTTTCATTGTCTTCATGTAAGATATTAGATCTTACTAAATTTACTTGCCTTTAGTTTAGGTCAAAAGTTTCTATACCTTCCATATGGACATTTAAAATGTTATTTTGGGGCTTTTAATGGTTTTTGATTTGACAACTTCATTGTATGGCAGAAAAAAAAAAGAGGCTGGAGCACCAATGTGGCTTTAGTTTTCTGCAATCAACACATGGTCAAAAGTTTACATACAGGTTCAGAGATAAATATACAGAATATGTATTGTTATCACACTATCAGTATGTCTTGTGCCACTGCTTTGAGAGATAATTCAGGCACATTGTGCCTGTAATATGTTTGATGCTGCATAAGAAGTTTTCGAACATGGCAAGGTGGTCAAAGCATTAAAAAACTACAACTAAAATATCTCGCGTCTAATGCAGCAGGCATCAGCTAGAAGCTTTTCTTTAAAAAAATAAAACCTTACATGGAAGAAATTTTTTTCAGGAAACTAGATTATGCACTTAATCTGAAGTCTGTTTGGTATGAACTATTTTATTCATTCATCAGAAGTCCCTGTAGGGTCAGTGGCCAATATTGTAAATGTTTTTTTTTACTCAACATATACTTGTAATGTTTGTGGAAACTTTTTTTTTTGTTTGTTTTTTAAGATAATTACAACTTCACAAGTTTTATAAATCCATATACCAGGGTAAAGAAATTAAGAGTTGCACATTTGACTGCCCTTCTTGTGAAAAATATTTGAGCTTATTTAAATTGGTTGAGTTCCTGTGTTGACCTGGATTTTAAGTATTATTCAAAAATGTTTTATAAACTTAAGAAGCTACCTGTTAGCCTGCTTCTTCCAATCTGAAAACAGTCTTGGTGCGTGTTTGGTTTTCACTGACCAGTTGAAACGCCCAGTATCTGATCATGTTTATGATCATCTAAAACTTTAAACTGATTGTAAACTATAAAATGCTTCAAACTATATGTATTCATTTGAATCCTGTTCCTGGTAAAAGGTTGCATAAGTTTAAACTTCTGCGCCTAATTCTTGTTTGTAATAATCAGTGAAGTATGTCATCTATTTGTTCCATCACAGAACAATTAAAACAATTAAAAGCCCCAAATTTATATAATATTCTTCCCAATCGAGAATGTAATTGAAACTTCAAACATCGTAGTGTTCTCCTCTTTATACTCACCCACATCCTGTTTCATCCCATTTCTCAGTATCAAAAAGTTAAACGTTCTTCTGTATTTCTCAACAAATTATTTCCTACTTGACTCGGTAGTGACGATAGTTACAGTCCAATAGTGTTAATGCCTATATATTTTCACAATCACTTACACACATCATCATCATACACCAGTCTTACATAAATCCTCAGTAGTGTAACAGTGGAGGTTCAATACATAAATATAATTTTTAAAACGGACTAAAAAGTTTTGATTCTATTGGCTCTTCTCCTTTAGTATGTGAACATGTTGAGTATCCGTTGGCTTGTTCAGATCACGCCGAGTGAGTGAAGTAAAATCTGATTGTCTCTCAGCAGAATGCCACAAACGCATGCCAAAGATAATGCTTGGCTGGAGATCAGACATTGAACTCATGTAGTGTTGGGTGTGTGGAAAGGCCAGACCCAGAGCCGTGTAAACTGTGCATTGAAGCGGTATGATTGGGTACTATAATATGCCAACCCTTCACACTCTGTAACAGTCTGCGGCGGGAACTCGCACGGCTACGGCTGGTTTGTTCAAATGCGACGGCTCCAAATGTCTTCAAGTCAAACAGAGGGATGTTGGTGGAAGGCAACAACAGAGAAAGGAAGAGCAAGAGAAGGATAGAAGCTTTCCTGTCCATCCCCATCCTTCAGATTGCCTCTTGTTTCAACAAACTCCAAGCTCATGTCGAAGTCGAGCCTCTGATATCATGCAGGCGCCTCCGTCTCAGGACTCCTTGCCTTTCTCCAGGGAGCTGTGGATCTTATCAAGGGTCTTCTTGATGCGCAGCGCTGTGAGTCTGGCAGAGGGGTTCTGGTACCAACACTCCTTCATCAGTTTGACCAGAGCAGAGAGTGTCTGAGGGAGACAGCATGTGTTAGAGGAAACTCCACAATCAATGTCTTCACTACAGCCTTCAGATAAAAACAATTCTATGGATGACTGTATAGAAAAACTGTCTAGTTCTTATGGGTATGAAATTTTTATTTCATAAAATATTTTAAGAAGCCTAGGCTCATCAGCGGATACGGCAAAACCTCTCGACATCTAATAGAGCAGTGCAACCAAACAACCACTAAACTATGTTTAATTTTATGGAAAACTAAACAGAGAGCACTTAAAACAGAAGTTTTGTGCTATCTTACTAAAGTTACCTTCCTTAGATGCTCTTAAAGCAGTTTATTTTCTAATTTGTGTCTTTGTGACAAATGTGAGTAAAAAAATGGCAAGAAGAAAAAAGTTGTTCCTTTTCCTTACCGGATCTGAAAACCAACGATTAGGAATGAAAGGCCTCTGCTGCTCCACACACACCACTTTCCTCATGTCCTCAAAGCTGGGGTCGTTTGGCACCTGATCGTAAAAGGGAGGTCTGTACTCTTCGACGATACCTGGAGTCAATAGAAAAAACAAAAACAAAAAAGAGCGAAATTACTAAAACTATTCTCGTCTACACAGAAGCTGGAACGACTGCGTCACCATGGCATCAGAGATTCACACATGGCGCTCACCGTTGCTGTACGTGCGCCTTGCTATCTCCCACAGCACCAGTCCGAAGGCCCATATGTCAACCCTCTTGTAGGCGTCGAAGCAGTCGGTCTGAATGGTCTCATCCAGCACTTCAGGTGCCATGTAGCGTTTGGTGCCAACCTTGGGATTGTTGCCCACATCCAGCAGGTTGTCAGCCTGAGTGTGTGTCACAGCCAGCCCTGCAAATCACGAACAGAATCACAGCAAAAGAGCAGAAAGAAAAGGAAAGCTATGTTAATTACACACAGTCTATAAACCTGCAAGGTTTGATAAGGGCAGAATCTGTTATATATATATATAAAAAAATTATTACGGAAGGTGAAGAAGTGGAATAAAAACTAACCAAGGTCTGCAATGCAGCAGCGCAGCTCCTTGGTCACCAGGATGTTTTTGCTCTTCAGGTCTCGGTGTGCAATGGCCGGCTTTCCCTCGGTGCCAAAGATCTCGGTGTGCAGGTGAACCAGGCCGTTGGCGATCGACGCCGCCATCGCCAGGCCCTCCGACGTCTCCACCGCAACTCGCTGCAGGTAGTCGTACAGCGAGCCGTTTTCGTGGTACTGAGTGATGAGCCACAGCTGAGTGCTGGAGTTTCGAGAAGTCATGTCGGACGCCATAAATCCTGGGGGAAACGAGCGAACCAAACTAAAAACTATGAACACTTGATTCTTTCGTCCATCTATTCTGGTTCGGTAGTTCCGAGTTGAACTCACCAAGAATGTTCTCATGCCTGAGCAGCACTGTGTTGTAGATCTCCGTCTCCCTGAACCAAGACTTTTCGTCTCTGGAGGAAAAGATTTTCACGGCAACGTTCTCCCCTTGCCACTGACCGCGCCACACCTCTCCGTATCGCCCCTTACCTGAAACACAAAGAGTAATTTTTTCTAGTCAGGAACTATACTCAAAAAACGGCTGAACGAAAAAAATGGAAAAGCAACCAGTATTCAATTTACGAAGTACGGCAAATTCAATTTGTTTCCACCAAAGGTTTCTTTTGTTTATGCACATTTTGAAGACTCGTGTTAGAAAAAATTTTAATTTGACAGAAACAGCCAAATAAAACATTAAAAAAAACCACAAAACTTTTCTACACTCAAAGTGATTGTTCTGTCCAATTAAATTATTAAAATGTAAATTATTATTAAAGTTATCTACAACTTTGATATTTATATGTAGATATGTGGTGCTTTTTGTCACTACAGTGAAAAAGTTACATGCATTCATATACTTGATGGGTAATGGCACAATATTAAGTATTAATTAATACTGCCTGTATTAATTAGGTAGTATTATTATCACTGAATAATAATAAAATGCATATATAAATATATCATTTTTATTTTTTTAAAAATGACGAGTAAAATTAAATGATTTTTTTTTTTTTTTTTATTGCTTTTGTCAAAATGACAGGCAACAAAACATCTTGTGCAACACTTTCATTCACAGGTAAGTCTGTGCCTTACCATAGGCACAAAACCAATAACTTTCTACCTATCCTGTAAATCCTGGCTGAGTTGCTTCAAACCAGTAGAAGAAAACACAGCTAATTTGAAACACGGCTAATCAGAGAAGTCTAAATCCGCTTACCAACGCACTCCAACAGGCTGATCTGCCTGGCTACAGTTCTCTGGACGAGGAAGGGAAGACCTGACCCACTGCCTGACGTGCACGAGTGATCCAAAAGATCCTGCAGAAGAAACGACAAGCAGATGCTCAAACTGAATCCTGTCCTAGTTCACTTTGACTTTTTGGTTGTTTGTTTGTTTTTTTTTTTTTTTAAATTAATCTGTACGACTCTTACAGCTAAAGTGCTGTCTCCCACATTGGAGGTGATGAGACCATCTCCCTGCTCAGTGTCAAACTCTTGCAGTCTCTGGAGGCGGCCACGGTGGAGCCTCCTGCAGGCCAGAACCGACACCACAGACAGCAGGACCAGAACCACCACTGGCGCGAGCACAAAGAGAGCCAACGTCTCCACCCGATACCGGACCGGTTCCCCTTCAGGGGCTGTGGGAAAACAGAGAAAGAAAGCAGAGGGTGCTTATGAGAACCTCCGTTATCCGGTAAGCCACTCGTTCCGATTCACGGTCCGACTCCTTGCTGTCTGACCTGATATCAGAAGCGACATCAGGAAGCTCCTGGTGGTGTTTCCGTTGCACATGTGCTTGGAGCAGCAGTGGACGGCCTGCTGGAAGGACGGTGCCGTGAAGCACTGCAGTCGCTCTTTAAAACAGCCATGCTCCAGCAACACCTCACCGCCGCTCACTTTAATCGAGGAGAAGCACTGGGTGCCTCGACACTCTGGGGTTTGAGGACATTTGGAGCCTTCGCAAAGACACATCAGGTGTTCTTCTGTAAGAGACATGAGGTTAAGTCCAACACACAAAGAAGGGACTCAAGTAATCTGAGGGAAATAAACATTCTTATGTTTTAAAACACCTTAAGCAGAAGTCATCACATCTTCACCTGACATTACAGGACATTTTTTCCCAAAAAAATTATATTGAAAATATATAACAGACGATTGAATCACATCATTTGATATAAACTATCAAGCATCATTGTAGCCCTGGCTGACTGGTTAGGTTGATCACAACACCGTGAGACGTCCAGTTATTTGGAATATTGCTAGATCAATTGTACTTGTGAAAAAATCTGGAACACAGTTTTGTTTTTCTTCCGCCTAATAACTAGGAGCCACTTTGTGTTGCTCCATCACATAAAATTTCACTAGAATGCACTAAAGTCAGCAGGACAAGATGTTAAAACCTTCAGTTTGTAATTAATGGCTACATTTGCACACTAATGCATAAAAAAACCTTCCCTGAAGATAAAGAAGATGCAAAAGAGTACCTGAGTCCTCAGCTGACGCCTGTGGAGCCTGCAAGAGGAGCAGCAGAAGGACGTGGAAACTGCCAAGATCCATGTTTCCCTATGCTAACCAAACAGACGAAGAGATGCCAGAGATGGAGAGAGGTCAATGAGGACAGACGCAATGTGCATAATCTCATTTACCGCCCTCTGTTTTCTGACGATCGTGGATTCAGACAGAAAGAAAAGGACAGTTTAGAATTTTAGTGAACGTTCAGAGAAAATACAAATCTCTATTTGACTAGACTAAGGGTAACATGAGGTCTGGCAGCCCAGGGCTGAATAGCCTCAGATGTGAACGGTCCATTTAAGCATCAAACAGCTAGAATTATTACAGAACAAAATCAAAATGGAAGTTTGTCCTCGTTAAAATAAGCTAAAGACGTGAAGCGTCATGTTTTTAGATTTTGATTTAGAAACTGGGACAGACAAAATGGGATGCAGCAAATTCAGGACAGGTGAGGACTATGACAGACACACACACAAAAAACACCATCACATAAACTGAGAAAAGTGTGTTAAAGTTCTGCAATAAGTTATCTAAGTATGAGAGACATATTTGTTTTGATGTTGGTACATAAATACTTGCTAAATTTGACACAGATTCTGAATGCTTCCTGCTCAGAGTCAGCAAGTTTATGTCAATCTTCATTTTACTACCTCAACCTACAATCACCCAATTTCACGTACAGGACTCTTTCACACGTTCTGAGCAAATACTGAAGGGTCAGGAAAACCTTTGCTACCTTAATAGTGGGGATTGCAGCAAAATCCTAACTAATAACCTAAAAAGAAACAAAAAAACCCCCCCACAAAACAGTACACATACATACAGAATTCGTCTGATTGAACACAAAACTAATCGACTCTTTACAAATCAAATACTCTTTTATTGAACAGTCATAAATAAATAGAAATAATCACATGCTTGATTAACCACACATGCCTTAATTTCAGGATTTAACCAAGCATGTAAGCTTAAATATTTTCTCTTTGAATGTTATTTTAGCTGCTCTCAACAAATACATTCTCAAGTAACACTTTTTTGCTAATTAAAGGGCCAATTACAAATCAATTAACTAACATGCATTCTAATAATTATGCATTCCAGTGCAATAAATGGAGCCATTTTGAACTCAAGCTATGTTCAAGGGGTTCAAGTTTCCAGCTTTTAGAAGCACAATTTCTTAACTTTCAGCCATAATTTTAAAGTTCCCTTCCCATTAATTGTGTTTTGGTGCAGAGACTAGTTTAAAGTGTTTGTATCTTCCATGCCTCCCGGCTGGGCTAAGCCCCCAGTGTTTACAGAACCTAGCATCGCGCCTGCATCAAACCGCAACACAACAACAACAAAAAAGACTAAAATAGAACAGCTTTACCTCAAAGTATCATGTTAGTGCAGCGGAGCCGCTGATAAAGAAGCTGCTCGCTGGTTTTAACCAACTTTAACAGATTCTCCGCAGTCAGAGTAGCACAGAAGAAGAAGAAGAAGAAGAAGAAGAAGATTCCCCCTGGGAGGCGAGTAGCTTGACTCCAATTGCAAAACCTTTTTCAGACTGATAAAGAAACGCCGCCGGGATGTTTCTGACGGTAAAGTTCAGTAAATAGAGGCCTGCTGGTACGCTGGGGCCGCTCACAGACTGCTTTATTGTCCGTCCACAGCCGCCTGAGAGGCGCCAGTCGGACAGGCTGTTAGCCCGGAAGCTAAGCTAACTCTGGAGCACAGGGCTAACTCTTGACAGGAATGACTAAACAGCGACGTACCTGGCGGGGGAGGGGGGGAAAGCCCTCTAACTCATTCTTGGAGCCCAGTGAGTCCAAAACGAGGCTCAAATGTTCATAGCGACGTTATCTGCAGCGTGAAAGAGTCCTGAAGCAGGGCTCCAGCCCACCCACTGGCTGTTTTCGACTGCAGACGTCACCAAAACATTAACGTCGACAAGCATTGTGGGGCGGCAGAGTCCTCCGACAGCCTCTGAAGACAAGCTGGCACTTGACTCAATTAAGACCGAATAGATAGCGGTTGATGCGAGTTACTTAGCACCATAACATCAGCTCAATGAAAAACCATGTTTGCTGTGCCTGGGTGGAATGAGTCATTCTATTCTCGTGGATTCGGATCATTTTTGCTATAAAAAAAAAAAAAAGAAAAAAAAAAGGAGCCGATTTCTTCTCCTCTCCAAAGGCTTAGCATTTGCTACAAACTCTAACATGCTTTAGATATTTTTGTTAAGAAGCGTACACGCATGCATTTGCAGCGTTTTGCAAAGTCACCTGCGACAAGATAAGAAGTTCAAACTGAATTGATTCAGCGATGTTCATAGTTCACCACCTGAACTGCAATCTGGCATCTGAACGCTGACCATTGTGAGATCAACACAGGAAGTTCTTCTATGATTGAACTTAGTTTGATATGTCATCATGGATCATATCTATATTGACGCTTTTCTGCTTGTTTTGAATGTATTATGAACTTTCTGCCTATCTTTATGTCTTTTCTTTTTAATTGACAGAGATAAACAATGTCTGTGGGTTGATAAATGACAATAAACTATTTTTAAAGTAAACAAAAATGCTATACACACTGAAATCCTTCTGTAGAAGGAGCCCTGACATTTGTGATAAATGATATGAAAGTATTGCACTGCTAATGTCAGAGGCGAGCAATAATTTCAATCTGATCTGTATGTAGAAACAGGGTACAGAGTTCCTCCCACAGGTTTAGGATTAGGGTAGGATGACTACCATCCATACTGAGCAAAAGTCATGCCTGAATACTGAGATCAGGGCTTAGAAGAACCACATCTTTTTGGGCCTGTCTTCCCCAGATGCTTTGATCACTTCCATTGCTCACTTTGAAGCTTCCAGAACCTCTCCTAACACCAGACCCACCCAGCTGAACAGCCTCACAACTCTCAACTAATGAGAGTATTAGTCGGCTCTCTGTGAAAGCTGCATGCCTGGACAACGTCTCAGGCTGTTTCCTCAAAGATACCCCACACCAGCTGCAATAGGTACCGATTAAAATGTTCTGCATATTTCTCTCCAGAAAGATAAAAGCTATAATTGTACCATTCTCCCCTTTCCAAACGCATCTTTAGCGTTTTCAGTTACAATTGCATAGTTGCACTTACTTACATTGACTTTGAACAATTGATCAGTGGCCAAAAAAAAAAAAAAGCACAAATCTAAATATGTCGAGACTCCTGTTCTTTGAAAAGAAAAGGCGTGATTAAAACTATTACAAAGCACCGTGGACACACTAATGCTCTCAACAACCAGTTATACATCTTGTCTCATCATCACGGCCACAAACCTCAGAGTATCATATTGGGATTTAATGTGATAGACCAACACAAAGAAGGACACAATTGTGAATGGGAAAGAAAGTGGGTTTCATAATATATAACATTCACAAATGTTCATCCTGGCACACATTTATGCTGTCAGTCTCTTAAGGGAATTGCCAAAAATTAAACTAAGAATATGTAAATATATAATAACGTACTCAAAACATGAAGTTCAGTCTTCAAAGCCGTTGAACATTTTATCAATCCAACAAATCGTACGCAATGTAAATTTCAAGTGTAAGTACTCATGTTTAAGTCTAAAAGACTCTGAGGTTAGAAAAACAGCAGCAAACTGGTTTTAGTGTTTCTTTATCCCTGGATCAGATTATTTATGTGTAGTGGAGGAGTGTTGGCTATGATTCACTGTTACAGCTTAAGGCAAAAAGCTGTGACCTGTCTTGTAGTTCCAGCCACATGAACAGTGCTGCATTTTGCCTCATGTGGGTGAGCTTTTACTCACTAATGCGTAAAACGCTGGCTCACAATGACTAAAACCTAGCTGACCAGCAATTCCTAGCTGACTAGTTTATTGAACAGCGCAGACGAGGCTAAACAACAGCAAAAGTAACTGGAATTTTCCAGAATGTAAAACGCTGCACCTTAAGCTAAAATTCAATAGAGTCTATCATCTCCATCATTACTCATCTTGTGATTCACCAACATGTTCGTGGGTCAGATTTATTTCTAATTGTTGCACAACGCTTGCATGACAGGCACTGTAAATCAATGAGACGATGGTGAATAATTCATACAAGAATTTTAGATTGAAGAAAGACACATTATGTGTATTAGTTGATTAAATTGTTGACATGTGACGATTTTTGGTTTTGAATGGGGGAGACTCCAGTTCATAAAATACCACAGTCCTTCTGACCCCCTTTATTTGATCTGTGCTTGTTTTTCTGGTTTGTTTTTTGGTTTTTATTGTTGATAGTTTTACGTTCTTTCATACCTGTATTGAACATAACTTGCAGAGTTACTTTAAGAACCAATGAAAGATTAAATTGGCTGGATGCTAATGTGCTTTGCTAAATGATGTATGAAATAATCATATCAAGGTTTCCCAACTATAGAAGATAAATAGATTACTGTCTTTCACTGACCTCTTCAGAGTTCTGTGTGTCATCAATGAATTCAAGTAATTCCGGTTAAGTTTGCCATTGTTAGAGGTTTTAAGTAATTTATTTTGACACATACCGCAAAGCAGAACACAAAAATGGAGTTAGGTGAAACATCAGTTAATTCACTTAAGCTTTTCGCAGATTTCTTGGATTTCTATTTTTTAATAAACTTGCAAAAGTATCAAAAATGTTTTTGTCACATTGCTATAATGAAGTATTTGAATGTAGAATTTTGAGGGAATAAAATAATTTTTGAAAGAAGTTTGAAAGAAGGTCCAAAATTACATTAGAGCTCAATTTCCTTAACCAAAACTGCAAAAACGGTGAAGATGATAAAAATTTACATTTGTGAATGTGAAATTTTCGTCTGCATTAGTATTCCTACAATGAAAGCCAGAAATAATATACTCAGACCTCAGGGAACATTTAGTGTCAGTATTACAATTTATAAAGTTATTACACTCTTTCCAAAGTTTTCTTGTGATACGACAATTCCAGAATAAAAGACATTGGGCCAGGCAGAAACTGTTTTTCTTTCTCCTATGTCGCCACTAGATGTCACTAAAACGAAGCTGTGATTGAATGAAGCCTCCCAACTCTAGGAAGAGGAACAATCTTTTCATTATTTCAATTTTGATTATGTTTTTGATTACATTCACCTTTGTTTGTTTCTTTGTTGAGATGTTTTAAATCTGAACAAGGGATTAGATTGCAGGAAATTATTGTTTTTCTGGCTGATTAACAACAAGACAACACCTAACTCAAGAAACAAGCAATTAGTCCAATAGAATAGAAGAAATTAGGAACTTCTTTTTCTCTTGCTCAAGAAAAATGGAAACCGGAAGGTATTCATTGCAAGATTACTGACATGTTTGTCAAGAAAAGGCAGATCTTAATAATCTTAGTAAAGGCGACTTTCTATGTATGTGTTAATGAGGTAGGAGGCAGGAGTGAACAAATGCAGTGCTTCTTTGATTTCAGTATTACAAGTCGTAATAATCTTACTTTAAAAATCCAAGCAATCAATGCAAAATGATGTACAACCAACCATTTTCAATGTCAACCAAAAATGGCTGGATAATAATCTAAAGCAGGGTGTGTCAAGCTCCCTTTTATAACAAGATTATCAATGTCCCAATAAAGTTTGGTCACAGCACAATTTATAGATCAAATTACCAATTTCAAAACAGTTCAAATATAAATAAATATAAAAAGAAACCCTCTACATAAAATTAGTATTCCTTAAAATTATATACTACTAAACAAACTTTCTCATTGACGCAATTTGGCACCATACAAACAAAAACTGATTTGACTAGATTAGTGAAATAATACTTAAATACTCTACTTCTCTTGTAGTTTTATGTTTTTTTTAATGTAGTTATCGGGGCCAGATTTGGCCTGTGGCCCTTGAGTTTGATAGATGTGACTCAAAAGACCTGGTTAAATCCAGACAGGAATGATTCAGCAGACACTGAATCCACTTTCCTCTAAAATCATCTCAGAACCAGGAGTTAATCAGAATTAAGCCCGTGGGTTCGCCACAGACTTTCCTGCTAAATACTTACTCGAAGTGTTTTATTTTTTTATTTTTTACTGTTTTCAGGGTGGGCTTACGCTACTGCGATAAATTGTTAATTCATTTCAAGGTTTACGCACATCGTCACTGCGAGTAAATGTGGAGGAATA